>CM060306.1:13436861-13439361 GCA_030674185.1 Monoplex corrugatus | reverse complement strand
ACAGCAGAAGTTTGACAATTGGGAAAAACACCCACCCCCAGAAAACATCAACGAGAGAATAAGTGTGGCACGAGACTGGACATAGTCTGTACCCCATTCATCAAAGCAAATGATTCTGATCGAACTCACCGCACTGTATGAAAGTAGATAGGGAGGAACCCATATCTGCAAGAGTGAAAATTATGCCAGTCTAGCCAGTTCCTTGAGGAAAACTGGTTTGAAAATCAAAGTGCAATGGGGTTTATCAGCACATCAGCTTATGACATGACACATCTCTCGATTTCTGGAAGAGAGAGGACCAGACCCCTAAAGGTTTTGGCAGAAGCAGCTGAAAAGAGTTCCAGTTGGACCTGATCAAGGGAGGAACTATGTGAACTTCAGTAGGGTTAAAATTCCTCTGTTTGTTGCTGGTGTCTGATAGATAAATGGTTAAGACATTCATCGCAAGGGTGACTTGGCTTTGATATGCCTGGCCACATTAGAAACACAGATTTGAACCCAGGCAGAAGAAAAAGTTCTCTTGAAAAAAAATGCAGACAACAGAAGGACATCCAGAGATCATAACGTGGATACGGCCCGGCCCCCCTAGACTGTCAGAAGTCAAGGGCTGAAACACTGCTTGATGGGTTTATTCCTCTGAGGACCCTCTGCTGTCCAGTTCTCCCCAAAGTTCCTTGCCATACCTGCATGCAAACCAGCCATAAACGTACACAATGTCTAAACTTTCTTTTGTTTTCAGTTTTTTCCCATCTTTTGGTCTTTGAATATTTGATGCTTACGGACAGATAAACAAACAGCAGACAGATAGACAAAGATAACATTTCGCATTAAGGTGCTCCACAAAAAGGACAAAACTCTCCTGATTTCTCTACCAAGGAAGGAAACTGATTTATATTTCAGTTTAATTAAATCCAGCGGCAGTAACTAAACAAGACAGAACAGAGATGAGACCACATTTCCACAATTCACTCCATCACATTATTGTATAGTCTTGAAGAATAGGAAAGACGGAAACAGCAACAAGTCTGGTTGATAACCAAACAAACGATTTAGCAAAGAGAGTGATCTTGACAAGATAGAATTGCAAAAAGAGATGTGGTTACTGTATGGGGAAAATTGGCCACAAATCTCGTCTGCCGAGTGTCACATGCAAGAATCTTCCAACATGCATTACAGTGGTTGATGAAATACGACGTGCGCATTTTTTCTGACAAACCCATTTCCATGTGCAGACAGCTGACAAAGTACACACACAAACAGCCACGCCATTCAGCAGAGATGCTTTTTGTGGAAGAACAAGTGGAACTGCTATCTTCCATTGCTGTGCACGTGCAGAATGCCTGCTTCTCTTTTCGAGTGATCTGTCAGATTATTTTGCATTTGTTCAAGCACTACTTGCCAGCTGCTGAGTGGATTTGTGTGAGTGTGTGTGTGTGTGGGTGTGGTGCATGTGTTCGTTCGTTCGTTCTTTGATTTAACGTCTTTTCACTACGAGTGATATGTGTGTGTGTGTGTGTGTGTGTGTGTGTGTGTGTGTGTGTGTGTGTGTGTGTGTGTGTGTGTGTGTGTGTGTGTGTCTGTGTGTGTGAGTGTGTGTCCTGCTATATCTAAAATGAAGAGTCTGCGAATACAGTTTGCAGCTTGGGAGTAAATAGGCTAACTTCTGTCGCAGTTTTTGTCCAAACTCACGCTTAATGCAAATGCCACTGGTAGGGGGGGAGATGAGAGAGAGACAGACAGACAGACAGATAGACAGAGACAGAGACAGACAGACAAAGACAGAGACAGAGATGGAGATAGAAAGAGAGAGAGAGAAAGATATATATATATATATATATATATATATATATATGTATATATGTATATATGTGTATGTATATGTATATATATATATAGAGAGAGAGAGAGAGATCTCTCTCTCTCTCTCTCTCTCTCTCTCTCTCTATATATATATATATATATATATATATATATATATATATTATGTGTGTGTTGTGTTGTGTGTGTGTGTGTTGTGTGTGTTTCTGTGTGCGCGCACATGAGCATATGTGTATGTTGTGGGTATGTGTGTTTTCTGTATGTGAGCGCGCACTCGTATGTATGTGTATGTCTGTATGTGTATATATGGGTATATGTGTGTTTGTATGTATGCGTGTGTATGAATGTGTATATATTGTGTGTGTGTATGTGAAATGCGCTGGTGTGTGAGTGTGTATGGAGTATGTATAAGTATGAAGGGATATTTCAAACAAAACAGTGCACAGTACACAGTGCCAGTATACACCACAGATTACACAGGCAACACTGGCTTGGTTTCTCAGTCTGGAAGAAAACAGAACAAAACAGGCCAGGACTCATTACAACACTGCCACTCTTCCTATCTCGTCTCACCGCCAAGTCTCATCAGTTTGGTCCTCAAGAGACCCAGGGAAAAAAACCCGGTAAGCCAAGAGGTGTAAAAGTAGTCTGCAACTGTGTGGGAGATGGTGTTGATGAATAG
>CM060306.1:13416861-13429361 GCA_030674185.1 Monoplex corrugatus | reverse complement strand
TGTTTTGTTATTGTTATTTTTGTTTAAAGCCCAGCCGTCTGCCTAAAAGCAATATCAGGGTTATAACACAATACTTATACTTCAAGAAGAAAAAGAAAAGAAAAGAGAAGAAAATTAAGTACACATACCAATGCATTCACACAGATTATACGTAAGAAGATGACCCTCCGTCTAAATTATCGCTCAGGGGATTAAAAGAAATTAGCAGAATACAAATGTCAATGTAAGTAAAGACACAAAAACATAAATAAAAAAGGGCCTAGATTGCATAAAATTACTTCCGCACATCACATTTCCCTAGAGCCAGAAATGCACTTAGTACAGGCACCCAATTATCAGTCCTAAGAGAAAGTACGTAAGATTTTATCGAACACATACAGGTGAATGGACCAACAAGGCAGAAAATGACAGGAAGAAATGACAGAAAGCAAAGGAACAAGGCAGAAACAAAGAGAGCGACAGAAAAGAGGAAATTTCTAGCACACAATTTCCAGAAGTTGAGGATGATACTTATATTGAAAGAACCCCCAGCATCCCCACGGGAGATGGCGCTGTATGAAACAGACAGACCAGGACAGAGACAGAGACAGACAAAGAGGCAGACAGAGGCAGAGACAGAGACAGAGACAGAAACAAACTTCAAACTATAAATTTCAAAACACTCTATTATTCAAAAATAGAAGTATGAGGTCTCCAAATACATTATCAGCACGAACTTATAACACTTGCAATGTGAAAGAAGCTATAAAAATGAATTGTAAAACAATACTGACAGAGACATAGACAGACACAGAAAGAATAAAAAGACAGCTTGTCTAACAAGGTCCACTGCATTGAAAGGTACTAGACATTTGTTTAACAAACTGCCTTCCTACTATTTCTGGCAGCGCTTTTATTTCAATCATGATTTTGACTTGAGTGACTTGGTGTTGGATATCTGCAACCTTCACTCATTCAAAACCATTGGTTTACTGAAAGAATATCAGTGTATTACCAATCAGCAATCAGATCAATGTCTGATGTGTGAAATTATTGTTAAATGTTGATGAATGTCGCTCAGGTATATTTGGATTGTTTACACAGGCCACGTGGTGGTACCTAGTGAAAGAGTGTTAATTTATTCACCTGACATAGATTTACTAGGACTGGTCTTTCAAAATATTGGTCATCTATAACTCTTTTAACCCTCTGACCCCCGCACTCCATTTACCAAATGCAAATCGATAACTCTTTGACTTCTTCCCCTATCCACCAGCTTCCCGGATGAGGAGCGCTGCATGAAGCTGGTGGATAGGGTGAGGGAATCAAAGGATTATGGTTTTGTTTTTGTTTTGTTGGCATGATTGACAATGCAGGATGTTGGTGAACAGTAGTAGTGGGAGTCAAAGGGTTATGTTGGTGAACAGTAGTAGTGGGAGTCAAAGGGTTATGTTGGTGAACAGTAGTAGTGGGAGTCAAAGGGTTATGTTGGTGAACAGTAGTAGTGGGAGTCAAAGGGTTATGTTGGTAAATAGGAGTAGTGGGAGTCAAAGGGTTATGTTGGTGAACAGGAGTAGTGGGAGTCAAAGGGTTATGTTGGTGAACAGGGGTAATGGGAGTCAAAGGGTTATGTTGGTGAACAGTAGTAGTGGGAGCAAAGGGTTATGTTGGTGAACAGTAGTAGTGGGAGCAAAGGGTTATGTTGGTGATGGACAGGGTTGCAGGAGTCAAAGGGTTATGTTGGTGAACAGGAGTAGTGGGAGTCAAAGGGTTATGTTGGTGAACAGGAGTAGTGGGAGTCAAAGGGTTATGTTGGTGAACAGGGGTTGCAGGAGTCAAAGGGTTATGTTGGTGAACAGGGGTTGCAGGAGTCAAAGGTTATGTTGGTGAACAGGGGTTGCAGGAGTCAAAGGGTTATGTTGGTGAACAGGGGTTGCAGGAGTCAAAGGGTTATGTTGGTGAACAGGGGTTGCAGGAGTCAAAGGTTATGTTGGTGAACAGGGGTTGCAGGAGCCAAAGGGTTATATTGGTGAACAGGGGTTGCAGGAGTCAAAGGTTATGTTGGTGAACAGGGGTTGCAGGAGCCAAAGGGTTATGTTGGTGAACAGGGGTTGCAGGAGCCAAAGGGTTATGTTGGTGAACAGGGGTTGCAGGAGCCAAAGGGTTATGTTGATGAACAGGGATAGCGGGAGCCAAAGGGTTATGTTGGTGAACAGGGTTGCAGGAGTCAAAGGATTATGTTGATGAACAGGGGTTGCAGGAGTCAAAGGTTAACTATCCTTTGACCCTTCTCTTTGTGGACTTTGTGGACTTCTTTTGTTACCAAAACAACAACTCGAAGAGGACCGTGGTCGCCTAGTGGAGCAGAAGAAGAATGTTGCCATAGTAAAGTAATTCAGTTAAGTAAGTGTCCGTGCTGGAGCCACGTAGAGCATATTCCGAAAAAGAGAGGGCCTTCAGGGGACATAAAAATGTCAAAGCGATTACACGTTTTGCATATATCAGGGACAGGAAACGGGTCGATCTACCATCATTTTGACCAACAAGTCTTATCTGCATCCTTGCCTGCCTCCTCAGTGAACATAGATTCACCGAATCCCCATTACTCATTTGTGACAAACGAGCTGAAAGCTAGAGGGGAAATGCCTTTTTTCTGACTCTATTTCTGACTACTGTCCATTATGTCTCTTCTACACATCTCTTTGAGAGTGAAGACTAGAGATGAGATAAATAGGAGATGTGGAGGGAGAACATTCTGATACCGCAAATGAAATATTACTTAAAAATAAAATTACTAAGGAAGATTTTTTTTTCATGTGAAAAGTTTGCAGCTTAGTCTGCTTGGTTTGAGGTCGAGAGTGTCTTACACTGATTGGAGATGTCCCAATTTCTGGTTACAGACTGAACTTGGAACCCCCCCCCCCCCCCTAAGTAGACTTACTAACTTTGCATCCAATCAAACAAGCAAAGGTCTTACTAACTAAGCATTCAATCAAACAGACAAATAAAAGTAGTTCATAGAAGACTCATTGTCTGTTTAAGAATGAAGTTTAGTCTCCCAACAAAGTACGTTTGTTTCCCCAACAAACACAGTTTTATATTTCCAAATATAACACCAAGTGACTTCCATCATCCAGAGGATATTTAACCTCAAAGCCAGGATGTCAGGCAGATACATTCTTAATTAATCCCGTATGTTTGGAAATGTCCAGTTCTGCTGTTCATCATCTTTCTGCCTGTCTTCACATCAGGATGCACGTTCTTTATGTATATCAAGACTGCATTTCTTAGGTGTTTGTAGTTTTCATCTCTAAAACATGCTCCATTCACTGTATGTACTTGGAAGAAGACGATGAGGTCGAAAATGGACGGAATATTTTTTTCTTTCACCCACATTTATCCAGAAACAGCTGACGTTTTCAGTCTGCAAACTAGTCACCTTCTTCTTTTCTTTTTTTTTCTTTTTCAAAGTTCCTATTTCTGTATGGATGGGGGCGAATAATGCAGAGTGTTCTCTGGAAAGAAGACAAATGAGGTCCTCCACTTCTAAAAGAGGGGAGAAAAAGAAAGAAAAAGAACGCATTTGTCGATTTTTTGAAACGGTTCAATCGTTCATGTGTCTGTTGCTTTGAGAAATGATGGCCCTGAGAGCATGTTTTGTTTCCTCTGGTGTCTCAACCCCCATTTCCATGCCTCGTAAACACACTTGTTCCTAGCTTCCTTTTTCTTGCACATTCCCCAAAGTCCTCCTTGTTCCCTGCTCCAGCCTCACACCTCTCGAGAGCCCCTCTTATTATATTGAATGCAAATTTCCAAAGGGTACAGGACCAGTGCTCTGTTGAGTTAGAGTAATTCCTGATGTTTGAATAAGTTTTTTTTAAAGAATGTTTGTCTTTATTCACGACACAATCAAACTATACAGGGTGCTGACAGATTTCAAACAACACTCAGCAGCAACCACAGTTTCACATTTTAAATCGATGACAACAAGATCCCAAACAATCAGGTTCGGTTATAATAAAAAAAACAACAACATATCAACGATTTTATTTGAAAATTTGTAAGAGCACAATCCTCATTTTTTCTCATTACTCAGTGTTTTTTGTCCACAAAACAATAAGTTTAGATGCTTTTTGACTTGGTCTTTACGTTCGTCAAGCAATTCAATATATCAGATTTCGTCTGAGTTCTTGAAAAAAATGGCTGGCCAGGCATACGACTGATGAAACAGATTGGACTACAGAAGCAAATGGCATGATTTCATTTCCACTAAGCTGAAAAAAGTTATTAAAAAACTGCTTTCTTTATCGGATTCCTTATTTGATAAATAAATGTTTCGGCTGCAAGGTTGAGGTGGACGTATAATACAGAAGATAAACAATCTTCTGGGGCATTTTCCATTCATTTTGCAATTTCCAAAATTAAGAATGTTGACGGAGAACCAGTCGCCGTGGTGTAGTGGTTAATGCAACGGACTATCGACTGGATGGTTGTGGGTTCGAATCCCCATCAGTACCTTCAAAAACCATTGTGGGAATTTTCGGCTCTAAACGGTTCCTATCCAGAGCTGGGCGTGCTGTGGGCTCATTGGGAAGACTGGAACCAAACAGTCGAGTCTCATCCACTTCACGGATGCGTCATTGAAGGTGTTGTACAAATCTTCTGACCAACACCGCAGGTGTCTGTATCTCTCGGGCTTGGTTGACGCCAGGATATATAATGACAGTAAGCGTAGAGTACAACCCTGTCACGCAATCTCAATCCTTCATGGAACTCCACAGCATCATGATTACAATCCACATCGATATCATCATCATCGCATAATAAAAAACTGTTTCAGCTTCTGTGGCCATTATAGTGGCATAGAAAATGGGACGACAAAAAAACGTGAGCACAAAGGCAACCTCCCTGAGTGCAATGATCCTAAGAAAAAGAAAAAAAAAAGAAAAAGAAGAATGTTGACGGGAAGACAGAAAGTGTGGGTGGCAAAGAACAGACTTAATATGCGCTCTGTGTAATCGTTTCTCACCAGCGCCTGACATACGAATGAACGAACAGATTTTCAAGTATAAAAGAAAATCGACAAAGCCGGAATTGCCGAACATTTCACCTTTTTTGTTGTCTCCCTTCGCAAACGGGATATTCAGCTTCTTCATTCTCTTCTTTGGTGTTCTTGTCCCCTTCTCTGTTCCCAAAAGAAGGGGAGAGGCGCGTGAAGAGGACGTTTTATGGGTCGTAAAACTGTCAAAGTGCGTGTGGGAAGGTGTTACGGGGAGAAAATCAATTCCCCTTTCCTTAAAGGACAAAAGACACCAGGACAGACTGCAGACAAGACTGATACCCAATCCAGACTGCCGCCAGGGATTCAAGTCTTGATTTGTGTTCGAGGTAAGGATACCTCGGCTTAGGACTACACCCGCACTGAGCTACACATTTGCTTTAAACTCGCTTCGCATGCAATTCGTGTTCAGTTGTTTAACAGGAATAGTGCACTGAACTACACATAATAAACTCGCTTCACATGCAATTCGTGTTCAGTTGTTTAACAGGAATAGTGCACTGAACTACACATAATAAACTCGCTTCGCATGCAATTCGTGTTCAGTTGTTTAACAGGAATAGTGCACTGAACTACACATAATAAACTCGCTTCACATGCAATTTGTGTTCAAGTGTTTAACAGGAATAGTGCACTGAACTACACATAATAAACTCGCTTCACATGCAATTTGTGTTCAAGTGTTTAACAGAAATAGTGCACTGAACTACACATAATAAACTCGCTTCACATGCAATTTGTGTTCAAATGTTTAACAGAAATAGTGCATTGAACTACACATAATAAACTCGCTTCACACTCAATTTATGTTCAAGTGTTTAACAGAAATAGTGCACTGAACTACACATAATAAACTCGCTTCACACGCAATTTATGTTCAAGTGTTTAACATAAATAGTGCATTGAACTACACATAATAAACTCGCTTCACACGCAATTTATGTTCAAGTGTTTAACAGAAATAGTGCATTGAACTACACATAATAAACTCGCTTCACACGCAATTTATGTTCAAGTGTTTAACAGAAATAGTGCACTGAACTACACATAATAAACTCGCTTCACATGCAATTTATGTTCAAGTGTTTAACAGAAATAATGCATTGAACTACACATAATAAACTCGCTTCACACGCAATTTATGTTCAAGTGTTTAACAGAAATAGTGCACTGAACTACACATAATAAACTCGCTTCACATGCAATTTGTGTTCAAGTGTTTAACAGAAATAGTGCACTGAACTACACATAATAAACTCGCTTCACATGCAATTTGTGTTCAAGTGTTTAACAGAAATAGTGCATTGAACTACACATAATAAACTCGCTTCACACGCAATTTATGTTCAAGTGTTTAACAGAAATAGTGCACTGAACTACACATAATAAACTCGCTTCACACGCAATTTATGTTCAAGTGTTTAACAGAAATAGAGCACTGAACTACACATAATAAACTCGCTTCACACGCAATTTATGTTCAAGTGTTTAACAGAAATAGTGCACTGAACTACACATAATAAACTCGCTTCACACTCAATTTATGTTCAAGTGTTTAACAGAAATAGTGCACTGAACTACACATAATAAACTCGCTTCACACGCAATTTATGTTCAAGTGTTTAACAGAAATAGTGCACTGAACTACACATAATAAACTCGCTTCACACGCAATTTATGTTCAAGTGTTTAACAGAAATAGTGCACTGAACTACACATAATAAACTCGCTTCACACGCAATTTATGTTCAAGTGTTTAACAGAAATAGTGCACTGAACTACACATAATAAACTCGCTTCACACGCAATTTATGTTCAAGTGTTTAACAGAAATAGTGCACTGAACTACACATAATAAACTCGCTTCACACGCAATTTATGTTCAAGTGTTTAACATAAATAGTGCATTGAACTACACATAATAAACTCGCTTCACATGCAATTTATGTTCAAGTGTTTAACAGAAATAGTACATTGAACTACACATAATAAACTCGCTTCACACGCAATTTATGTTCAAGTGTTTAACAGAAATAGTGCATTGAACTACACATAATAAACTCGCTTCACACGCAATTTATGTTCAAGTGTTTAACAGAAATAGTGCACTGAACTACACATAATAAACTCGCTTCACACGCAATTTATGTTCAAGTGTTTAACAGAAATAGTGCACTGAACTACACATAATAAACTCGCTTCACACGCAATTTATGTTCAAGTGTTTAACAGAAATAGTGCACTGAACTACACATAATAAACTCGCTTCACACGCAATTTATGTTCAAGTGTTTAACATAAATAGTGCATTGAACTACACATAATAAACTCGCTTCACACGCAATTTATGTTCAAGTGTTTAACAGAAATAGTACATTGAACTACACATAATAAACTCGCTTCACACGCAATTTATGTTCAAGTGTTTAACAGAAATAGTGCATTGAACTACACATAATAAACTCGCTTCACACGCAATTTATGTTCAAGTGTTTAACAGAAATAGTGCACTGAACTACACATTTGCTATAAACTCGCTTCACATGCAATCTGTGTTCAAGTGTGTAACAGGAAAAGTGTAAGACAACGATTAATTAACTAAGGATCTTTTACGGACTTTGATTCTCTATACTGCAAACGGACATTGGCTAGATAAAAGTCTCATCTATTTAATTTTCTATGATAAATAAAAAAGAAAAATGATGTGTTTCTGCAGTTGATGTGCTAAAAAATGCAAGCAAAGCGTTTGTGGGCAAACATTAAGCTGACATTCTCTGGAAACGTTATTGATAACTATTTCGTATAATTATTTTTGTTCCTTTAAATAAAAATGTCTAAACACAGACCTGGCTTCTCAGATTTTTGTAGGTATAGAACTAAACATTACCATCCAAACCAGTGTTGATGTAAATTCCCCAAATTGTTATTCACGTCTGGGAGTGGGTGGAGTAGGTATGCGGATGGAAAAAACCCAACTTGTTTCTGGAAACTCAAATCTCGATGGCTATCAACCCAAATGCATCCCCACACAGGTTCCATCAAATTACATCTTGCATTGTTTGTTTGTTTGTTTTGTGTGCATGTTTCTTTGTTTGTTTTCTGTTTTGCTATTGTTGTTGTTGTTGTTGTTGTTGTTGTTTTAGCTGTTGTTACTGTTTTTCTTTTCAAAAGAGAGATATATATGTAAGTATATATGTATATGCATATCTATCTATCTATCTATATATATATACATATATATGTATATCATAAAAGTCTATTATATTACAGGACAAAACGAGGAATTTTCTTGCTGCTTTGCCTGGTGCAACTGCTATTGTTCCTCAGTCAGATGAACATACTAATAATCATGTCCATTGTCATCATCAGCAGCAGCAGCAGCAGCAGCAGCAGCAACATCACCAGCAGCAGCAGCAGCATATTTATCATTACCATCCACTGAAATGCTTACCACTCTCACACACTTCATCTCACAGCGGACAGTATGAAATAAATAAGAGAAACCAACTGGCACCAGACAAAGCCATCAATGATCACAATCCGACAAGCCTTGTCGATGAGGGACACGCGCCAGAACAGTGGTAGACGCCAAGCTGAAGGAGTTAACCAGATTTGTGGGCAGAACAGTCAGTCTATCAGTCACATCATAAAATACGCAAACCATGTCAACAGCAAACTGTTTCAGTTCTCAGTAGTAGTCGCATTCATCAATACTATTGTACGTAAGCCGTAAATTTATGTCATATGTATATTCTTCGGCGTTATTGTAAGACGTGATTGTACGCTGCTGCTTTTTTTGAGTCTACATGACAAAACATTTGAGTAAATCTGAAAAAATGAGTTCAATCAGCAAATAATGCAGCTGCAGTGGAATGAGACTGGTATCTTATGATAAGGCAAACAGTCTAACTGTAAGCATTCGTTGTTAGTGGCCAATTAAGTACGAGTTTTATTAAGGTCAAGAATGATAGACCAACGAGCACGTACAAAGCAAGCATGCCAAGGGAAACAGACAATGACTCGATGATATTGAATGTCATATAGAACCGATAATATTATACGGTTGTGAGGCGTGGAAAGTCAACAAGCAAAGCCAGAACAAAATTGAGGCAGCCGGGATGTGGTTTCTAAGACGAATGTTGAGAGTTCCATGGACAGCAAAGAAAACAAACGAGACACTCTCGATGGAGGCAGACACAAGTAGATCATTCATAAGGAAGATTAGGAAAAGACAGGCAACATTTATAGGCCATTCTATGAGGAAAGGGGAACTGGAGCACCTGGTCGCAACGGGAAAGCTAGAGGGAAAGAGAGCACCTGGTAGATACAGGGAAAAAAATATTGGACTGACTTGCAGAGTGGCTGAAGACAGACAGGGTGGAAGATGTGCTCGTGGCAACAAGGGATAGATACATATGGAGGGTCATGATTGCCAACGCCATGTGGCAAGGCACTCGATGATGATGACTAAGCACGTAAAGGAAAATATGTGTTACACACAACTGCTTTCTATATGTGTATATGAATAACTTTTGTAAAACCTGATCATCATTTAATGCTTGAGTTTGTTACAACAGTATTAGAAATACTCAGAAATGTGACGTAAGTGACATACTTGTTGTATCAACGTAATCTCATAATCTTCATCCAGCAGCGTTTGAATGAGTTGAACGTCTAGAAGAGTAAAAAGATAAAAACAAACAAACAAACAAACAAACAAACAAACAACCAAACACACAAACAAATAGACACCACTGCGCTTGCAGACACCACAACGACTATAACTGACAACTGAATCTGTCCAAATCTTTGTGGCTCCCCTCAGCATCAATATCTGTCCCTTTCTTTGTCTAAACCGACTACCTAACCCCCACAAGTCATGATGGATGGATAAGGTGGTGACAACCCTACATATAGATCAAGATCATGTGTGTGTGGTTGTCTTTCCACAAAAAAATGTCATAAAACATCTATCACCTCCATGACCACTGACTCTCATGGATATGTCGCCAATTAGCCTAGAAATATAAGCTTTTTTTGCAGCCGGAAATAATCTACCTGGGCACAGAGGCCATCTTTGTGTTCAAAGCATGAGAGAGAGAAAGGAAAAACTGACTACAAACTGAGTGGCAAGATAAAAATTATGTATGCACACACACACACACACACACACACACACACACACACACACACACCACACACAACACACACACACATCACACACACACACACACACACACACACACACACACAACACACACACACACACACACAACACACACACACACACACACCACACACACACACACACACACACATACAAATGCATGAATCATCATCACCATCATCAGGTGCCTTGCCGCATGGCGTTGGCGATTATGGACTTCCATCTGTCTCTGTCACTTAATGCCCCAAGCATCTCTTCCACCCTTGACCCCAGCCACTCTGCAAGTCCGTCTAGTATCTTCTGGTATATGTATATATATATATATATATATATATATATATATATACATATATATTTATATATATATATATATATATATATGAATGTGTGTGCGAGTGTGTGTGTGTGTGTGTGTGTGTTATGTGTGTGTGTGTGTGTGTGTGTGTGTGTGTGAGTGTGTGTGTGTGTGTGTGTGTTGTGTGTGTGTGTGTGAGTTGTGTGTGTGTGTGTGGTGTGTGTGTGTGTGTGTGTGTGTGTGTGTGTTGTGTGTGTGTGTGTGTGTGTGTGTGTGTGTGGTGTGTGTGTGTGTTTCTCCATAGGAATATCATAGAAAAAGACTCAATTAGATGAATGCAAAAATATTTATACCTGATAAAACTGTTCAAAGGTAAGAGGATTACTACATGCCATACATAAAGGACTTTCTTCTTCACCGTTTTTGAACAGTACGAAAAAAAAACCGACAACAGTGAACTATATTTGACCAGCTAGCTCATCCACACAAGTAGTTGTACTAAAGTTTAGTTTGTCCAGTTAGTTACATTTTCACATAGTGTGAAGAGAAGCAAAACAAAATACCGAGATATGATGAAAATATATTTCATACTATTTGCAGGCTTTTTTTCTGTCAGGCTGTCTAATGGACCAACAATCGTGACCATAACCACTTTCATTCTTCCATGGGTCATGAATGTATATCAAAACAGGAAACTAAAAAGTCATATATCCATAAACAACACAACTATCACTGTCACATCCTTCACCTTCGTCCTCTTTCCCTCAGTATTCAGTTTTATCATCATCAAGTGTCTTACCACATAGCGATGGCGATCATGGCCTTCCATCTGTTTCTATCCCTTGTTGCCTCAAGCACCTCTTCCACCCTCTTTGTCCCCAGTCACTCTGCAAATCCGCCCAATGTCTTCTCCCTGGGTCGTTTCTTTTCCTTCAGCTTTCCTGTCGTGGCCAGGTGCTCCAGTTCCCATTTCCACATAAAATGGCCTTAAATTTTGCCTGTCTTTTCCAAATCTTCCTTATGAATGATCTTGTGTCTATCTCCATCAAGACTGTTTCGTTTGTTTCCGTACGCAGTTTGAGTCAGGGACAAAGAGAACCAAGAGTCAGTCAGTCATGAATTTATACTGGTCTAGCTTCTCTAGTAGTGTACATATTGATCGATAAGAATCGCCACTTTCCACGGAAGAAGTTGGTAATGAAGATTGGACGGATGGAAGAGACAAAGATTTACAGACAGATTGTCCGAAAAAATGGGCTGACACACAGACATACGGAGAGACACAGTAACAGGTAATTATGTCTCAGGTAAAGGGTTTGGGTCCTGAGTATGTCATTGGTTGATTTAACCCTTCGACTCTACCAACATCTTGCGTTACCAAGCATGCCAGCGAAACAAAAATGTAACCCTTTGACTCCCTCGCCCTATCAACCAGCTTCTTGCAGGAACGTGACTTAGACCTGAAGAAGATGGTGGATAGGGTGAGGGAGTCAAAGGGTTGTTTCTGCTGTTGGTGGATAGGTCAAAGTGTTAATTAATGGGGGCTATGGCTTGGAGAGCCATGCTAGTTAGTAATCGCTTTTACCAGGGAGTCTCTCTCACTAGGTCTGGTTCTGTGACCCAGCGACTACCGTCATTGGTATGGTGGGGGTAGGGGTAGGGGGTGGGAGGATGTGTTTAATAGGCAGTATCCACGGTAAGTTGGATCAAAGTAGTCATTGTGGAACTCCACCAAAGCAGTGCGGGGTCTCCTTTGATCACATAGGTGGCCACAATGAGGCTTCAACTGAATGAAACCGAGCTTGGTTTTATTTTGTGGAGCCGGACTGAACACCACTGAGGCAGTGCAACAGTGGGTCAAAAGCTAAAATAAAACATAAAAGCCAAACAACAAACAAACAACCCAAACAAACAAACAAGCAAACAAAACAAAACAAACAAGCAAAACAAACAAATAAACAATGCAAACAAACAAACCAACAAGAAAAATAAGAGGTAAG
>CM060306.1:13399361-13404361 GCA_030674185.1 Monoplex corrugatus | reverse complement strand
TATCCTTGAAATGCAATGTAGAAGTCAGCCAAGTAGTGTTTACTGCTGCTCTCAGGATTTATTTTTAAATAACTATGGTAAATTACTTTTGAATATGTGTACGTCATTAGATCTGTGTATTTTAAATGGTGAACGTAAAGGTGACCTTCAAGGTCGCTATACATATATTTCTGATTTGGGTAATAGTGTCAATGATTATTTTATTTTTTCAAACGATCTGTTTTCTCTTGTTTGCGATTCATGTGAATTAGGTGTCGATGAGAGAATTGAATCTAATCATATGCCTGTAACAGTGTGTATTGCCTTCCCAAAAGGAAATAAACCCGTAACTGTTAACACAGAGAATGAAAATGACATGATCGAAAAAATTGTTTGGAAAAATGAGTCTGCTCATGTTTATTATGAAAATCTGTGTAAGGAAGAATCACAGACACAGTTTAGTGCTGCTACAGATTTAATTGACGTGAATGTTAATGATGCTCTCGACTTGTTTAATGAATGTATTAAGAAATGTGCTCGTTGTATGCAAAAGCGTGTATATATTAACAAAAGTAAGACACCATGTGATTGGTTTGATCAGGAATGTGTAGGTAAGAAAAGATACGTCAGGAGACTGTTAAAAAGAAGCCAACGGTCATTAAAACCAGAAGACCAACACGGAGTATTTAGTTGCCAGACGTGAATATAAGAATCTGCTAAAGAAAAAGAAAAAATCAGTTTAATGATACATTGCTGGATAAACTCTTATCTTCTATAAAAAGTCAAAGGGAATTTTGGGACACTGTTCGCAGAGTTTCATTTAAAGGAAAACAACCAAAAAGCAATATTGCACTTGACACATGGTTCCAACATTTTAAAGCATTGCTCGAAATAGAGAATGTTAATGGTACGGAACATGACGATGTATGTGTTGGTGAGGATACCTGATGATAAGGGGAATGGATATATGGATCGGCCAATCTCGACAGAAGAGGTATTACTTTGTATTGAGAAAGCTGAAAAATAGGAAATCACCTGGCCCAGATGGTATTATTAGTGAGCTCCTTAAAGAATCAAGTGATCAGGTAGTACAATTTTTGTAAGATTATTCAATAGACTTTTTGATTATGGTGAGTTTCCTCGAAACTGGTCTGAATCAATCATGGTACCTCTTTTTAAAAAAGGTGATATTAATAACCCAAATAATTATAGGGGCATTTCTATTAGTGATTGTAAGTAGCAAACTTTTTGTACAATTATCAATAACAGATTACAGGAATGGTAGAAGAAAATAGTATTACTGGTGATCACCAAGCAGGGTTTAAAAAACGATATTCAACAGTAATCATTATATTTACTTT
Organism: Monoplex corrugatus; assembly: GCA_030674185.1. Taxonomy (NCBI): domain Eukaryota; kingdom Metazoa; phylum Mollusca; class Gastropoda; order Littorinimorpha; family Ranellidae; genus Monoplex; species Monoplex corrugatus. Next base: position 13,403,021 of record CM060306.1, on the reverse strand, counting down.
ACATGCTGTTGTACAAAAACAGTTTACACACAATCGCAAACTTTATTAGCTTTTTTAGATTTCCAAAAGGCATTTGATTCTATCAACAGGAATTACTTTGGCCAATCTTACTTAAAATGGTATTAAAGGTAAACTATATAAATGTGTCAAAAGCATGTATAAGACTGTTAAATCAAAGGTAAGATGTGGAGCTAAATTCACTGACTTTATCAACTGCACAACTGGAGTGAGACAGGGAGATGCATGTAGTCCGGTATTGTTCTCTCTTTTCATAAATGAATTAGCGCTAGAAGTAATAAATAATGGAAAACATGGAGCTATTTTGTCTCAAGATGCATTTGAACTGTTCATTCTGTTGTTGGCTGATGATGTTGTTCTGTTGTCAGAAACAGTTGCTGGATTGCAGGCGCAGTTGAATAGCTTACAACGTGCTGCGTCTTCGCTCCAGCTAAAAGTTAATATGAGTAAAACTAATATTATTGTATTTAGAAAAGGTGGATATTTAGGTGCAAGAGAACGATGGGTGTATGATGGTGCGGTAATGCCTGTTGTAAATATTTACAAGTATTTGGGAATTTTTTTCACTACGCGATTGAGTTATGTTGTTGCTTGTAAGGATCTTGCCAGTAGAGCTTAAAAATGCATTGTTATGGATTATGAAGAAACTGTACAGTCTTAATAATAATTCTTTGGAACTGTTTGTTAAGCTTTTTGATTCCCAGATCCAACCAATTATGCAATATGGCTCCGAAATTTGGGGGCTAGAGAAAGCTGTTGTTCATTGTAATCAGTTCATTTTTTGCCCTTAAAAAGTTTTTGGAAGTAGATAGGAGAACGCCTAATGATTTTGTGTATGGCGAAACTAATCGTTACCCTGTATATGTGAATTCTGCTGTTAATTGTATCCGATATTGGCTCAGATTATTACATATGGATAAATTTAAGGGTACCATGGAAAGCATATAACATGCTGTATGATCTAGATGCCAATGGTAAGAAAAACTGGGTATCGAATGTACGTTTGTGTTTGTACAAATATGGATTTGGATATGTGTGGTTATATCAGGGAGTCGGTAGTGTGAATGGCTTTATTCGTATTTTTCGTCAACGCTTGATAGACTGTAGATGGCAGGACTGGAATTATCATATTAACAACAGCGAAAGATTTAATTTATACAGAACATTTAGTAGTGTATCTGAAATAAAACTGTATTTGCAGCTAAATTTAGAACGACATGTGAAGTATATTACAACAAGATTTAGGTTTGGTGTATCTGATTTGGCTATACATCGATATAGATATAAAGTATTAAATGATAATGATTTATTATGTCCATTATGCAAAGAATCTAAAGAAGACGAAGTACACTTTGTCTTTTGTTGTAAAGCACTTACAGATTTTAGGGAAAAGTTTATTCAGCCTAAGTATTATAGACACCTTGTCTGTTTAAACTGTGCTTGTTGTTGTCATCAACAAATATAGAAGTTGTCCGCAAATTTTCTGTGTTCTTATATAAAGCTATGAAATTTAGAGAAAATGCTGTGTCATAAGATGAGTTATGGATATGTATAATTCAAACCTTTTTGTGCATTATTTTAGAAGGTATTGTATTGTTCACATACCCCTTCATAAGGGGCCAAGGCCTAATATGAATAAACTATCTGAAGTCTGAAGTCTCTCTCTCTCTCTCCCTCCCTCCCTCTCTCTGATTACGCGTGCGCCCCCAGAGAGAAGAGAGAGAGAGAGAGGAGAGAGAGAGAGAGAGAGAGATGAGTGTGTGTGTGTGTGTGTGTGTGTGTGCGTTGTGTGTGTGCGTGTGTGTGTGTGCGTGTATGTCTGTGTGTGTGTGTGTGTATGTTTGTGTGTTTGTGTGTGTTTGTGTGTGTTGTGTATGCGTGTGTGTGTTGTGTGTATGCGTGTGTATGTGTTGTGTGTGTTGTGTGTGTGTGTGTGTGTGTGTGTGTGTGTGTGTGTGTGTGTGTTTGTGTGCGTGCGCTTGTAGCTCTTTTGATGTTCGTCCCTAGCATCAAAGTATCAAACTTTTTTTTTTTCTCAGATGAAAATGTGAGCTGCCTCTCTCTCTCTCTCTCTCTCTCTCTCTCTCTCTCTCTCTCTCTCTCTCTCTCTCTCTCTCTCTCTCTCTCTCTCTCTCTCTCTCTCTCTCTCTCTCTCTCTGTCCTTCCTCTATATGTACTTTGATTTGTCTTGCAAAATATGTAGCTTCTATATTGTAAGTATTTATTTTGTTCACCTGGATACAGTGTAAATCTCTAACTCTATCTTCACCTCTAGTCCCACTCACTTTTTTTCCTGTCTCACTTCTTTCTGTCTAAGCTGCTGTTATGGTGTTTTGACTGAGTAATAAGGACGCCATTGGTAACTTTTCTTTTTTCGTTTTGGTCGATTTTTTTTCCAAAAGAAAAAAAAATATCAGCGATTACAAATTGTATTAACAGATGTCTCGCTTCTCGATAAAAGGACTATATAGACACTGTGCTGAACACGAACTGAATGCCAGAAATAATTGACTGGGGCTTGTTTGAAAGGGGACCAAATATCTCTTATCCACTAAACTGTACAGTCAATAATGTTAATAATGCACACGAAGGCTAAAAAGATGTCAGAGATAATATATATATATATATATATATATATATATATATATATATCATATATATAGTATATAGTATATATATATATATATATATATATTATATAGTATATATATATATATACATATAGTGTGATTGTGTGTTGTGTGTGTTGTTTGTGTTTGTGTTGTTGTGTGTGTCTGTGTGTGTGTGCGTGTGTGTGTGTCTGTGTGTTGTGTGTGGTGTGTGGTGTGTGTGTGTGTGTGTGTGTGTGTGTGTGTGTGTGTGTCTGTGTGTCTGTGTGTCTGTGTGTCTGTGTGTCGAGTGTATATGAATATACAAAATCATGCCAGAAGACACTAAACAAGAGCATTGACTGGTATATTTATGTGTTTCGGGCCCTGGCCTTCCTCAGGGTAAAATGACAAAATCAATAAAACGGTATTATCTCATATAAAATATATAAATATATGAACATAAATAATACCCAAATATATAGTTATATTTCATATATATTTTAGAAGCTCAGGGATCGACCCAGGCTCTTGGGAAACTGGCGGAAGACAGGGCAGCGTGGAGGACAGCCGTTCAGTCAAGGCGTTGTGAATGCGGAGAGGACGAGAGCAGACAGCACCGATGAGAAAAGGGCTCTTCAAAAACAACGTTCCAGAAACCAGACAACAGCGACTCAATTTGTATGTGGCAGATGTGACAGAGATTGCCACTCAAGAATCGGCCTGCACAGACACAGCAGAAAGTGCACATCATGACCACAACGCCTCCTGGTGCAGACTATCATCTCCTGAGATGTAAAGAGGCCGACGCATATATATATATATATATATATATATATATATATATATATAATATATATATATATACATATTATAACACACGCACAACGCTTAGACAGACAGACTGCAGATGAAACCGATATGCAGTCCAGACTCTCACGGGAAAATTTAGGTCTTGATCTAAACATGTGTAAATGATATTTTAGCACAGGACTAAACAATGTTTGATACACAGACAATAATTTCATTATCAGCGTCACATGTAGGCTTTACA
>CM060306.1:13379361-13389361 GCA_030674185.1 Monoplex corrugatus | reverse complement strand
CTCTCTCTCACATCACGACAATTCATAATCACATAGTTACGTACGTACACTCTAGTGCCTTTATTTTGACACTTCATGTGAAGCAGTAAAACTACAATGCACATAATTATTGTTTTGATATACCCAGAAGAATCAATGATTATGGTGGAAACAATAAAGTCAGTATACCTTTTTTGTGGTCGCAATGATCGCCGTCATTAATTTCATCACCAAAGTCACCATCGTCGTCGTCGACGCCATCATCATCATCATCATCATCATCATCATTATCATCATTATTAATTTTTTTTAAATAATTATTGTTGCTAAATCATCATCATCATCATCATCATCATCATCATCATCATCATCATCATCATCACATCATCATCATCATCATCATCACATCATCATCACACATTATTATCATTATTACATAATTATTATTATTACCATTATTACCATTACTACTATACTACTACTACTACTATCACTACTACTATTACTACTACTACTACTACTACTACTACTACTATTACTACTAGTAGTACTACTGCTGCTACTACTATATACTACTACTACTATTATTATCGTTATTATTATTATTAGCAGTATTGTTATTATTATCATTATTATTGTTATCATCATCATCATCTTCTTCTTCTTCTTCTTCTTCTTCTTATTATTATTATAATAATTATTATTATTATTATTATTATTGTTGTTCTTCGTCTTCTTCTTCTGATTGTTGTTGTTGTCAAATCATCAACATCATCATCGTCATCATCATCATCGTCGTCGTCGTCGTCATTATCGGTCATTATCGTTACTTAATAATCCCACCACAACCTCTGTTATATCCCCCCCCCCCCCCCCACTTACTCCTGCACATTTTCTTCCACAACGATCAGTATTCAACACCCAAAGTCATTATTAAGGGACAGCAGACAAAAAGCCTCGTCGATGATACCTATCTGACGATTCTTCCTGATGAGTAGCCATCGCCAGAGACAGTCTGAGACGCTAAGCTGGAAGGAGTTAACCAGATCTATGAGCAAGACAGTCTGCCTAATAATCACATCATAAACCACGGAAACCTGTCAACTGTCATCCCTAAGCAGTTTCAGTCTGCCGTGAAAGTCGTACTCGTTCACTGTCTTGCAAGACAGGCATAATTGTACTTATGTTAGTGGAATATTAATTCAGACTCATAAAAAAAATGGATCGTTCACGACTTGCCTTTCCAGTGTTAGCTATTCTCGTCAACATTACTGAAAGGCTGGATTGTGTTTAAAACTAAGACCATAAAATAATTGTTTTCTTTTGTACTCTCTCTCTCTCTCTCACTCTCTCTCTGTCTCTCTCTCTTTCTTTCTGTCTCTCTCTCTCTCTTTCTGTCTATGTCTCTATGTCTCTGTCTCTCTGTCTGCCTGTCTGTCTGTCTCTCTCTCTCACTCTCTCTCTCTGTCTCTCTCTGTCTCTCTCTCTCTTTCTTTCTCTCTCTCTCTCTCTTTCTGTCTATGTCTCTCTGTCTCTGTCTCTGTCTGTCTGTCTCTCTCTCTCTCTCTCTCTCTCTCTTTCTCTCTCTGTCTCTCGCTTCCTAAGGTTAGCTATACTCAATAACAGTACTGAAGGCCTTGATTGCGTACCAGTTCTCATCAAACCACTTGCTGATACAACGTGTGTGGTGCTTTTTCCAAAATACGATTTTCACGAACGACAAGGTAATTTGACTTAGGAACTGAGAGATTTGAACCAGCGAATTTCGCAGTGTCTTCGAAATGGGACTCTAAACTGATTTTGGGAAGAAAAAAAAAGAGAATGTAAAGGATAAATGACAGAAAAAAAAATGTCACATTATGGATATTTATTAAAAGTGATTGGTAAATCATAAAAACTGCTAAGACGAAATTGTTACTTTGAATGAACAAAATAAGCATTGCACAGAAGACAATCACTGAATTTAAGTCATTTCAATAGAAGAGCAGCACAATAAAAAAAAAATATTAAAAAAAACACACGATTATCTGGATAGAAAACAAACAAACAAACAAACAAAAAACATAATACTTAAACCAACAACCACCACATCAAAGAACAAAAGAACCAAAGAACCAAACCAGCCAACCAGCCAACCAGCCAACCAACCAATCAACCAACCTAAACAATTATGATAACTTTGCGAACAACTTGTGCCCAGTTCACTCAAGATGCATACGTGACAAGACATAAGAACATATCCTTTGAAACTAATCACTATTCTATGAAATCCACGAAATCGTTAAGTGGAGCGTTAACTTTATTTTTACTCACTGCAACCGTTGATGGTTTTGACCAAAGGCATTGTGGGTAGCCTGGCAACAATCAACATCCGTCATGGCCCCATACCACAAACGCAAACCATTGACAATCCCCAACACTCCTCGTTACATGTACATACAAAATGCATTCCACAAATAACAAGGATATTAGCATTCATTAGCACACTATTCGATCTGCAACATTTTCATTAGCAGGTTAGTGTGTGTGTGTGTATGTGTGTGTGTGTGTGTGTGTGTGTGTGTGTGTGTGTTGTGTGTGTGTGTGTGTGTGTGTGTGTGTGTGTGTTGTGTGTGTGTGTGTTGTGTGTGTGTGTGTGTGTGTGTGTGTTGTGTGTGTGTATGTATGTGTGTGTGTGTGTGTGTTGTGTGTGTGTGTGTGTGTAGTGAGTGAGTGAGTGAGTGAGTGTGTGTGTGTGAGTGTGTGTGTGTGTGTGTGTGTGTGTGTGTGTGTGTGTGTGTGTGTGTGTGTGTGTGTGTGTGTGTGTGTGTGTTTTCTCGAAAAGTAGTCGCTTTTTGCTTACAGTTACTGCAACGACTGGCAGTGGCAACTGAACCTGTCCAAGTCTGTGACAGATCTACAGCATCAATACTTGCCATCTTTCTCTGCCTGAATCAACCACCTGACCCTATTAAATCATAACGGATGGACAGGGCTTAGATATTCCAAGGCCTGAATCAAGATCAGAGAGAGACACACAGGGAGATCTAAAATAGATAGATTGACAGACAGATAGATAGATAGATTGAGTGATTGATAGATATGTAGATAGATAGATAGATAGATAGATAGATAGATAGATAGATAGATAGATAGATAGATAAATAGACAGATAGACAGACAGATAGATATTTAGACTGTCGTCAAGTAATGCTGAAGCTACCTCTCAAATCCATAGTGGAGGAATACAAAGTTGGAAAAGCAAGACTGTTGAGCATGCTGGAGGAATCGGAAGACAATATCGTGAGATCAGTTCAGCCAAAGCTGAGAACTGGCAAAAAAATGGAAAGTCCAATAGGCTGTAAACAATGCCAAGAGAAACCTCAGCATCAAAGAAATAATTGGACACACGCAAACCAACAGATAGGGACTGGGAGCAACAAAAATGCAGTGGTGGTCCAAAGCCAAAGGGAAGGAAAAAAGAGACAGGAGTTGAAGAAAGAAGAAGATGTCAAAAGAGTGCAGAAGGCAGTCCAGCAAGGTCAACAGGGGCAATGGACAACATGGGACAGTGCACTCCAAAGAAGTCTCAGCTGGAACGATATGTGGCACATGGCTCCTCTAAGGATAAGCTTCCTCCTCAGATCTGTATATGACCTGCTCCCCTCGAATGCAAACTTAGTGAAATGGGGGAAATCAGATGACCCAGCATGTCCGCTCTGTCAGAAGAAACAAACAGTGGAACATGTCCTAAGCTCTTGCAAAGTAGCGCTAGCCCAAGGAAGGTATACATGGAGACACAACCAAGTTCTGAAAGTGATCACAGACGTGGTTAGCGAAAAAACCATGACCCCAAACGCACCAATTGCTATGACAACGTTCTACAAAGCAGGAGGGAAACAGGTCTGGCCCGAAATTGCTATGACAACCAGCACATTGCCAAAGGGTCTTCTGGATGGAGCAATCGACTGGGAGTGTACAGCAGATATCCCAGAGTGGAGAAATTACCCAGATGTCATCAGCAAGACAGGCATGAGACCAGACATCGCTCTCCACTCTGACTCCTCGAAACAAGTGATTCTGATAGAACTCACTGTGCCATACGAAAGCAGAATGGAAGAAGCACATATCTACAAGACCGAAAAATACGCCGGTCTTGCCAGCACCCTGAAGAAAGCAGGTCTGCGGGTCAAAATCTTCGCCATAGAGGTCGGGGCAAGAGGGTTTGTGGGCACCTCCGCTTATGATCTCATGAAACAACTCGCCATTTCTGGGAAGAAGAGGACTAGAGCCCTTAAAGCGATGGCAGAGGCAGCAGAAAGGAGCTCAAGCTGGATCTGGGCAAGGAGGAACCAAAAGTGAACTTCATAAGGATTAAATTCCCTACAGGTGATGTGTGCCCCGTTAGCACATTGGTAAAACCGCGTACCGCAGTTCTGAAGCGCAGAATCGCCCAGGTTCGCTCCCCGGCGTGGGGAAAAAAAGAGTGTAAGGAGTTCAGGGCCGAAACACTTGTCTAAAGGGGGTTACTTCTCTGAAGACCTTCTGTTGTCTAGCTCTCCCTAGAGTTTCTTTCTACCTTAGATAGACAGATATATATAGACAGATAGATAGATAGACAGATAGAAGTAGATGATATATAATGAATACAGAAATAGACAGATAGATAGTGACAGATATCAGACATAAGACAACAGAAAATGAATCAGACAGAAGAAGAGATAGAAGAGACAGAGAGAGAAGATGAGAGACGAGAGAGAGAGAGTATCAGAGAGAGAGAGAGAGAGAGAGAGAGAGACGAAGAAGAAGAAGAAGGAAATGTATGAGGGCAGGAAAACGAATGGTAGCGTTATTTTGTTTTTCATCATCCTCTCTCTCTCCATCTTTCCGTGGTTCTTTCTCTTCTCTCAATTTCTATCTCTGTCTGTATCTTTTTTCAACTCTTCCCCCTATTTCTCCACCCCTTAGACTTTACCATACATATCAAAGCCCATAATGTCAATGGATATCTCGGATGGCCGAAAACTGGGAAAGTGCCCACAAGTTTTCCCTCTGGAACTCGACAAACAAGTGGAAAACAAAAACAAACTTGCTGTAAAAAAAAATCATGTCATTTGATTCTCAGTTACATGGAAAACCACTGGATACGTCCACTTGACTTTGCTTGATAAACAGCTGACACTTTGCCTGTCTGCTCTCATTAGACAATCTGTCCATTGAAGATTTGCTGCACACCCATAATTGTTGTTAATTTTTTTTTCACATTTTGTTTGTTTCCTTGTGCTGATGTTTAATTCAATTACTGGCTTTTGTTTTCCTGGTGCTGATTCTGATCATATTTTGTTTGGTGTCCCAGTGGGGAAAAATGATCAAAAATGATCATGAAACTTTATTTTTTTTAATATTTGTTTTTTTGTATGTATTGATAATATCATTTGCTGATGTTGACTTTTAAGGTTACAAGAACTGCATATTATGCAAATTACCCTATTCCTTTTCTCTTTCACTCTGTTTCTGTCTGTCTGCCGGTGTCTGTCTGAATGTGTGTGTGTGTCTGTCTCTGCCTCTCTGTCTCTGTCTCTCTGTCTCTGTCTTTGTCTCTATCTCTCTCTCTCTCTCCCCTCTCTCTCTGTCTCTGTCTGTCTGTCTGTCTATCCCTCTCTCTGTCTCTTTTTCTCTGTCTCTCTCTGTCTCTCTGTCTCTGTCTCTGTCTCTATCTCTCTCTCTCTCTCTGTCTCTGTCTCTCTTCCTTTAAATAAATAACCAGATGCTTCGTTATTCTTATTATTCATAACTCGTATTTTGTTTCATTTTAGCTATATCATGCAAATTTCAGTGACAACAAACATGGATTTTTTTTTCTTTTTAATAGACACACTTCAACACGGTATAATCAATGGTCATTTAAATACTGTTGTCACCCACACGTACGCACGCACACATTTATGTAAACACACATACACGTACACCTACATACACACAGACAGATCTATCTATCTATCTATCTGTCTGTTTGTCTGTCTGTCTATATATCTAACTACCTACCTACCTACCTACCTACCTACCTACCTACCTACCTACCTACGTATCTACCTACCTACCTACCTATATACCTACCTACCTACCTATCTACATACCTACCTACCTACCTACCTACCTATCCATCTGTCTGTCGGTCTGTCTGTCTATCTATATATATGAATTAATGCGTGCATGCATACATGCATACATGTACACACGCATAAACACAAGTACATACATACATTCATGGAAACACATACATAATAACATACATATATGCATACAAACATTCACGCATACACACATACATATATGCACACATAAACAGTAAACACATAGCAAATACTTGACCTGGTAGGGGTAATTTCACAATGCGATTATTGTATTTTATTGTGCTTATTGTATTTAGTTCTTTGTTTGTTTGTTTGCTTGTTTGTTTGTTTGTTTGTTTGTTTGTTTGTTTGTTTGTTTGTTTGTTTGTTTTCATTTGTGTACGGTCAGATTGAATTTCCCTTGTGAAATCTAAGCTGCTTTCCCATTCAGAAATTATTTTTTGTATCTGTGCATATTTTTGTTTACATTTGAAAGTGGATATCTCTCTCTCTCTCTTCTCTCTCTCTCTCTCTATATATATATATATATATATATATATATATAATATATATATATATATATATATATATATACATATATTATTTTTCATTTATTATTTATATTTATTTTGTCACCATGGATTATACCATGTGAAACTTGCGCCGCTTTCCCCGTTTAGAACGCTTTTCCACGTTGCAGCCTCATTGCTTTTTTCTGTTTGTTTTTAACCAAGCCTTTAGAAAGGCAAGAAACCTTACTGGTATCCAAGGGGAGGGACCTGGGAATTAACCTATCTCTCCAATATTTTCGCCAGGGCAGGGCAGCCCAGCCAATGCCCTGCTCTTCACGATTTTCAAATGCTGTGGGATCTTTTAGCGTACGTAAGCCAGAAGGCACACGGGTCCGATCTGGTTTTTGTCCCCTTCCAAAGGTTTAGACGTTCATTTTGATTTTCTGGTAAAACTGAGGAGATATGTCAAGACAAATACAAGTCATTTCTTGACATAAGATCTTTAACGTGCACTGAGTGTTTGCTGCACATGTGATCTCGGTGTACCATCTGACCCAAATAGTTACCCAAATGGTTAGTGACCGGACCGCTATTTAAGATCCAGTGGAGGGGAGAGAAAATTCTGTTCTATCCATGATTCGGACACAGCTTCCTCGAGTCCGAAGCAGCTGCTTTAATCACTGGGCCATACAATCATTAACAGCGTCTATATGTATTCAATGACCGATTTGTAATTGTGAAACATACATTCTCTCTTTCTTTAGTCCCCCAGCCTCTCTCTTTCTCTTTCTCTCTTTCTCTCTCTCTCTCTTTCTCTTTCTCTTCTCTGTCTGTCTGTCCGTCTCTCTCTTTCTCTGCTCTGTCTCTGTCTGTCTGTTTGTCTGTCTGTCTCTGTCTGTTTGCCTCTCTGTCTCTCTGCTGTCTCTGTCTCTTCTTCTGTCTCTGTCTCTGTCACAATCTCTGTCTCTGTCTCTCTCTGTCTCTCTGTCTCTCTGTCTCTGTCTCTGCTCTGCTCTTTCTTCTCTCTTCTCTCTCTCTCTCTCTCTCTGTCTTTCTGACCTGTTTTGCAAAATCTCTTTTGTGTTTGTTCTTTTTACTTTTTGGAAAACCGTTGTACCAGTGCCATTCAAAATCTCTTTTGTTGTTGTATGTTTTCCTTTACGTATATATTTTTGTACCAGTGCCAAACTTGTGTCTATATAGCTGCAAGCCCTGGTCTTCAAGCATAAACTTATGCTTGTGTTTTAGTGTACATAAGTCATGAATGAAATACAAAAAAAAAAGCTTAACAACATATCTTAGATCGTGTGTTTCTGTACGCTGCCTGTCTGCGCGTCTGTCTACATATCCTCGTGGCCTCGTATCTGGACAGACCAGTGCTCATCATCGGCAATTTCAGTTTCTTCATGCAGACAAGATCAAGCCCTCTCTGGAGCCCTTAACACTCCGGATGTGACGTCGTTCCCGCCACGCTAGACTAACCATCGACAAATTTCTCCCCTTTGAAGAAAGAAAAGGGAGAGAAAAAAAAATCGATTGCAAAATGCATGTGACCTTCTCCTTTCGAGAACTTTTATCTTTCTAATAAAAGTCACATCATTTTGAAAGCTATCATCCGGAGTGAGTATATGAGTGTGTGTGTGCGTGCGTGTGTTCGTTCGTTCTTTAATGTAACGTCTTTTCACTATAAGTGATATTAGACGGTCATGTGTGTGTGTGTGTGTGTGTGTGTGTGTGTGTGTGTGTGTGTGTGTGTGTGTGTGTGTGTGTGGTGTGTGTGTGTGTGTGTGTGTGTGTTGTGTGTGTGTCTATGTTTCTATCTGTGTGCATGTGTGTGTGTGTGCGCACTCGCGCGCGCGCAATGTGTGTGTGTGTGTGTCTGTGTGTGTGTGTGTTGTATGTGTGAGTGTATGTGTCTGTGTTGTGTGTGTGTGTGTGTGTGTGTGTGTGTGTGTGTGTGTGTTGTGTGTGTGAGTGAGTGTATTGTGTGTGTGCGTCTGAGTGAGTGTGAGTGTGTGTGTGTGTGTGTGTGTGTGTGTGTGTGTGTGTGTGTGTGTGTGTGTGTGTGTGTGTGTGTGTGTGTGTGTGTGTGTTTGTGTGTGCGCGCACGCGCGAAGCGAACATGTAAGTGCCTGTGTTGTGTGTCCATTTGTTTTCGAATGATTAATAGAGCATTTCAGAATAATATTTATGCACAGCTGTTCTTAATGTACAATGCTTTAAGCCACAAACTGTAACTATAGTGTTCTTTACAGTTATTGTTTTATTGTCACAGATTGTTACCATCAATATGACAAATTGAGTGGTGAGTGAGTGAGTGAGTGAGTGAGTAAGTGAGTGAGTGAGTTAGGTGAGAGTGAGTGAGTGAGTGAGTGAGTGATGTGAGTGAGTGAGTGTCATTGATTTTTTTTAATACATGCAAATGATATTCACAAAACAAATTCTCATAAGAAGAGTGAATAAAGTTTACGTTCGTTGACTTCACTCTTTCTCCTCATCGTCTTCTCCAGTCCCTTTCATATACAGTCTTGACACTACAGAAATGCTGTATGATCCGAGGTTTCAAAGACAGAGTTGGAAATTATGTAGTGATCAAAAGGAGAGCAGAAAGCGCAGATGAGAAAAGGGCTCTTCGCAAGCAACGTTCCAGAAACCAGACAATAGCGACTCAATTTGTATGTGGCAGATGTGACAGAGATTGCCACTCAAGAATCGGCCTGCACAGCCACAGCAGAAAGTGCACGTCATGACCACAACGCCTCCTGGTGCAGACTATCATCTCCTGAGATGTAAAGAGGCCGACGAGTGATTAAAACCTTTCCATTGTCATTTACCCTTCTGTTAATGTAAAAAGAAAGAACAGTCCAAAAAGTGTTATGTTTTGATGGCTGTCCAACACAAACGTTTAATGATATCAAATTTGCTGTAGTGTATCTCTCTGTGTCACAAATTACGGGCTGATGTTATATATGTCTATATGCATGCAAATGTGTTTTGTATGTAAAAAAAAAAGTATATCTATACATATAAAGTCATACTAGGTTGATAGGGCTATTACAAAAAAAAAAATGGTAAGAATATACACCATGGAGGTTTATTAATATGTTTGACCGGTATGAAGCGTGTTCTGTGTATCATACAATTCATCATCATCATCAGGTGCCCTGCCGCATGGCGTTAACGCGTTGGCGACCATGGACTTCCAAACATCTCTATCTCTCGTTGCCCCCAGCATCTCCCCCACCCTCTTCATCCCCAGCCAGTCTGCAAGTCCGTCCAGCATTTTCTCCCTGGGTCTACCTGGTGCTCTCTTTCCCTCCTGCTTTCCCGTTGTGACCAGGTGCTCCGAATCCCCCTTCCTCATAAAATGGCCTATAAATGTTGCTTGTCTTTTCCTAATCTTCCTTATGAGTGACT
>CM060306.1:13369361-13371861 GCA_030674185.1 Monoplex corrugatus | reverse complement strand
CGTAAGTCAACAGAAAGTGATAAAACTAAAGAAAATTGCCGTGAGTCCTAACAGTAGCAAGAAATTCTATACTGCTGCCAAATTACTCGCGTGACTAAGCAAGTCACTGTCCTTTTTTTTTCAGAAGCACCAACACGTTGCAGAGTCTTGTATCTATTGAGATTAGAGCCACGTTGGGAGCTTCCAACTGGTAACTGTCGAGACTGTAGTAAGGGGAGAGTAACTGGCTGCTATACGAGCTGGTGGTAAACAGACTGCTCGACAGTAGTGGTAGTAGTAGTAGTAGTAGTAGTAGTAGTAGTAGTAGTAATATTAGGGACTGGCTTTCACTGGCCTAGGCCTTGCAGCCTATTTACGTCCCCTCTTTCTCAACTATTTCTAATACAGGTGTTAAAATGCGCATTTTCTTTTTGTTTCCATAAGCCTAATCAGGCCTTTAATCATCATAATCGATGAAAGTTCTTTGATTTTGGAATTTCGTCCAAAACTTTTTTGAATTTGTTAGTATCTTGTGCAAATTTTATGTTAGTCAGGAGTTTATTCCACAAAGGGCTACTCGATGTGAAAAAGAAAATGTTCTTGTGTTAGTTCGACAGTGCTGAATAAATGTCTTTCCTTTCTTGTTTCTTGTGATATTACATTGTGAAACAGAAAGATGAAGACCACAGTGAAGCGGAGGGGGCTCTTCCATTCTCTCTTGGTCTGGAGGGTGGATAATGCCGCTTTGTCTAGCTGTGTCCCAGGATTTGTCGTCTCCCTACCTTACCATTCCATTTGTGAACGAGGTAACTGATAATTGAGTCCGAAAGGGTCATACAACGCTTGAATTATCGAGTGGCCTCGGGTTTTGGGAGGTGATTTGTCTGTAGCGTGTTGAGGCCCATCCACACCTTGTGGTGGGTGTCTCTTGTTAACTGTGTTTGCTGAGATCAGAGCCACCTGTGTTGAATATTAACCTAGTGAAGCAACTTAGAACTGGTGTTGAGTTGTCATCTTTGGCACATTTCCTAGAGACTCAAACTATCTAGGAGATTCCTGCATGAAGCTGGTGAATAGGGTGAGGGAATCTAACGGTTACGTTTTTGCTTGGCTATCTTGGTTGACAATGCAGGATGCTGGTGGACAGGGTGTGGGAGTGAAAAGTGATAATCATACACAAGTGTTCTTTGCAAGAAGATAGTATCATCATCATCATCATCAGGTGCCCTGCCGCATGGCGTTGGCGACCATGGACTTCCAACCATCTCTATCTCTCGTTGCCCCTAGCATCTCCCCACCCTCCTCATCTCCCTGGGTCTACCTGGTGCTCTCTTTCCCTCGAGCTTTCCCGTTGTGACCAGGTGCTCCAAATTGCCCTGCCTCATAAAATCGCCTATAAATGTTGCTTGTCTTTTCCTAATCTTCCTTATGAGTGATGTACTTGTGTCTGCCTCCATCAAGACTGTCTCGTTTGTTTTGAAGATAGTATATCAACAAAAATCACCATGAGGGTGCAGATAGGATCCAGAGCACCAATGCATGACTGACCCTTGAAGAAGAAAGTGCTGTGGTAAATGCTAAATCATCATCATCATCATCATCATCATCACAAATGCCTTGCCACATGGCGCTGGCGATCATGACCTTCCATCTGTTTCTATCCCATGTTGCCGCAAGCACATCTTCCACCCTCTGTGTCTTCAGCCACTCTGGAAGTCCGTCCAACACTTTTTCCCTGGGTCTATTTCCTGCTCCCCCTCTCTCTCCAGCTTTCCTGTTGTGACCAGATGCTCTAATTCCCCTTTCCTCATAAAATGGCATATACATGTTGCCTGTCTTTTCCTAATCTTCCTTATGAATGATCTTCTTGTGTCTGCCTCCATCAAGACTGTCTCGTTTGTTTTCTTTGCTGCCCATGGAACTCTCAACATTCTTCTTAGAAACCACATCTCGGCTGTCTCAATCTTGTTCTGGCTTTGCTTGTTGACTGTCCATGCCTCACAATCTTATAACATTATCCGTTCTATATAACATTCAAAAACTCTCTTCCTCATGTTAATTGATAGGCATTTATTGGTAAGTATTCTTTTCACCAACAAATGCCTATCAATTAACATGGTACTGAAACAAAATACATTGTGTGTCATACATCTCTGAATAAGAATCACTAGTAACCTGTTCGACAGTTCAGCAATAACAAGAAGACCCTTTCTTATGCAACTGTACGCAAGGTAAAATTGTAAATGTATAGTTGTACTAAAATGTTACCGAACAAATTGAGATTCTCTTACAACCATAGTAGCAATGTATTGTGTACTCAGCAAAAGTGATAGCGTTCGCATGAATTCCACACCACACAGAAGATAATGTCACCAGCTGTTGCCAACAAACAATTGCCTGAACACAGCTCAGCCATTCACGATGTTCTCACTGTCATCACTCCATCATCGATCCCTGTCCATTGCACATTCACCGTCATGCTCATTCTGTGCATGGTTGGCCAAAGTCAATGTCGCCGTGA
>CM060306.1:13336861-13344361 GCA_030674185.1 Monoplex corrugatus | reverse complement strand
TCAGACAGACAACCCAAAAAAACAAAAACAAAAAACAAGAAAAACGACAGGAAAAAAAAAAAAGTACAATTCATCGCTTTTCAAAAGACAAAACATACATTTTTAACATCATACGTAGGCGTTCTGAAAACTACACGCTAAACGTTTTCCATTTCCGTCCTCAAAGCGATACACCCACGTTGAAGAAAACACAGTATACCCAATGCTTTTATTACCCTCAAAAACATTAAACTCAAGCAGAATCAAATTTCTGTCAATAATTTACGACAATAATTGTAGAGCGCATCACGAACTAAGTACGCAGAGTGAGAGATTAGAAAGTTACACCATTTAATTTCTGAAGAAAACGGGTCGCCCAAAAATGGATTGTTTGGACAATACATGTAAGAGAGAATTGATTGAATGTGTTAAGATTCTTGCACAACACAAAACAAGTCAAACAAGAAAGAAAACCCGAGAGTAAGTCTGTTGAAATGGCGAAAAGCAGAGCTCACGCGCCCCTCCACGCGTGTGCATGCACTCACACATTACCACACGCGCACGCGCACACACAGACACGTATAACCACACACGTACACACACAAACACACATACACACACACACACACACACACACACACACACACAAACACCCCACACACACACACACACACACACACACACACACACACACACACCACACACAAACACACACACACATACACACACACACACACACAACACACCACACACACACACACACACACACACACACACACACACACACACACGCGACACCGCGCGCACGCGCACACACACACACCCGTGCACACACACACACGCACCCGCGCACGCACGCAGACACACGCATGCACGCACGCACACACTCACTCACCACCACTTGCGAACTTTCGCACACACACACACACACACACACACACACACACACACACACACACACACACTCACACACACACACACACAACACACACTCACACACACACACACACACACACACACCACACACACACACACACACACACACACACCACACACACACACACGCGACACACACACACACACACACACACACAACACACACACACACACACACACGCGACACACACACACACACACACACACACACACACAAACAACACACACACACACACACACACATACCACCCACACACACATATACAAATAAGCACAGACATAGGCACAACTTCTAAGTATTTACCAATTGTACAGGGGGAAAAAAACAACAACAAAAAAACAAAACCAAAACCAAAACCAAATCCAAATCCAAATCAAACATGTTTTAATGACAATGCCGATGACTACAAAACAAACAGAAACTAAACTTAGAGACGGGAGGCAAGGTTTAATGAGAGCCAAAAAAAAACACAAAAAAACGGCAACACAATTAATGTGAACAAAAATATATTAAAGTATAACAATACTTCCCATAATCACGCCTCCAACCAGTAAAAAAAATTCAAACAAAAAAAACAGACACACACACACCTGAACAACGGAATTCCTTCACAGGAACGAACGGAAGCCATAAACATGCAGGCACTCAACAACTAGCGTAAACCCTCACAGTAATAACCCTCACAGCATATGAGCCTGTTACGTTGACGGCACGAGCACAAGCAGATAGTTAACGGATGCCTCTTCCCAACCCCAAACCCCAAACCCCCAACCCTCACCTACATTCCACTCCACTCCACAACCACCACCACCTCCACCATCACCACCACCACCACCACCACCGCATTCATCCACCTACGGTCTCACTCCGCTCCCACAACCACCACCACCACCTCCACCATGACTCCACCACCACCACCGCATTCATCCACCTACGTCCCCACTCCGCTCCCACAACCACCACCACCTCCACCATCACTCCACCACCACCTTCATCACCATCGTTACCACTACTAACAACCACCACCACCACCACCACCACCACCCACAGTACAGCAAACCACCCACCACCATCCGTGGTACAGTGTATATATAGGTCGAGCGAGGACCAGCTGTTTCACTTCAGCCTAAGTGCTAGTCGTTAGGGAATGAAAAAGAAAAAAAACAAAAAAACTCAATATCTAGATACAGTAAATCCGTTAAAATTTTAGGGGAAAAGGTTTCATAATCTTTGCAGGAAGATAAAAGCTGCTCTTGCAGAAAATCCTCAGTGCTAATATACAGTATAGAAATCTCTATCTGGTAGTTAAAGTTATGATTCAGTATCATGAAAGGAAAGAAAAAAAATGGGGAAAGGAGGGAGAGAGAGAGAGAGAGAGAGAGAGAGAGAGAGAGAGAGAGAGAGAGAGAGTGTGTATGTGTGTGTGTGTGTGTGTGTGTGTGTGTGTGTGTGTGTGTGTGTGTGTGTGTGTGTGCCCCCGCGCGCGTGAAAGAGAGAGAGAGAGAAAGAGAGAGAGAGTCAGAGAGACAGAGACAGACAGACAGAGAGAAAGAAACAGGGGAGAGAGGAGAGAGAGAGAGAGAGCAGAGAGAGAGAGAGAGAAGAGTCAGTGAGACAGAGACAGAGACAGGCAGACAGAGAGAAAGAAACAGGGAGAGAGAGAGAGAGAGAGAGAGAGAAGAGAGAGAGAGAGAGAGAGAGAGAGGACACACAGAGAGACAGGCAGACAGAGAGAAAGAAACAGGGAGAGATAGAGACAGGCAGAGAGAAAGAGACAGAGACAGAGGAGAAAGAGACTGACACAGACACAGACACAGAGACAAACAGACAGAGCAGAGACAGAAGACAGAAACAGAGACAGAAACAAGGGACAACTATAAAACAAATGGAAACTGGAGACGATGGACAAGCGTTATCTTCAATGTATATCACTCGTAATGGAATCACCAGCATTCACAATAAATGAAATGGACACACGACAGATGGTAGTGATGGGTCTGTTTTGCACCGTCCCATGTGTTCCAGGTGTTCGTTTCATGCGTAAAGTAATATTATTACTTGTTTACGTACTGCCCATTATGTAATTAATATCTAAAGCAGCGATGAAGAGACTCCGCTTTTGTCTGTTTTGTGTCAGACTTCGTATAACACCCCAAACTGCGTTTCATGGCCTGATATTCTTCTGGTAATCATTACCAAACGTTCATCTTTTGGGTTACCAGTTGCCGTGGCGTAGTGGTTAGCGCAACGGACTACCGACTGGAAGGTTGCGAGAGAGAGAGAGAGAGAGAGAGAGAGAGAGAGAGAGAGAGAGACGACAGACAGACAGACGACAGAGAGAGAGAGAGAGACAGAGACGAGACAGAGAGTACAGAGACAGAGAGAGACAGAGACAGACAAGAGAGAGAGAGACAAGAGAGATAGACAGAGACAAAGAGAGATAGACAGAGACAGAAATAGAGAGACAAAGAGGAGAGACAGAGACAGAGAGAGAGAGACAAAGAGAGAGATAGACAAAGAGAGAGAGGGAGGAGAGTGTGTGTGTGGTCTGTGTGTGTGTATGTTCGTTCGTTCTTTAATTTAACGTCTTTTCACTATAAGTGATATTAGACGGATGTGTGTGTATGTGTGGTGTGTGTGTGTGTGTGGTGTGTGGTGTGTGTGGTGTGTGTGTGTGTGTGTGTGTGTGTGTGTGTGTGTGTGTGTGTGTGTGTGTGTGTGGTGTGTGTGTTTCGTGTCATATACATGTACTTACATTGCACTACACTGTATTGTATTTCACTGTATCTAATAACATAATGCGTTGCAGTGTATTGTATATTATATTGCATTGCATTGCATTGCATTGTATTGCATTGAATTGCATCCTATTGTATTGTACTGTGTTGTATTATATTGTATTGCATTGAATTATATTGTATTGTATTGTATTGTATTGTACAGTGATACAGATGATTTTTTTTTCCAGCTTCGTAAAGCGCATTCTTGTTTTCTCCCATCCATGTATTTTATTGCATTGTATTGCTTTATATTGTATTGCATTGCATGGTATCGTGGTGTGTTGCATTGCATTGTATTGTACTGTATCGTATTGTATCGTATCGTATCGTATCGTATTTATTGTATTGTATTGTATTGTACTGTATGTATTATATGTATTGTATTGTATTGTACTGTATCGTATATTATTGTATTGTATTGTATTGTATTGTATCGTATCGTAAGGTATCGTATCGTATCGTATTGTATTGTATTATATTGTATTGTATTGCATTGCATTGTTATTGTATTGTATTGTATTGTATTGTATTGTATTGCATTGTACTATGTTGTATTCTACTATATTGTACTGTAACACAGAAGACGATTCTTCCAGCTCCGTAGAGTGCGTTCTTGTTTCTCTCCCATCCATCTCTGTAGACCTACTTTGCGTCCATGTGTTTCTGATTCCTTGGCCCTGTAGGTTCCAATTAGGGGCAAGTCTTTCAAGGCCAGTACATGTACCTGGTTGCCTTGATGAGTGCTCTGTCTGTCTTCATTTTGTTCATGCCTTTCAGCAGTCTTTTTTTTTTTTTTTTTTTTTTTCTGGGTCTTACTTCGTTCGTTTACCCTCTTTCTGTCACTCTGTCTGTGCCTAAGCTATCTGTGATGCCCATATGATTGTTTCTCTGTCTGTCTGTCTCTCTGTCTGTCTGTCTCTGTCTATGTCTTGTCTTTCTCTCTCTCTCTCTCTCCTCTCTCTCTCTCTCTCTCTCTCTCCGTCTTACACACACACACACACACACACACACACACACACACACACACACACACAACACACACACACACACATATACACACACGTTGTTCTCGCTGACTGAGCTTGATCATCAACTTCTCCTTACTACTTTTGTTCTTGTTCTTCTTCTTCTTCTTTGTCTTCTTTTTTTCTTTTTTTTCATATTCTTCTTCCTTTCTCCCCTTCTTCTTCTTCTTCTTCTTCTTTGCCTTTTTTTTTTCTTCTTCTTCTTCTTTGCCTTCTTCTTTGCCTTCTTTTCTTCTTCTTCTTTGCCTTCTTCTTTGCCTTCTTCTTTGCCTTCTTCTTTGCCTTCTTCTTTGCCTTCTTCTTTGCCTTCTTCTTTGCCTCTTCTTGCCTTCTTCTTTGCCTTCTTCTTTGCCTTCTTCTTTGCTTCTTCTTTTCTTCTTCTTTGCCTTCTTCTTTGCCTTCTTCTTCTTCTTCTTCTTTGTCTTCTTCTTTTGCCTTCTTCTTTGCCTTCTTGCTTCTTCTTGCCTTCTTCTTCTTTGCTCTTCTTCTTTCTTCTTCTTTGCTTCTCTTTGCCTTCTTCTTTGCCTTCTTCTTTGCCTTCTTCTTTGCCTTCTTCTTTGCCTTTCTTCTTTGCCTTTCTTTTCTTCTTTTCTTCTTCTTCTTTGCCTTCTTCTTCTTCTTCTTCTTCTTGCCTTCTTCTTTGCCTTCTTCTTTGCCTTCTTCTTTCTTCTTCTTTGCCTTCTTCTTTGCCTTTCTTCTTTGCCTTCTTCTTGCCTTCTTCTTTGCTTCTTCTTTGCCTTCTTCTTTGCTTCTTCTTTGCCTTCTTCTTTGCCTTCTCTTTGCTTTTCTTTGCCTTCTTCTTCCTTCTTCTTTGCCTTCTTCTTTGCCTTCTTCTTCCTTCTTCTTTGCCTTCTTCTTCTTCTTCTTTGCCTTCTTCTTTGTTCTCTTCTTCTCTTGCCTTCTTCTTTCTTCTTCTTTGCCTTCTTCTTTGCCTTCTTCTTTCCTTCTTCTTTGCCTTCTTCTTTGCCTTCTTCTTTCCTTCTTCTTTGCCTTCTTCTTTGCTTCTTCTTTGCCTTCTTCTTTGCCTTCTTCTTCTTCTTCTTTGCCTTCTTCTTGCTTCTTCTTCTTTGCCTTCTTCTTTGCCTTCTTCTTCTTTGCCTTCTTCTTTGCCTTCTTCTTTGCTTCTTCTTCTTTGCCTTCTTTTCTTCTTCTTTGCCTTCTTCTTTGCCTTCTTCTTCTTCTTCTTTGCCTTCTTCTTCTTCTTCTTTCTTCTTCTTCTTCTTCTTTCTTCTTCTTCTTCTTTTGCTTCTTCTTCTCTTCTTCTTTTCCTTCTTCTTTCTCTTCTTTCTTCTTCTTCTTCTTCTTCTTCTTCTTCTTTGCCTTCTTCTTCTTCTTCTTTCTCTTCTTCTTCTTCTTCTTCTTCTTCTTCTTCTTCTTTCTTCTTCTTCTTCTTTTCTTCTTCTTCTTCTTCTTCTTCTTCTTCTTCTTCTTCTCTTCTTCTTCTTCTTCTTCCTTCTTCTCTCTTCTTCTTCTTCTTCTTCTTCTCTTCCTTCTTCTTCTTCTTCTTCTTCTTCTTCTTTTCTTCTTCTTCTTCTTCTTTCTTCTTCTTCTTCTTTTCTTCTTCTTCTTTCTTCTTCTTCTTCTTACTTCTTCTTCCTTTCTTCTTTTCTTGCTTCTTCTTTTCTCTTCTTCTTTTTCTTCTTCTTCTGTCTCTCATTTTTTCTTTTCTGTCTTCTTCTTTTCGTCGTCTCCTTCTTCAGCTTCTTTCTTCATCTGTCGCTTCTGGTTAGCCTCTTTGATCGTTTGCTTTTGCTTTTGTCTTTTTGTCTCGTTAGTGGCGGCTGCATGGTTTGTAACTGATATTTCATTCAGCTACATCTTTTGTCGCTCCGTTTGACAGAGGCAAATCGCTGCCATACTTCAGCTGTTGGTACTCTGACCGCACGGCTGTTGGAGGCGTCGGTTTTAACTGATGATTTCATTCATGGGGTTGAGTGATTTGGCCGATGCAGACTGAGTCATCGCCATCACTTTCCTGTTCTCTAACTGGCCGTTTGGTTTTTATTAATGTGATATGATGATGATATATATATTATTATTATTTATTATTATTATATTATTAATTATTATTTTTATTATTATTATATTATTATTATTATTATTATTATTATTATTATTATTATTATTATTATCATCATACATCATCATTATATATCATTCATTCATATCATTATTATCATATATCACAGTATTTATATGCAATCTTACATTAAATTAAGAGCACCAACGCACCAACATTCGCATGCATCACGCAGACCATCTTTCAAGATGAACGCGATGCAAAATGACAAAAAAGAAAGAAACAAACGAACGAAAAAACAAACACACACCACACACATACACACAACTCCCACACACACACATACATAACAAACACACACACACACACACCAAAGCATGCTACACAACACAGAACACAAACACACAACAAACACACACCACACAGAGTCACCACAGACACAGACACACAGACCCACAGACACAGATCCCTACACACTACACACACGCAGACACACACACCTGATACACACGCACACTACACACTTCACACGACACACAGCACACAACACACCACAACACACTTCCACTCACACACACTGACACACACACTCCCTTATAGAAAGGCAGTTGCAGATTCATTGCTGAAAAGATGATTTTTATTGATTTAAACAGAAGGGCAATGTTTTTATAGAGCGTAGACTCCAACTGATTTTGGAGTTCAATCCATCCGCAACATAAAAAAAAGAACAAAAACAACCCATCCCCACCCACCCACCCC
>CM060306.1:13316861-13321861 GCA_030674185.1 Monoplex corrugatus | reverse complement strand
GTGGTGGTGGTGGTGGTGGTAGTGGTGATGCTGCTGCTGCTGCTGATGATGATGAAGGTGGTAGTGGTCGTGGTGGTGGTGGTGATGATAATGATAGTGTTGTTTATGATGATGATGATGATGTGATGGTGGTGGTGGTGGTGGTGTGTGTAGTGGCGGCGGCGGTAGTGGTGTGTGGTGATGATGATGACGATGATGGTGGTAGTAGTGATGACAATGATGGTGTTGTTGTGATGAGATTGATGATGATGACGACGACGACCATGACGATGACGATGACGACGATGACAAATGGAAATGATAATTACAATGCTACTGAGTTCCATCCAACACTGAGACTACAAGACAAGGCTTATACTCTTATCATAACATTTATTACTGTCGTGTTTAACCATGCTCGGAAGATACACAGACACCTGCGATACGGTTCGAAAGATTTAAACTTAAGTAACATCCTCAGTGACGCCAAGGATCTATGAAAGTGGATGAACCTCGACAGCGTGGTCCCAATCTTTCCAAATGAGCCCGTAGCATACTCAACTATAGATAGAAGATAGTTGGCGGGGAGTGGGGGGGGGGGGGGGGTGGTGTGATGATTTTGACAGGATTGATTAGATTCGAACTCACAACCTTCCAGTTGGTTATCTATTTGCAACAACCACGGCACCACAGCCACTCGTTCACGCCGGAAGCTTTGTTCTGTTAAGTCTATGAAGATGTGTCTGTTACTTGTACTGCTAGACTAATTGCTGGTGATGATTCTACAACTCCAGTCACATCTTTTCTGCTGCTTTCACTTGGACAGACAAGTGGGGGAAAAAAAGAAGAAAAAAGAAAGAAAGAAAGACAGACAGACAGACAGACAAAAAAGAAAGACAGAAAGAAAGAAAGAAAAGACAGAAAAGAAAGAAAGAATGAAAGAAAAGAGAGAAAGAAAAAAAAGAAAGAAAGAAAGAAAGAAAGAAGAAAGACAGAAAAAAAAGAAAAGAAAAAAAGAAAGAAAGAAAGAAAGAAAGAAAAGAGAAGAAACAGAAAAGAAAAAAAAGAAAGAAAGAAAAAAGAAAAAAAAGAAAGAAAGAAAAAGAAGAAAAGAAGAAGAAAAGACAGAAAAAAAAAGAAAGAAAGAAGAAGAAAGACAGACAGACAGACAGAAGACAGAAGAAAGAAAGAAGAAGAAAGAAAGAAAGAAAGACAAAGAAGAAGAAAGAAAGAAAGAAAGAAGAAAGAAAGAGAAGAAGAAAGAAGAAAGAAAAGGAAAAAAAAAGAAGTGAAAAAGAGGGATAGAAAAGAAGTAAACAAAAGTCAGGCTGTAATGGCGGTGATAATGGGGAAAGAAAGTCAAACAGGGAACATGAGGATCAAGGGTTAGGGTATTGTTTGTGGGTGTAGCTTGTGTGCGTGCGTGCGTGCGTGCGTGCGTGCGTGTGTGTGTGTGTGTGTGTGTGTGTGTGTGTTGTGTGTGTGGTGTGTGTGTGTGGTCTGTGTCTGTGTGTGTATGAGTGTGCGAGTGTGTCTGTGTCTGTGTGTCTTTGTGTGTTGCATGCATGCATGCACATCTGCTCTGTGTGTGTGTGTGTGCGTTCGTTCGTTGCTTGATTTAACGTCTTTTCACTATAAGTGATATTAGACGGGGTTAAAATGGCATGGAGGATGAAATTAGGAGGAGGGGGGAGGGGAACAGAGTAAGGGACGTAAAAATATTCAAAGGAAGCGACAAGGTCTTAAGAAAAAGGGTATGGATGAACAGAGAAATGAAACTAGAACAACGCTAACATCAATAATGTAAAAGAAAAATCGTCATAAAAACAAAACAAAACAAAAATAATCATAATTACAATAATAATCTTAAAGTAACGCATTAACAGGACTGTAAACCAATGATTCTGAAATTTAAACTAACAAAACTTGATCCGATACTACTTCTTTAAAATGCGTTTCAAGATAGTTTCCTTGTGTAAACGTCTTTGGTAAAAAGGAACGAAGCTTTCTGCAGTAAAACAAACAGTGATACAATGTGAATTGTTCGCCGTAAATACATAAAACGTTGTTACAGTATTTTTGTTTTCAAAGCGTTCAGTTGAATGCGAAAATATGTCATAACAATTAATCTCAAATGACATAACGAGGAATACTGCAAGTTTTTTACAGATATTTTGAACTGAAAGTTTGATTCTTTTCTGAGACACAAATTTTTCAATTAAATGTTCATGAAATCAAATCCATGATGCTAATTCTAACGAGTTGTAAGCTTCTTATACCGATGTGTTAACATGTAATTCTATGGAATTTTCAGAATGGAGGGCACCGGATTTAGCTGCTCTGTCAACTACGTTGTTGCCATGAAGACCAACATGAGAAGGCACCCAGCATAAATTGATTTCCAAGCCATTTATCTTTAAACAATGTATTAGATGATTTGCCTCAATAATTAAGTCAGGTCTTGTGTCTGTATCAAAAGACTGTAAGGCATATAATACAGATTTTGAATCAACAAAGAGAACTACTTTGAATGACACAGGCCGAAGACTTATTAAATAATGTAACGTGGGTTTGTGGGTGTAGCCTGTGTGCGTGCGTGCGTGCGTGCGGTGTGTGTGTGTGTGTGTGTGTGTGTGTGTGTGTGTGTGTGTGTGTGTGTGTGTGTGTGTGTGTGTGTGTGTTGTGTGTGTGTGTGTGTGTGTTCGAGTGTGTCTGTGTCTGTGTGTCTTTGTGTGTTTCTCTTTGCTTTCTTATATTTGCTGTCTTTCAGTTATTCTTTTAGTTTCCTTTATTAGAACTACTTTGAATGACACAGGCCGAAGGCTTATTAAATAATGTAACGTGAGTTTGTGGGTGTAGCCTGAGTGCGTGTCCCTTACTCTGTTCCCCTCTCCCCCCCCCCTAATTTCATAATAATAATAATACGGAAATCGTATGTGTGTGTGTGTGGTGTGTGTGTGTGTGTGTGTGTGTGTGTGTTGTGTGTGTTGTGTATGTGTGTGGTATGCGTCCGTGCGTGCGTGTGTGTGTATTGTGTGTGTGCATGTGTCTGTGTGTCTTTGTGTGTCTGCACGCATGCATGCATATCTACTCTGTGTATGTGTGTGTGTGTGTGTGTGTGTGTGTGTGCGTGCGTGCGTGGTGTGTGTGTGTGTGTGTGTGTGTGTGTGTGTGTGTGTGTGTGTGTGCGTGCATGTGTCTGTGTCTGTCTTTGTGTGTTTGCATGCATGCATACATATCTGCTCTGTGTGTTTGTGTGTGTGTGTGTGTGTGTGTGTGTGTGTGTGTGTGTGTGTGTGTGTGTATGCGCGCGCGCGCGTGCGTGCGTGGGTGCGAGAATCAATGTGTGTGTTTGCATGGACGTGTAGGCATGCACTCGCACATGTGCACGCATGTGCACGCGTCTGTTACTGCACACATCTTCACCTGAGTGTACATTCCAAAAGGCAAGAATTGTCTTTTCATATTACGCTATCGCCAGTTCCAGTTAAAGAACGAAAGAAAGAACGAAAGAAAGAACGAAAGAAAGAACGAAAGAAAGAACGAAAGAAAGAACGAAAAAAAGATCGAAAGAAAGAAAGGGGAGAAATAAAGAAAGAAAGAAAGGAAGAAAAAAAAGAAAGAAAGAAACTAAGAAAAAAAGAAAGAAAGGAAGGAAGGAAGGAAAAAAGAAAGAAACAAGAAAGAAAGAAAGAAAGAAAAGAAGAAAGAAAGAAAGACAGACTATAAAATAAAGAGTCGAGGTCCCCTCGCAATCTACAGACGTGATCGGCGTTGAATGTGGCGCGAAGCCTGGTCAATAATTAATGCCAGGAACTTTGTTCTTTGACTCTCAGTGGCTACTTCTGCTGCTGCTACTGCCGCTGCTGCTGCTGCTGCTACTGTGGCAACCCCCGCTCACACCTTACTCGTATGCGTTGCTCACTGGAGGACAGTTAGGAAATAAAAGAAACTAAAAGAATAATGAAGAGAGCAAAGTATAAGAAAGCAAGAGAAAGAGGCAACGATTGTCGTATCAAGAAGAAGAAGAAGGATGATGAAACAAGAAAAGAAGAAAACGATGAGACAGGAGACAAAGAAGAGATGATCAAGACGAAGAAGAAGAAGAAGGAGGAGGAGGAGGGGAAGGAAGGAAATGAGGAGGAGGAGAGAAGAGAAGAAGAGGAGATGAAAGGAGAAGAAAAAGTAGAGGTGACGGAGGAAGAGAAGAAACAGGAGATGATGATGATGATGATGATGATGATTATGATGATGATGATGAAGATGAGATGATGATGATGATGATGATGATGATGATGAGATGAGAAGAAGAAGATGAAGAAGAATGCGAAGAATGCGAAGAATGCGAAGAAGAATGCGAAGAAGAAGAATGCGAAGAAGAATGCGAAGAAAGAAGAAGGAAGAAGAAAAGCGAAGAAGAAGAATGCGAAGAAAGAAGAAGAAGAAGATGAGAGAAAAAGAAGAAGAGAAGAAGAAGAAGAAGAAGAAAAGAAGAAGAAGAAGAAGAAGAAGAAAGAAGAAGAAGAAGAAGAAGAAGAAGAAGAAGAGAGGAAGAAGAAGAAGAAGAAGAGAGAGAAGAAGAAGAAGAAGAAGAAGAAGAAGAAGAGAGAAGAAGAAGATGAGAAGAAGAAGGAAGAAGAAGAAGAAGAAGAAGAAGAAGAAAGAAGAAGAAGAAGAAGAAAGAAGAAGAAGAAGAAGAAGAAGAAGAAGAAGAAGAAGAAGAAGAAGAAGAAGAAGAAGAAGAAGAAGAAGAAGAAGAAGAAGAAGAAGAAGAAGAAGAAGAAGAAGAAGAAGAAGAAGAAGAAGAAGAAGAGAAGAAGAAGAAGAAGAAGAAGAGAAGAAGAAGAAGAAGAAGAAGAAGAAGAAGAAAGAAGAAGAAGGAAGAAGAAGAGAAGAAGAAGAAGAAAGAAGAAGAAGAAGAAGAAGAAGAAGAAGAAGAAGAAGAAGAAGAAGAAGAAGAAGAAGAAGAAAGAAGAAGAAGAAGAGAAGAAGAAGAAGAAGAAGAAGAAGAAGAAGAAGAA
>CM060306.1:13264361-13266861 GCA_030674185.1 Monoplex corrugatus | reverse complement strand
TGGAGATCCATATGTCCGATTTGTCTTTCTGTTTTGTGTGTGAATTTTTATAATGATTCTCAATGCCGGCAACTCTCTCTCTCTCTCTCTCTCTCTCTCTCTCTCTCTCTCTCTCTCTCTCTCTCTCTCTCTCTCTCTCTCTCTCTCTCTCTCTCTCTCTCTGTGTTTCTGTTTTTCTCTCTTTTTAAGAAAGACAAGATTTGTTATTTGTGGTTTTTGCATATGTTGAATACTTTTTTGGTAGAGTAACGATGCTAGCTAACACACACACACACACACACACACACACACACACACACACACACACACACACACACACACACACACACACACACACACACACACACACACACAAATACACATACATAACTACACTCTCTGTTTGTCTGTCTGTCTGTCTGTCTGTCTGTCTGTATGTCTGTCTATCTCTCTCTCTCTCTCACACACACACCACACACACACACACACACCACACACACACACACACACACACACACACATAGAAGCGTCGCAACTTAAAACAAACACACGCAAACACACACACACACACACACTCTGTCTCTGTCTCTCTGTCTCTCTCTCTCTCTCACACACACACACACACACACACACACACACACACACACACACACACACACAACACACACTCACAGACACAAAGACACAAGCGTCCCAACTTAAATACTTACTCAGCTTCCAATACCCCCCAACCCAAACCCCAACTCTCCACCACCACCTCCTCCTTAGTCCCCATTCCCAGCCCTTCCTTTTTTCTTCCATAATCTAACATCACTGGAATTTCCCAAGGGGGCAGACCTGGCCCCAGACTTTCTAGCCGTCGGCGATTTCAGCTTCGGACCGTTAATGCATCTTACTAATATGAATGCCAGTTAGTTTTCAGGGCGGAACAATGCCTGTGTTCAGATTCCCCCTGTGGATGGCTATCCCACGCTCCAGTGACGTCGTCACAGGCGAAAGGATCCTTGCGCAGGCCAATCATTTTATTGAGCACCAAATGGAGTTATGCAGGTCTTTGGGCGTTTAACTCTTTGACTTCCCGAAGCCCGTTCCACCAACTGCAAAAATCTTTTAAGTCTTTGATTCCCTCACCTTTTCAACAAACTTCCTATATGCCTTTGATTCCATTCCTGCAGTCCATCCACCAACTGCAATCACTTTAACCCTTTGATTCCCTCATCCTATCTACCAGCTTCCTATAACCCGTTGATTCACTCACCCTATCTATCAGCTTCCTATAATCCTTTGATTTTTCCTGCAGCCCATCCACCAACTGCAAACACTTTAACCCTTTGATACCTCACCCTATCTACCAGCTTCCTATAACCTGTTGATTCCCTCACCCTATCTACCAGCTCATATAACCTTTGATTCCTCACCCTATCTACCAGCTTCATATAACCCTTTGATTCACTCACCCTATCCACAAGCTTCCTATAACCCTTTGATTCGCTCACCCTATCTACCAGCTATAACCCTTTGATTCGCTCACCCTATCTACCAGCTATAACTCTTTGATTCTTTCACCCTATTTACCAGCTGTAACCCTTTGATTCGCTCACCCTTTATACCAGCTATAACCCTTTGATTCACTCACCCTATCTACCAGCTATAACCCTTTGATTCGCTCACCCTATGTACCAGCTGTAACCCTTTGATTCACTCACCCTATCTACCAGCTTCCTATAACCCTTTGATTCACTCACCCTATCTACCAGCTTCCTATAACCCTTTGATTCACTCACCCTATCCACAAGCTTTCTATAACCTTTTGATTCACTCACCCTATCTACCACTTTCTATAACCCTTTGATTCACTCACCCTATCTACCAGCTTTCTATAACCCTTTGATTCACTCACCCTATCCACAAGCTTCCTATAACCCTTTGATTCACTCACCCTATCTACCAGCTTTTATAACCCTTTGATTCCCTCACCCTATCCACAAGCTTCCTATAACCCCTTGATTCACTCACCCTATCTACCAGCTTTCTATAACCCTTTGATTCCCTCACCCTATCCACAAGCTTCCTATAACCCCTTGATTCACTCACCCTATCTACCAGCTTCCTATAACCTTTTGATTCACTCACCCTATCTACCAGCTTCATATAACCCTTTGATTCACCCACCTTATCCACAAGCTTCCTATAACCCCTTGATTCACTCACCCTATCTACCAGCTTCCTATAACCCTTTGATTCACTCACCCTATCTACTATAACCCTTTGATTCACTCACCCTATCTACCAGCTTCCTATAACCCTTTGATTCACTCACCCTATCTACCAGCTTCCTATAACCCTTTGATTCCCTCACCCTATCTACTATAACCCTTTGATTCACTCACCCTATCTACCAGCTTCCTATAACCCTTTGATTTACTCACCCTATCTACCAGCTTCCTATAACCCTTTCATTCACTCACCCTATCTACCAGCTTCTTGTAAGAAGCTGGTAGATAGGGTGATGGAATCAAAG
>CM060306.1:13231861-13236861 GCA_030674185.1 Monoplex corrugatus | reverse complement strand
TGAAGAAGATTAAGAAAAGACAAATAGTATTTGTAAGAACATTTTATGAGGCAAGATAAATTATGGCACCTAATCACAACAAGAAAGCTGGCGGGAAAAAGAGCACCAGGAAGTGCCAGCGAGAAAATATTGGACAGATTTGTAGAGTGGCTGAGGACAGAGAGAGTGGGAAACGTACTTGCAGCGACAAAGGAATAGATTCGTATTAAGGATCAAGATCGCCAACGCCATGCAGTCGGAGTCATGATGATGATGATGGTGGTGGTTGTGGGGATAATGTTTCCCAGATATATATGCTCCAGAGGTGATGCTTGCTTTTCAAAATAATTAATCTCGGTTTGAAATATTACAATCTTTGTCTTCTGGGTTGATGTATGTGTTTAACATAGGGAAAATAGCTCTAGAGGGCAGATCTATGTATAATTTTTGTACACGTGTGTGCTATCAGTATATTTAAGTTGATTTTGCATGGTAGTACTTTTGGTGTATGTATGTATGTGTGTGTCTTTCGTTCTTTCTGCAGCCAACTCGGAAGACAGGGCAATGCTTCTTCATCTTTACTCCTCACTGTCTGATTCTCAACTGACTATATATACAGTTCACAGTGAACAGCAATCAGTTATCATTTAAACGAATATCATGCCGTGCTGCTATCCGCACGCCGTTTACTGTCAACACACATCACAACTTCCTTTCTTTAAGGAAACAAAATCAATTAATCATTTTTCCTATCTTTCAGTCCATACGAAATAAATGTGTTTCCCACCTTTATCACAACATTATATCTTAACAAACACTCATTCTTTCTCTCACACACAGGGCCCAATCATTCATCCACCTCATTTTATCTCTGATCATTATACTATCCATCATCATCACGATGTCCATATTTCGCAATGCTTTCAGTTTATCTGATTGTGGTGGAGTCTTCAGTTTCATTCATATTTCAGGAAATCTGGCCTTTTGCTTTGTCTTCCAGATCTTGTTCTGTAAGGAGAACTAACTGGTTCGGATTGTCCTGTCCTTGTTTGTTTGATAACTTCATCTAAGCGTATGTGCTACAAAAGCCTCAATAACGCAGCCCCGATTACCTGTCAAGCCTACTTGAGATCTATGTTCCCTCACGTACCCTCCGCTCTGCCTCCGATCCTCTGACTTTTCGCTTTCCACGCACTAAGCTCAATACCTATGGTCCACGAGCCTTATCTGTTTCTGGTCCACTCTCCTGGAACAAACTTCCTCTCTCAGTCCGTCAGCAACCTACTTTTGCCTCCTTCAAGTCCGCTCTCAAAACTCACCTTTTTTCCTCTGCATAAAATCCTAACCTCACTCAACCCCCCTCTGCAGCCTGTCTCCGCTCGGAGGGGAATCACTTTGTTTTAATATATAATTGTATATGATGTGCTCTCTGTGGTTTTCCATTGGTTTTATTCTTGCTTTTATTGCTTTTATTCTTTTCTCCCCATTTGTGGCCATGCATGTGTGTGTGTGTGTGTGTGTGTGTGTGTGTGTGTGTGTGTGTGTGTGTGTGTGTGTGTGTGTGTGTGTGTGTGTGTGTGTGTGTGTGCGTGCGTGCGTGCGTGTGTGCGTGTGTGTCTTTTCGGCGCTTGGATTTGATTTTGTCGAGATTTGCGCTATATAAATATTGTAATTATTATGTATGCATGTGCGTACGTATGTATGTATGTATGTATGTATGTATGTATGTATGTATGTATGTATGTATGTATGTATGTATACGCTTAGATTTATGTATGTATGTGTGTATGCATGTATACGCTCAGCTTAGATTTATGTATGTAAGTATGTAAGCATGTATGTATGCATGTATACGCTCATATGTATGTAGGTATGTATGCATGTCTACGCTCAGCGCTTAGATTTGATTTTGTCAAGATTTTGCGCTATATAAATAAAATATATTATTATTATTATTATTATTATTAATAATAATAATAATAATTACAATATTTATATAGCGCAAAATCTTGATAAAATCAAATCTAAGCGCTGAAGCAGACACACACGCACGCACGCACACGCACACACACACACACACACACACACACACGCATGGCTATAAGTGGGGAGAAAGAATAAAAGCAATAAAAGCAATAAAAGCAAGAATAAAAGCAATGGAAAATTATAGAGCATAGCATATACAATTATATATTATAACCATGTGATTCCGCTCCGAGCGGAGACAGGCTGCAGAGGGGGGAGGGGTGGTTGAGTGAGGTTAGGATTTTATGCAGAGGACAAAAGGTGGGTTTTGAGAGCGGACTTGAAGGAGACAAAAGTAGCTTGCTGACGGACTGAGAGAGAAGTTTGTTCCAGGAGAGTGGACCAGAAACAGAGAAGGCTCGTGGACCATAGGTATTGAGCTTAGTGCATGGAAAGCGAAAAGTCAGAGGATGGAGGCAGAGCGGAGGGTACGTGAGGGAAGATATATCTCAAGTAGGCTTGACAGGTAATCGGGGGCTGCGTTATTGAGGCTTTTGTAGCACATGGTGTCTAGTTTGTATTGTATGCGCTTTGATACAAGGAGCCAGTGAAGTTGTGCCAGGAGAGGAGATATGTGGTCAGCTTTTTTCTTTTTGAGTACAAGGCGTACAGCATTGTTTTGAATGCGCTGTAGGATGTGAATGGTGGAGGCAGGAAGACCAGACAGGAGTGAATTGCAATAGTCAATGCGAGACATTATGAAGGAGAGAACGAGTTTTGCAGTTGTTTCGACAGAGAGATACTTCCTGATCAGCCTTATACGATGGAGATGATAGTAGCAAGATCTGGCAGTTTGAGAAACAAAGTTGTTCATGGAGAGGGTAGAGTCAATGCAGACACCAAGGTTTTTAGCTGAATCAGAAATTGGGACTGATGTGTTACATAATGGGAGAGAAAGAGGAGGCAGCTGAGAAAGTTTCTGACGGGTGCCAATGAGGATAGCTTCTGTCTTGTCGTCATTAAGCTGAAGTTTATTGTGTGTCATCCAGTTCTTAATGTCCTAGTAACACTCAGTGGTGCGAGTCAACAGGCGCTGTATATTATCAGGTGAGTCACTGTCTTGAAGTTGGGTGTCATCAGCATAGAAGTGGTGTTTTATAGAGTGGGAGTTGATGATAGTGGACAGGGGGGAGGTGTAAAGAGTGAAAAGAACAGGGCCAAGGACAGATCCTTGTGGAACACCATAGGTCAGGTATGCAGGTTGAGAGTAAGTGCCATTGATGAGAACAGTTTGTTTTCTGTTTGATAGGTATGAAGTGAACCAGGACAGAGCAATGTCAGAGATGCCAAAAGTATGATGAAGTCTAGAAAGGAGAATACCATGATCAATGGTGTGAAAGGCTGCAGACAGATCAAGGAGTGTGAGGAGAGAGACTTTGCCAGTATCAGTTGCAAGGAGGAGATTGTTGAGAATGTGTAGTAGGGCAGTTTCAGTGCTATGGCACTGGCGGTAGGCTGACTGGAAAGGATTGAGGAGATTGTTGGCAGACAGGTGAGAGTTCAGCTGGTTGAGGACGACTTTTTCAAGGAGTTTCGACAAGAAAGAGAGATTAGAGATAGGCCGATAATTTTTCAGTTCATTTGGGTCTAAATTGTGTTTCTTGAGGAGAGGGTGAACAATAGCAGACTTGAAAGAATCTGGGACAGTTCCAGTTTGAAGAGAAGTGTTGATGATGTCAGTGATGAATGGGAGGAGAGTAGGGAGACAGTCGGAGTAGAGAGAACCTGGAAGAGGATCCAGTTCGCAGGTTTTGAACGACATGGATCTGATTGTGTTGAAAATTTCTTCTTGTGAGACTGGGGTAAAAGTAGTAAGAGGTGTGCCAGAGAAGGAAGGGTCAGGTGGGCATGGTTGACAGGGTGTCCTGTCAAGCCTGTCACGAAGAGTTTGTATTTTGGTGGTGAAATACTTGGAGAATACAGATGGGAGTTCTTCATTTGTATGTTTTGTTGGGAGAGGTAAATCTTTTCGTGTGCCAAGGAGATGATTCATGGTTGTAAAGAGTTCTTTTGAAGAAGAGGCATTCAGGATTTTGGTTTGGAAATAGCTTGTTTTGTGATGCATGAGGTGATACTTTTTTTTAAGCTTGGAAAGTGCTGTGTCATGGTTGATTGCGCAGGCGTTTGCTTGCGGGACTTTGCACAGGATCTCATGAGTGCCAGGTGGGGCGGTCAGGTAAAACGGTTGTGGCTGAGCATGAGTGTCAGAAATGGTGAGGTAGTATAGATTCATCGGCAGGTTTGTACTTCAGAAGGGACGGAGCATCAGATGAAAATGTGAAGGTCGAAATTGATGCGCGGTCACTGTGCGCATGTACGAGAGAGAAATTCGAGGAACAAGAATTGCAGAGTGGCAGTGAGGCTGAAGTTAGACGGGTAAAGACTAACATTTGTCAGTAGCGAATTGTGTGATCACGAAATGTCGCAAGATGACTTTGATGGGTGGTCAGAAATGTGTGAGTCTATTGTGATGAAAGATGTGATATTTGTGTCAACGGTGAGTGTTGGTCTAGGGACATGATGTCACCAGAATGATGAGATTTCAGGTAGAGAGTATATGGTTCATGCAATTGGTCAAATGTCAGAAGGAACACGTGGAATGTGGGTGTGTTTGGCAGAGTATGTGCGGTCGATAGACACAGGAGAAGGTGAGGGGTGAGGGATGGATTGGAAGGAATTCAACGTGCTCGAAAGAAGGATGGAAGAAACGGCAGAAGAACTGCGAGAAAGTAGGCGGAATGAGTGAGTCCTTGTAAGGATCGGCGATACGCCACCTTCGTTGATGGTTGTTCAGAATGTTTGATCAATGTGATGACAAAAGTTAGATGATATTCTGCAACGGGGGTTAAGCATGTGGCTGTGATGACACAATGTCAGATTCCAGTAAGTGCGTAATTCAGCAATTGGTCTAGTCAACACGTGGATGTTGAGTTGCTTGCAGGCTAGTGTCATGATCACAGGAATGATGGGTGAGGTTGCGATTGGAAGGATACTTC
>CM060306.1:13209361-13219361 GCA_030674185.1 Monoplex corrugatus | reverse complement strand
TGTGTGTGTGTGTGTGTGTGTGTGTGTGTGTGTGTGTGTGTGTGGTGTGTGTGTGTGTGTTGTGTGTGACACAGGGAGAGAGAGAGAGAGAGAGAGAGAGGAGAGAGAGAGAGAGAGAGAGGAGAGAGAAAGAGAGAGAGAGAGAAGGAGTGAGAGACAGAGAGGCAGAAACAAAAAGAGAAATAGAGAGATTGAGATGGATTGAGAGAGAAAGTAACAGAGGGAGAGAGAGCGAGTTAGAGAAAGAGAGAGAGAGACAGACAGAGAGACAGAAAGAAAGACAGACAGTCATAAAGACAGAGACAGAGACAGAGAGACAGACAGACAGAGAGAGACAACGAAACAGAAGAGATATAGATGCAAGACACAAGAGAGAAAGAGAGAGAGAGAAAAAGAGATGAGAGAGAGAGAGAAGAGAGAGAGAGAGAGAATGTGTGTGTTGTGTGTGTGTGTGTGTGTGTGTTGTGAGTGTGTGTTGAGTATGTGTGTGTGTGTGTGTGTGTGTGTGTGTGTGTGTGTGTGTGTGTGTGTGTGTGTGTGTGTGATGTGTGTGTGTGTGTGTGTACACAGGGAGGGAGAAAGAGAGAGAGAGAGAGGGAGGAGAGAGAGAGAGAGAGAGAGAGAGATTGACAGATAAAACGGGAGAGGGAGAGAGAGAGAGAATGAGATAGAGAGGGAGAGAGGAGAGAGAAAGAGAGAGAAGAGGAAGAGAGAGAGAGAAAAGAAGAAATGAGAGAGAGAGAGAGAAGAGAGAGAGAGAGAGAGAGAGATAAGAGATACCATTAGACTAAAGAAATGAGAGGACATAAAGAGAGAGAGAGGGAGGGGGGGGAAGAGAGAGGAGAATAAATGCCATTAGACTAAAGAAAATGAGAAAGAGAGAGAGAGATAGAGGACAGAGACAGAGAGAGAATAAATACCATTAGACTAAAAAATGACTCTACATAAAGAAAAAAAACACACACACACACAACCATACACACACACACACACACACACACACACACACACACACACACACACACACACCACAAACAAACAAACAAACAAACAAAACCACAAACAAACCCACAAACGAACAAAACTAACAAACAAGCAAACAATAGTAACGAAAAGCAAAATATGCTTTCAAATGGAAGACACAATTCTCCGTTTCTCTCCTTTCTCATCTCTGATTTCTTTTAACAATGGCTTCTGTTGGTGTTGTTGTGGCTTTTGTTTTGTTTTTATTTGTTTTTTTTTAATTATCTGTTGAGGGAGGTTATTCAGGGATGGAAAATGCGTTTCGGAAATGTCACGTTTCGAATCATAATTAGACAGTCACATGCTCTTAGCTGGGGTATGGATAGTCTTTCTATTTGACAGCAATTATACGAAAAAAGCAAAGAAGGAAATTTAAGATCTTAAGATCTTAAAGAAAAAAAAAACAACAACAAAAACCAACAACAGAAATAAAGTCATAAACAATAAACAACAAAAAATTAGAATCAAACATCGTCAAAGAAGGCAATAACGATGAGACGGCGGTTAATGATTGAAGAAGACGACAAGAAAAGAAGAAAGAAAAGAAAAGAAAAAAAAAAAAAAGAAGAACAAAGAAAGAAGACAAAAAAAAGAAGAAAAAAGAAGAAGAAGAAGAAGAAGAAGAAAGAAGAAGAAGAAGAAGAAGAAGAAGAAGAAAGAGAAGAAGAAGAAAAGAAGAAGAAGAAGAAGAAGAGGAGAAGAAGAAGAAGAAGAAGAAGAGAGAAGAAGAAGAAAGAAGAAGAAAAAAGAAGAAAAAGAAGGAAGAGAAGAAGAAGAAAAAGAAGAAGAAAAAGACAGACAAAAAAAAAAACAACAACAAACAACAACAACAACAGAAAAACAAGAAGAAGAAGAAAAGAACAACAAAGAAACAAAGAACAAGAATAAGAATTGACGCGTAAGTGAGAAGAAAAGAAGATCAGAGCAAGAAGAAGATGAAGAAGAAGAAGAAGAAGAAGAAGAAGAAGAAGAAGAAGAAGGAAGAAGAAGAAGAAGAAGAAGAAGAAGGAAGAAGAAGAAGAAGAAGAAGAAGAAAAGAAGAAGAAAGAAGAAGAAGAAGAAGAAGAAGAGAAGAAGAAGAAGAAGAAGAAGAAGAAGAAGAAGAAGAAGAAGAAGAAGAAAGAAGAAGAAGAAGAGAAGAAGAAGAAAAAAAGAAGAAGAAGAAGAAGAAGAAGAAGAAAAAACGAAAAAACAAAAAGACAAAAAAAAAGACAAAAAAGAGAAGAAGAAAGAAAACAGAGAACAAGAAAGACATGAATGCTGTTGAGTGAAGAAGAAGAAGATAGAAGACGAAGAGATTCAGTCTTTTTCTCATAATTTTGAATTCGGTGTTTGTTTATGATCTTACATTCGCGCTTGACAAAGGCCAGTTGGCCGAAAATTTGCGCCTGTCTTGTCTTGTTGTATCAAATACGCGTTCTGATTCTATTTTCGTGTTTTTTTTTCTGGTTCCTGTTTGCTTGAACGCGGGCAGTCGCACTTCTTTTGGATTTTGAATACATAGCTGTCCAACCCTTCTGTAGATGGTAAAACAAAATATTAAAAAATACCCTGTTTGTAAATGATCCTTGGGAGTAAAAGTCACGACGTTTCGAGCCCAGGCCCTTTGTCAAGTGAAAAAGGGCCTGGGATCGAAACGTCGTCTTATACTCCCAAGGATCATTTTATAAACAAAGTATTTTTTCATATTTTGTTTTACCCTCAAGATCAAGCAGTCATATTTTGTTTTACCTTCTATAGATTTTTTTTTTTTTTTTTCAAACTGGGAAAAGAAAAGGCAACATCAAGTATAGTTTTCACTATTAGGTTTAGGAGTGAGAGTGAAAAAAATCAATGATTTCGACCGTTAAGTTGAGTAAGCGAGGAAGGCAGCGCAGAGAGAAGGTGGGTGAGGTGTGTGTGTGTGTGTGTGTGTGTGTGTGTGTGTGTGTGTGTGTGTGTGTGTGTGTGTGTGTGTGTGTGTGTGTGCGTGTGGTGGTGTGTGTGGTGGGGGGGGGGAGGGGGATAATGTCGTGAAATAGAACAGTGGGGGATAATATCCCTCGATGTTTCTGTCTGCCCGCGGTTCAATTTATCCGGCTTTTTTCTATGGCCACTACCATCAGGGGCCAAACTGTGGCAATAGCTTTAAAAGCTTTTGTCATTCTCGCTTTTGTCAACTACAACTCGATTGTCAAGCCCGTTATTCGCTCGGTGCAGTCGAGACTGAAGTATATAATGTTGGTCTTTGGACGTTCGAGCTTTGCTTTCACATACATAGTTTCATTACCATGTATGTGTGTGTGTGGTGTGTGTGTGTGTGTGTTTGTGTATGTGTGTGTGTGTGTTGTGTGTGTGTGTGTGTGTGTGTGTGTTGTGTGTGTGTGTGTGTGTGTGTGTGTGTGTGTGTGTGCATGTTTATATTATATATATATATATATATATATATATATATATATACATAATTATATACGTATATACAGACAGACAGACAGACAGAGAGAGGGGGGGGGGACAGAGATACAGAAATATGAAAATGAAACCGTGTGTTCAAGCAAAGTTCTCTCTCTCTGTCTCTCTCTCTCTCGATATACATATAATATATATATATATATATATATATATATATATATATATATACATGTGTGTATGGGGGGGGGGTGTACATACTTTCCTGGTAAGATGGATTATGTGCTTACAGATCTATACTACAGCTAGGGAGCGAGTGAGAAAGCATGCTAGCGAGCTACTAATTACCCAGCCCATCTATCAGCGAGCGGATGTAGATTGTATGAAAAAAGAAAAAAAGAAAGAAAGACAGAAACAAAGATAGATAGAAAAAAAGAAAGATAGAAAGAAAGAAACAGAGAGAAAGAAAGAAAGAAAGAAAGTAAAAAAAAAAAGAAAGAAAGTAAAAATGAAAGAAAGAAAAACTGAAAGAAAGACAGAGAAAGAAAGAAAGAAAGAAAGGTAAAAAACTGAAATAAGAAAGACAGAGAGAAAGAAAAAAAAAGAAAGTAAAAATGAAAGAAAGAAACAGGGAAAGACAGACAGAAAGAAAGGAAGAAAGAAAGAAAGAAAGAAAGAAAAGGCCTACCAACCAATCAGCCAACATACTTTTTATAACAAGAAGCGATAATCTCAACAGGCAAAATGCAAACACGTTAACTAACAACTCATAAACCAACCACCTGACCTAAAGAACCAGTCTGCTATAGATAACACCTCCATTACAAGACCTTTCCATGACTTTGACAGTACATAATATTTTGCGCAGGCTTAAGGAGTCGGCGGATAATTGTTTGGCAGCTTTGGGTGGAGCGCATGTGGAATTGTCCTTGTGCGATGAAACCCTCTTGAACAAACTCCAAACTCGAAACTTCCATTACAACGTATGTCGGTTTCATTTTTTTTCCCCAAATATGAGATGTAAAAGAAGAAATATAAACACATTAACAAAACAAAACAAACAAAACAAAACTAATTAAAAAAACCCAATACAAACGAAAACAAAACAAAACAAAACAAAACAAAAAACAACTATTAATCAAAGCAACCATCGAAGAAACCAGCCAATCAAAGAACTAGGCTGTCATCATCATCATCTATCATCATCATCATCATCATCATCATCATCATCATCATCATGTGCCCTGCCACATGGCGTTGGCGTTATAGCCCTCCACACAAATCTATCCCCTGTCGCTGCAAGTACATCTTCCACCCTCTCTGTCTTCAGCCACCCTTCAAGTCCGCCCACTGTTTTCTGTCTGGCCTACCTGGTGTTCTCTTTTCCTCCAGCTTGCTCTAATTCCCCTTTCCTCAAAAATGTCCCATAAATCTTCCATATTAATGATTTTTTGTGTCGAATATTCACTGAAAAACCAACATCCAAATGTAATTAGAACCCAAACATGCTTTGGCCAAGTACAAAAAAAAGCAAATCAACCAAGAACTAATTACGTAACTGATCAGCTAAGCAGTCAGTCAACAACTCAAATACTTTGTATACATGCATTTCTGAACAGGTCTAGACCCAGCTATAAAAGATTATCTTTTTTGTTTTATTTCTTTCAGTCTATTCTTTTAGAATCATGGAATCATGGCATTTGGGCAATTGTATCTGTGCTCACTTTTTTTTGTCTCAGTTTTCTACGCCACTTTATTGGTCACAAAAGCTGGGGCAATTTTTTTAAACAATCCTATGATGATGCTGATGGTAATAAGCACGATAATCATGATGCTGTGGAGTTCTATCTAGGACTGCAACTACATGACAGGGCTGTAATCTACGCTTACTATCATAGTAAGTCATGTCGTCATCCAGAACTGACAGATGCAGACACCTGCAGTGTTGGTCAGGTGGTTTGAGCAACACCCCTCAATGACGAATCCGTTTAAGTAGATAAATGGAGTAGTCTCACAGTCTTTTCAATGAGCCCGCGGAAAACTCAACGCTGGATAGTGCCAGGTGGGGTCGAACCCCCACCCCCACCCCCCTGCTGATTTTGACACGGCTTATGAGCGTTCTGAGACATCACAACTTTCCAGTCAGTAGTTCGTTCTACTAACAACTGCACCATGGCCACTGCAGAACCAAAAACTGAGATGTCACACTACCCAAGCCAACAACCAATCAGACAACCAACAGCAATCAGCCAGTACTGTTTTTCAATGCATTGGGAACTCGAGCCCTTGTGAAATTATTGTGTAAACCTTCTGGACAGTGCACACGAAAGATCCCAAGACAGTGTGAACATCGTGAAGAGCAGGGCATTCGCCCGGTGGCCCTAGTATAAAACATTGGACATATAGGTTGATTTCCCAGGTCCCCACCCTTGAAGGCCAATTCGCTTTCTTGCCTGTTTGAAGTCTTGCGCAAGCCGTTGTGAAATGATTGTGTAAACCCTCTGGACAGTGCATGCCAAAGGTCCAAAGGCAGTTGAAAATCGTGAAAGCAGGCATTCCCTGGCTGCTTTGGTATAAAACACCGTGGAGACGGGTTGATTTCCCAGGTCCCTCCACTTGAAGGCCAATTCGTCTTCTTGTCTGTCTCATGTCTTAGTAAAAAAACAAACAAACAAAAAACAAAAAACAAAAGGGGGCGCTGTAACGCAGCGCTCTCAAAAGGGAAAACAGCCCGAGTTTCATACGATAAATCCACAGTGACAAAAGAGACGAACACGAAAATGAAATATGAATATAATAAACAAATCAGCAAAGCGAGCCACTCAGCACCACAATCAATAAACCAAACACGCCACCAAAGCTGAGGCACGTTTTTCGAACCAGTGACCACAAGTTTCAGAGATATGAACCGTGTGTCTAACTCGCAGCCTGTCTTCAAATTAAAGAGGAGTGAAAGAAGACACGTTTTGTTTCTTTGCTTCCACGAAGCACTGACACCCCATCTCTCTCCCTCTCCCTCCACCCCTGTCTCCTCTCTCTCTCTCTCTCTCTCTCTCTCTCTCTCTCTCTCTCTCTTTCGGCCAGTCCATGGGTTTCATGTGCAGATACATACATATATATTATGTTCGTTCTTTGATTTAACGTCTTTTCTCTATAAGTGATATTAGACGGGGGAGGGGGGAGGGGGGGGGAAAAAAAAAAAAAAGTGAACAAAATAAAATGTAGAACGATAGTTGGACGGGTTGGATTTGGGCAGAGGGAAGACAGAGGAAAAAGACATTAGCAGGTGGGGGAACAGTAAAATGGAACGAGAACTTAACACTAACAATTAACTTCAACAACGTGAAGGGAAATTGTAACACTAAAACACAAACGAATAAAGTTAAAGTAATGTATTAACAGGACTGTGAACTAATGTTTCTGAAATTCTAACTAACAAAGTTTGATCTGATGTAATT
This sequence comes from Monoplex corrugatus, assembly GCA_030674185.1. Classification (NCBI taxonomy): domain Eukaryota; kingdom Metazoa; phylum Mollusca; class Gastropoda; order Littorinimorpha; family Ranellidae; genus Monoplex; species Monoplex corrugatus. Next base: position 13,212,492 of record CM060306.1, on the reverse strand, counting down.
TTTTGGAAATGATTTTCAGAATACTTTTCTTGAGTAAACATTTTCGGTAAAAAAGAACGTAGCATTTTGCAGTAGAATAAACAGTGAAACAGTGTGAACTGTTCGCCGCAAATACATTTGACATTTTTACAATATTTTGTTTTCAATGCGTTTAGCTGAATACGAAAACAAACAGCAACAATCGATCTCAAATGATACATGGAAGAATACTGCATTTTTTTTACATACATTTTGAACGGTAAGTTTTTTCATTTGTTGTGACACAAACTATTCATCTGAATGTTCATGAAATCGAGTCCATGAGGCTGATTCGAGCAAGTTGCAAACTTCTTTTACGGAGGTATGAACATGTAATTCTATAGCATTATCAGCATTCTGGGCGCCTTGCTTAGCTGCTCTGTCAACTACTTCGTTGCCGTGAAGACCAACGTGAGAAGGCACCCAGCATAAACTGATATCTGAACCTTTGACCCTTAAACGATGTATAAGATGATTTGCCTCAGTAATTAAATCAGGTCTTGTGTCGGCATTAAAAGACACACACACACACACACAATATATATATATATATATATATATATATGTGTGTGTGTGTGTGTGTGTGTGTGTGTGTGTGTGTGTGTGTGTGTGTGTGTGTGTGTGTAGAGAGAGATGAGAGAGAGAGAGAGAGAGACAGAGAAGAGAGAGAGAGACATACAGACAGACAGACAGACAGACAGACAGATGCCAAATTATGGCGATGGTAATTTCGACTCCCTTGAAGCGTTTTTGCAAACTTTGCCGTATATGTCATTGGAATGACAATACTCATTAAACATTGACAGTCAGATGCTCGAACTATTCAGAAACCGGTCAAGTTTACATACATTCCATCGATAAGAGGCCGAAATTGTTCTTGTTAATGTTGTCGATTTTGTTGTTGTTTTTGTTGTCCATTCATTTCGTTTGATTTCATTCATTTCAAAAGATCCTTTTGAATCACCGTTTACCACACTGTTCCAGATTCAGAACAAACATATATGGATGCATCTTGTTACCAATAAATAATCGAATTTTAGCGACTCGTAATATCTCACCCAAACAGTACAATGTTTTGCTGACGCAGGTCTTTTGTGTGTGTGTGTGGGGGGGGGGGGATTTGGGGGATGGGGGGTCTGTAACTCAGACATGTCTCCACTCAAACCTACGCCTTTGTGAATGTTTCCTTAAGCGGATATATTGCCCAACTTTGACAAACATCACCCATAAGGAGTCAAAAAGACCTCGCCCACACGTTGAGGCTACTCTGCCAGAATGGTGTATCTCGAAAGGAATGACAAGACTTCAGACTGGCGATTCTGGTCAAGATTATGCGTCTGCACAGACAGATCGACCTCAATCTGAATCTGTCTACCCTCTTTGTTAAAAGGAAGTCCTTCAATTCCCTTAATACTTCTTCTATCCCCTACCATGAAACTCTTCGTCTCTATTCCTCTGGAGACATCAATGGTTACTGCAGTGAGCAAATAGTTCAAAATGCCACATTTACGCTGATCTTGCTGCTGTCTATTGGATCATGGAGACAACCCTGTTCCCTTATAATTCTATGTCGTGTCCCTCAATTATGTGTTGATTCTGTTGATAGACCCGTGGATTCCAAGCCTAATGTTTCGAGTTCCAACCCAGAACTAACATAAAGACTGGTCTGATCACTGCACACTGGCTAGTTGGCAGAACCATGGACTCAAGATCTGATATATTGAGTTCAATCCCAGCCCGCAACATTAAAACTGGCCTGCTCGCTGTCCATCTTAATGTTTCTATCATCCTTGCGGTGTCAACTTAGTGTTTGATATGTCCCTTCTCCCCTTCCCCATTCCAAGACCTTGCCAGCGCATAAGGTTTTGCGTACGGTTGGGAAATCTGTCAGATAATCGCTGACACATTTGGGTGATGCGCATATGGGATTTTGCCAGAGCAATGAATCTCTTTTGAACAAACTCCCAACTCTAACACGTATAACCGCTCTAATCATTCTAATGAATAGAGTCTCAAACTCAAGATCTGATATATGGGTCGTTTTTTTAAAATATTTTTTATCCGCCCGTAGCATTACAATAAAATGGCCAATTCCCTGTCAAGCTTCATGTTTCCATCTTTCTGGTGGTGCCAGCTTAGTGTTTAACAGATCCCCTTTTCCCAATTCCCGATTTCAAGACCTTGCCAGCACACAGGGTTTGGCGCCGGTTGGCAGAAGCCATGTAATTTCGTACAGAATTGGGTGAAGCGCATAAGGAATTGTCCCAGCGCAACGAATCCATCTAGAACAAATTCTAAACTCCTTTACTGTAGTGATGTCTGTTCAGTGTGTCATTCTCCCCAACCATTTGTCAGCAGCATATGGTATTGCCCAAGCTCCAGGCATCAACCAGATATTTACTGAATTGAAATTTCAGAAGAACGCGTAAGACAGTGTCCACGTGCGACAAAATTATGTTGAACAAACCTCAAATTCATAGTGGGGTGGGGGTGGGGGGTGGGGGTGGGTCTGTGAAGAATAAGATGGACAGAAATAATTGCCAGAAAGAGAGAAATAGAAGGAGGGAGGGAAGAAAAGAGAAAAAGGGGACAGAGGGAGGGAGAAAAAGAGACAGTGAGATATACGGACAGAGGGGGAAGAGACAAAGGGGCGTGGCGAGAGAAAAAGACGTAGAACAAAAAAAGACAAAAACAACAACAAAAAAAAGACGGGCACACATGTAGACAAATGGCTCAAACTTAAATGATATTTCATTAACGAAATGTTCTGTTTCAGAAACTTTTCAATTTGCGGTGTTTGATGTTATTTCTCGAAACAGAGACAAAGGAAGAGAGAGAGAAGAGAGAGAGGAAGAGAGAGAGAGAGAGAGAGAGCACACACACACACATACACATACACACACACACACACACACAGAACACACATAGAGACAGAAAGACAGAGACAGAGAGAGAGACAAAGAGACAGCGAGAGGCAGAGACAGAGATAAAGACAAACAGACAGACAAGACAGAAGAGAGAGAGAGAGAGAGAGAGAGAAGACAGAGAGAGAGAAGAGAGAGAGAGATACGAGAGACAGAGAAGAAGAAGAAAAAAGAGGACAGACAGACAGA
>CM060306.1:13186861-13189361 GCA_030674185.1 Monoplex corrugatus | reverse complement strand
GATGAATGAGCAGCTTTCAAATCACTCTTTACGTGAGCTGTTTCCCTTTATCTCATTAAATCTTGCTTCCTGGCATCTTTAGCTCCTCTTTCAATTTATTGGATCTTCGTAATATTTCACTGAATTACCAAAACACAAGCTATCGGAAGACTATTTTTCTATCATGAAAATCCAGATGCGCTTATTGAGAGATAGTTATCTGTATCCCCTAGGAAACTGCAGAATCTTGCATTCTGATTAGAACTGATAAAATACATAGTTTTTTTTTCACTAAGAGAAACGGACAAAGGTTATGATGGGTTGAAAAAAAAAAGAGTGTGTGGTGTATCTGACAAATCGTATAAATGTATTCAAAATGAAGGTGCACTTTTCTCACTGCTGCTTACATCAACTGGTGGTCAGTATAATGCAGTTTGGCTCGTCTCGAAGATTCATTGGCATGAATCAAAAAGATTGCACCGCAGGCTCATGTGTGTGTGTGCGTGGTGTGTGTGTGTGTGTGTGTGTGTGTGTGTGTGTGTGTGTGTGTGTGTGTGTGTGTGTGTGTGTGTGTGTGTGTGTGTGTGTGAAGGGAAGTATGTGTGTGTGTGAGTGAGTAAATGTGTGTGTGTGTGTGTGTGTGTGTGTGTGTGTGTGTGTGTGTGAAGGGAAGTGTGTGTGTGTGAGTGAGTAAATGTGTGTGTGTGTGTGTGTGTGTGTGTGTTGTGTGTGTGTGTGTGTGTGTGTGTGTGTGTGTGTGTGTGTGTGTGTGTGTGTGTGTGAATGTGCGTGTATGTGTGGTGAGTATGCGCGCATTCACGTACGTGTGCATGTGTGTGCGTGCGCGCATGCGTGTGTGTGCGTGCGTGCGTGCGTGTGTGTGTGTGTGTGTGTGTGTGTGCGCGCGTACGTACGTGCGTGCGTGTGTGTGTGCGCGCGCGCGCGCGCGCGTGTGTGTGTGTATGCGTGCGCGTGCGAGCGTGCGTGTGGATGGTTGTACGTGCGCGTGTGTCTCTCACTCTTGAGTGGCTAAGACTCTGAAACGAATTGGAGCAAGCTAATCACAGATGCTGGTTACAAGCCAATATGGAGACTAGCTATTTCAGAGAGGCCAGTAGCCAATTACAACAAAACGTTATCCTTAACTGGGTAGTCGTCAGTCAGTCTGACGTCGGTACGGTCTGTGATACCAACATCACAAGCTACTCATTGGACGCCAGACCTTTAGCTGTCAGATGACAGGTTATCTATCACTGTCTGTCTGTGTACACACCATGCCAGCAAGTTTACATCATACATACTAGTGAGCCAAGGTCAAAAGGTGCTTTGGGGTGACTTTCCTAGTTCAAATCACTGCAGCTAATTTTCTTACCTTTGCACAGCCTGAACAATCATAGATATCGAGCTTTAAATGTCAAATCAAACAGCAGACATGAATTCATGGTGGTTGAACAAATCATTTGGCTTTTCCAGAGGCAGTAGCTCATACTTTATATGGGCATAGTTTCATCCGTGACAGGTGTCACACGAACGCTAAAAACTCAAATAGTTTCCAAAGTATCCATTTGATTGCAATGCTGATGAGTTTGATCAGACAATTTTATATAAAAACTTGAAAAGCCCTATTTCGTTGCAGTTTTTAAGCATTCTTTTCCACTGTGATTCATCAAAGAACTGTAGGCCTGTGACACAAAAGTGTCACGAATGAAACCTTATAATCATTTCCACTTTAATATTGCATAATATATAAAAAAAAATTAGGCCAACCAAATGAAATTATAAACTAGTGAGTAACCTTGATAAGAAATTAAAAAAATACATACATAGGTACAATCATTGCTTTAACACCAACTTTATTCTCTGCCTACTACACCTATCTGTAAATGGAAAGCTGAAATTTGAGTAAAAGTGCAAATATAAACTTGATGCCTAATAAATGATTTGTTCAACCTCCATGAATTCATGTCTGCTATTTGATTTGACATTTAAAGCTCAATATCTAGGATTGTTCAGGCTGTGCAAAGGCAAGAAAATTAGTTGCAGTGATTTGAACTAGGAAAGTCACCCCAAAGCACCATTTAACCCTGGCTCATTGAGTGTCTGCTTACTTCCATCTGTTCTAATCATCCGCCGTGAAGTGGCTATGAACTGATTAATCTGCTTTTGCATGTTTCAGCACTGTTTTTTTTTTTTTTTTTTTTTATATAAACTATCATCATGTTCCCCTTTATCTCATTAAATCTTGCTTATTGTCATGGTTTTTCCTCTTTAAATTTATTCAATATGCATAATATTCACAGAATGCACACGTGCACAATTATTGGAAGAATATGTTTATATCATGGAAACGTGGATGCGTTTATTACCACGTACATATCTGCATCTACCAGGAAACTGCAGAGTCCTATATTATGATTAGAACTGATAAAATACAGACATATTTTAAGCTGGTATTCAGAGTATAATTCTGTTTGGCTGTTCTGGAAGAGTAATTGCCAGAAGAATCGCAAAGATTGCAGCA
>CM060306.1:13164361-13171861 GCA_030674185.1 Monoplex corrugatus | reverse complement strand
TCGTACAGGAAATGAAGTTTGTCTCTCACATACCGTTGCCTGTATTTATCAGTTTATTTCTGCCATACTGATTCGGGTACAGTTATGCTATGACACATGGTTATTCATGCAATTTATCGTACAGTCTACGGCTGATATAGTTTCGGGGCTGTATAAAATATATGTTCCTGCAATATTAACGAGTGATACTATCACTAGTGACGGACTGTTAAATGGAAAACAGAGCAAAAGTGAAGGAAATAGTGTGCGCGTGCTGGCGAGGATATACCCTAGTTATATATGTATGCATAACAACTTTCGTGTATGAAATCCCATTCGCTGATAAGCATAGACACCATGCTCCGCAGAATTAATTTCCTATCATCCGTACACTCCAGAAAATGTAGTAAATACTGCTGTACCGCTAAAAGGCTTGACTTTGGTTTTTTTCCCTTTCGATGTCGCAATCTCTTCCTTACTTTCACATTGACTTTTTTCTTCTTAGCGTGAAGATATGTCAAGCTTCTCTATCATTAAAAACGTGCTTTTCCTTTTTACTTTATTTTTTATCGGTTGTGAATATGTGGGCCTACGGTGTCTTGCCTGCACTGTGCAGACAGTATACTGTTTCTGCATATTCAGCATACTCCCGTCTTGAGTAGGAAGGCGTGCATACTGAGTATTTTCCTTTTTTTTTCCTTAAACATCTGGATACTGATATGAATCATCAGATCTTTCACGAGCATACTTGTCCCCCCATACGGATGCCTGGGGCTCTTTCAGTATAAAATAGTATCCCCCACCTTCTGGACATTTTGTGATAGAAATGTCCTCTTGTCTGTCACTTTCTGTGTTTCTGCCTTGTTCCCTTGCTTTCTGTCATTTTTTCCTATCATTTTCTCACTTGCCGGTCCATTCACCTGTATGTGTTTGATAAAGTCTTACGTGCTTTCTCTTAGGATTGGCAATTGGGGGTACATGTACATGTATTAAGTGCATTTTTGGTTCTAGGGAAATGTTATATGAGGATGCAATTTTAGGTAATTTAGGCCTGTTTTCGTATATGTTTTAGTGTTCTTACTTATGTTTAAATTTGTATTCATGTTCGTATTTTTTTAAATACCTGTGTGATAAATTAGACGGAGCTGTCCACGCCAGGGCATTTTCTTAGATTATGTGCACTGATGTGTGTACGTAGTTTTCTTTTCCTTTCGTCTTTACCAGTAGAAGTATCGTATGTTTTGAAAAAGTTACAGCCCTAATATGGCTCTACGCAGTCGGCTGAGTTTTAATCACAAAATAAACAATAAAAAATCAAACCACAACAACAACAACAAAACCAGCAATAACGAGAATACTGTGATGTTTTTCGTGCGTATACCCACTAAGGGGGTTTAGTCACCAACAGGTCTGTGAAAATGTTGACCTGGGAGATCGAAAAGAAAGAAAGAAAGAAAGAAAGAAAGAAACAAAAACAACAAACAAACAAACAACAAACAACACCCAACAATCTCCACCCTTTGTCCAACTAGGAAGGAAGTTACTCACTACTCACGCAGATCGAAGCCATTTCTTCTAAATGGACCGGTTTTTGTATTGTTTGTTTTTTTGTTGTTTGTTTGTTTGTTTTTTGTTTGTTTGTTTGTTTGTTTGTTTTATCCACTTCACGCATCACGAAACACAAAGTTTACGACCGACAATTTGATTTTCAGGACCGCTGAACCGTTATATCTAAATAAAGGTGGTGAGTTCAACGTTGTTATACATTTTGCGTGCCTACGTTTCTTCTTTTTTTTTTCTACATTTCTTCTTTGATTTTTTTCCTTTACATTTTCTTGTTATTCTTAGTTTCGTTTGCTCTTCTACTTCCTCCTTTTCTATGTTGTACTTTGACTTGAAGTTCAACACGTCTGTGACGAGGGGACTACATCGACATTCACACACAGACAGGTGTTGGCGTACAGATCTCACACACTTTCAACTCAACCGCAAGTATATAACAAAAGGTGAAACAAGCCCAATAGAACGACTGAAATTCACCTAATGGATGAACTTTCCACAGAGAGAGAGAGAGAGAGAGAGAGAGAGAGAGAGAGAGAGAGAGAGAGAGAGACAGCGACAGAGAGAGAGGCAGACAGAGACAGACAGAAAGAGAGACAGACAGAGACAGAGACAAAGAGAGACAGAGATAAAGAGATGAGATAGAAAGATACATAGATTGATAGAGAGAGAGAGAGAGGAGAGAGAGGAGAGAGAGGCAGACAGAGACAGAAGAAAGAGGAAGAGAGAGACAGAGACAAGAGAGACGAAAGAAGAGAGGAGATAGAAAGATACAAGATGAAGAGAGAGAGGGCAGAGAGAAGGATAGAGGAGGAGGAGGAGGAGAAGAGAGAGAGAGAGAGGTGAGAGCAAGAGAGAAGAGAGAGAGAGAGAGAGAGAGACAGACAGACAGATAGACAGAGGATCAAAACTCAACAGACAGACAGAAAGAGAAAGAAGAGAGCAGCAGAAGATAGAGAGAGAGAAGAGAGGAGAGAGAGAGAGAGAGAAGAGAGATATCGAGAGACAGAGAAAGAGAGAGATTGAGACAGACAGACAGACAGACAGAGACAGAGACGGACAAACAAGAAAGAGAGAGAGAGCAGACAGACAGACAGACAGACAGACAGAAGAACATAAGAGACAGAGAGACGTGAGACCGTGAGACGGAGAGAGACAGACAACCGACAGACATAAAGAGAAAGAGACAGAGACAGACAGAGAGACAGAGATGTAAAAAAACATAACCACAGAACCAAAGACAGAGACAGGCCAGACAGGCATATTGGAATTTCAAAGTCAAAATATCAAAACGGATTGGAGACGCAACGTGTGGAAATGCCATTAGCGCTCAGAGTCGACAGAAAACGTCTACATTATACCTAGCTTCTTCAAAGAATTGACATACCGTGAAATACAAGCGACAGTGTTGTAGAAAATAGGGTGTGCAACACACCACACACAACACAAACCACCACAGACCACCACACACACACAACAACCCACAAACACACACACACACAACGCACATACACACGCACACACACGCCACAACACGCACGCACGCACGCACACACACACTCACCACACACAACATACAACTTACATACAAAACATACTACATAAATACATCATACATACATCTAACTACACAACCCACCACACACACACACACAACAACACCACACATACACACACACACACACACCACACACACCACACACCACAACACACACACTAACAACTAACACACAGAGAGACACAGGCAGACACGACACACACGACACACACTACACACACACACACTTACACCTACACATACATACATACATACAACACATATAATATACACACCACACACACACACACACACACACACCACACACACACACACCACACACACACACAACACCATACACGTACACAACACAACACAACACACACACACACACACACCACACTAACACACGAGAGACACAGCAGACACAGACACCACTACACACACACACACACTTACACTATACATCATACATACATACATACATTATACATACATACATACACCATACAGTATCCAACACAACACACACACACACACACACACACACAACCACACACACATACACACACAACACACACACACACACACACACACAAACACATACACGTACACACACAACACACACACACACACACACACACACACACACACACACACACACACACACCACACACCAACAACTAACACACAGAGAGACACAGGCAGACACAGACACACACACAACTTACACACACACACACACTTACACCTATACATACATACATACATACATACATACATACATACACGCATACAGTATCCACACACACACACACACACACACACACAACACACACACACACACACCACACACACACACACACACACACACACACACACACACAACACACACAACACACACACACACACACCCCACACACACACACACACACACTAAAGGCAATGAATAATATGGGCAAGAGGGATATGAAAAGTTCACCGTTGCGTGTGTGGTCCTTATTTCCAATCTGCAATGCCCTACTGAGAAGAAAACAGAGGTATTGTTATACAGACATACGAGCAGACAAACATACAAACCAGCAAACACGAACGCAAACGAAAACAAATTCAAAAACAATGCCAGTCAAGATCACACAAACAACAAGCAAGCAAACATGCGCAACTCCTTGCAACCCCCCCCCCCCCCCCCCCCCCAAAAAAAAAAAAAAAAAAAATGTCACTTTCACAAAATTATATTCCTCAAACAAACAGAAAGCCAAGCCAGTAAACAGACATGCAAATCGAACATAACCGCAAAATCACTTCACACGCAAGAAAATGGGGCAGTAAGTAAACAGTTGTCAGAACACAAACAAACCTCGCGGGCACCCGACGGATGAATAAATACATACACAAACATGACGAAAGCCAGACCAATTCTTCAGACAACCTGAGAACTTTGCCATACAGGGATTCTTACAACTCCCGTTAATCTGTCTCGCCTGTTCACCGACTATCTAATTAACGTTTCCTTACCATTCTGGTAATGTCAGCTTGGTGTTTCATAGGTTCCTTCTGCCCCCCCCCCTCCCCTTATATTTCAAGACCTTGCCAGCACACAGGGTTTTGCGCAGGCTCAAAGAGTCTGCCAAGTAATGTCTGGCATATTTACACCAGCGTATATAGAATCGTCAAATGCCATGAATCTCTCTTGAAGAAATTCTGAACTTCGAACGTGTGCACAGAACAGGAATCCTTTTTTTTTTTTTTTTAACTGACGGTCTTGGGATAACGAACAATGACATTGACAATCACAAAGAAAAAATACAATGATACTGTACTTCCCAACGATGGGACTTATTATCTACAAGCCGATTTTAAACTTGCTGTTGCTAATGCACAGTGCCTGCTTAGAAAAAGAAATACTGGGTAAGACAAGCCAGCGGATAGGTCCAAATACTAAGTAATGAATATCGACATTCATCATCACCATCATGCGCCCTGCCGCATGGCTTGGCGATCATGACCCTCCACACTCCATTGTCTCTGCAAGTACATCACCAACCTCTCTGTCCTCAGCCACTCTGTAAGTCCTTCTCTTCTTCTTGGCGTACGCTGCTACACAATCATCTGAGTCCGGGTGATGAATGCAGCCGTCTTTTCCAGCTCCTGTCTGCAGCCATGGAGTTTGGTTGTCAGCGGAGTGTCTGTCGGCCACACGTCCTGCCTTGCCACCTGGTGAAGGGGACGTCTTTGGAGTATATGCTCCGTGGTTTGGTCTTCTTGACCGCAGGGACAGGTTGGGGAGGGCGCCAGCTTCGGGTTGCGGTACATGTGGCTGTTCAGCCTATTGTGACCAGTGCGCAGCCTCACCAGGACAACTTGCTGCTCTCTAGACAACAGGTGGTAGTCATCCCTGTGTCGTTTCGGCATGGAAAGCGCCCTGATGATGCTCCTCTTCTCACTGTAGCTGACGCTGTTGTTAGGTTGTTCTTCTCTGGCTCCCTCCTTAGCACTCTGTAAGTCCGTCCAGTATTTTCTTCCTGATGCTCTCTTTCCATCCAGCTTTTCCTTTTGTGACTAGGTGTTCTAATTTATCTTGCCTCATAAAATGTCCTATAGATGTTGCCTGTCTTTTTCCTAATCGTCTTTATTAACGTTCGTCTTGTGTCTGCCTCCTTCAAGACTGTCTCGTTTGTTTTCTTTGCTGTCCATGGAACTCGTAACGTTATTCTTTGAACAAAAAAAAAACAACAAAAACCCCTGGTATTACGAGGGCTTAAAACCCATCTAAATGTTCGGTTACTTCAAATGCTTGAAAAAGAAATGGATCCATTCTGGAGAACAGAAGTCAATTTACTAATGATGGAGTAAGAGGGATGTTCACACACACACACACACACACACACACACACACACACACGTACACACACAACACACACACACACACACACACACACACACACACACACACACACACACACACACACACACACACACACACACACACACCGACAAAAAAAAAAGAACAAGCACTGAAACAAGAACGCGCATTACAAAAAACCAGAACAAACAAAGAGCAGAAGAAAAGCAGCGGTTTACAATAAATTCACGACACTTTGACTTCACGGAAATTCACAGCGGGATGGTGGCTTGCGTGACGGGAAAATGCCGGGTGGAAGAGTAGTGTGGGGGGGGGGGGGGGGGGATTGAATAGGGAGGGGGGAGGGTAAGCAAGCTATACGCGCAGCGGATTTTGTGCATTGGCGAGGAGGTCGGAGTAGAGATACGTAGGCTATATATCCACACAGGTTTTAATTAAAAGCAGTTAATAACAAAACCTGCAAAACCTGTGTGTTGCCAAACTAATACTTCGCAGCAGAGCTGCTTTCCCGGGAATGTGCTATCGCTCGGTAATGAACTGTCTAGAATCTCCCTTTACCACACACACACCCAACCCCCCCCCCCCCCCCACACACACACACACACTTCCCAAATGGCATCTCACCGATCGCCATTTTCTTTGAAAATAGTTATGACGACGTTCAATTTTAACAGGTTGTGCATGTGTTTCGTTTCATATATGTTATGGAAAACTTGTAAATAGAGTAGCAAGAAACTTTGGGAAGTGATGGACAGCAGAAGGTTCTCAGAGGAACTCTCTCTCTCTCTCTCTCTCTCTCTCTCTCTCTCTCTCTCTCTCTCTCTCTCTCTCTTTCTCTCTCCTCTCTCTGTCTGTCTTTCTCTCTAACCCTCTGTCTGTCTGTACCCTCTGTCTGTCTGTCTGTCTCTTCTTCTCTCTCTCTCTCTCTCTCTCTCTCTCTCTTTCTCTTTCTGTTTTGAAGCAATTCTTTCAGGCCTAAACATCTTACATTCTAAAGGGGCCAGACCACATTCATACCATAAACAAAATGAATTGCATGAAACCGATACATCGAAGATAAAGCACGACACTGTTTCTTTCCCAAGAGAAACTGAAAATATTGGAATAAAAGACAGTGATAGTGCCCTTTTCAAAGGAAAATGGGAAGTTAAAAAAAATGTTCCATACACTCACGAAATTATCGACCAGTGATCTGAAGTCACTTCAAAAGCAGACAGATGTGATGTTTGCGTAGGGCTACGCTTCAATAATAGCAAATATTTTTTGAAGATATTAGAAGATTCTCTTATGTTTATGAGTGAATATTTTTACCAAAGTACGTATGCACGCTCACCTTCAAATGCAATATAGCTTATAACAGCACAAAGAAAAAAAAAAACCGTAGTGATATGGCATGACAAATATGTTTACTTTGCTCTAATTAGAAATATATATGTTCAAATTTTAAAAAAATAAGACAAACAGACGGAAAGTATTTAAAATTATCTGCGTCATATGCACCAGCAACCATGTGTGTATGAGTGTGGCATGAGAGAGAGAGAGAGAGAGAGAGAGTGTG
>CM060306.1:13151861-13156861 GCA_030674185.1 Monoplex corrugatus | reverse complement strand
ATGCTCAGCAAAGCAAAATCCCTAACCTTTGGCTCCTTCACCCTAACCACCAGCTTGAGTCTGGCATATTTACCTCTGATACCATAGCAATTTAAAATGTCAGCAAGGTAATCACCACATTGAGAGGAAACATGCCTCCTTTATCCACATATCACCAAGCACAAACTTTCCAGTGTAAAAGTTTGTTCTCTCCAACCAGGTGACAAAACTATTCGACTCCATGAATCAGTCAAGAACTTTTGCGTTGTTCTTGATCCTCAACTCTATGCAGAAATTCATCAACTAAATCAGTCTTGTTGCTGTCAACTGCAATGTTTCGGTTCTATTCGCCATTATCTTTCAATTTCAGCAGCATCTAAACATTCAATCTCTCTTATCTTCGTCTCGCATCGACTATTGTACGCTCGTAACTCTCCGCTCTCTGGTTTGTCTGCTTCTTCTGTTGTATGCTTCCTGTGTATTCAGAATTTCGCTGCACTCTTTGCCCTTGTTTAAAAAGATATGATTAAGTCACTCCCTTGCTTTACTTTCTCCACTGATTGACCGTTATTCAAAGAATTTCAAACAAAATCAATACGTTTTGCTACATGTGTGTACATGACATTGCCTCTATTCATTCTTGTGACCACCTCGAATGTACACCTCTGCTTGATCTCTCCTTTCTGCTTCTGATGCTTCTTGTTTACAAATAACTCGATACATATGGTCCAGTCAGTTGTCGCCCTTTTTCTGTGTGTAGTCCATACAGTTGGAAAGATCTTCTCCCATCTGTTTGACAATCACATACCCTGACTTCCTTTAAATCTAACTTGAAGACATTTGGTCCAGCAATGATTTCCCCTCTACGTGTCCACCCCTTTGTTCCGCTCCCCATCTTTCCTCCCCCTCTTGTTTTAAGTGTGTTTTGTGCCCTGGAGTTCTAGACGCTATTGGGTGGTTGCCGATGGATGTTATTGGGTGGTTGCCGTTGGATGTTATTGGGTGGTTGCCGTTGGATGTTATTGGGTGGTTGCCGTTGGATGTTATTGGGTGGTTGCCGTTGGTTGTTATTGGGTGGTTGCCGTTGGATGTTATTGGGTGGTTGCTATTGGGTGTTATTGGATGGTTGCTGTTGGATGTTATTGGGTGGTTGCTGTTGGACGTTATTGGGTGATTGCTGTTGGATGTTATTGGGTGGTTGCTGTTGGATGTTATTGGGTGATTGCTGTTGAATGTTATTGGGTGATTACTGTTGGATGTTATTGGGTGATTGCTGTTGGATGTTATTGGGTGATTGCTGTTGGATGTTATTGGGTGATTGATGTTGGACGTTATTGGGTGATTGCTTCTCGACGTTATTGGGTGATTGCTTTTGGACGTTATTGGGTGATTGCTTTTGGACGTCATTGGGTGATCCCTTTTGGACGTTATTGGGTGATCCCTTTTGGACGTTATTGGGTGATCCCTTTTGGACGTTATTGGGTGATCCCTTTTGGACGTCATTGGGTGATCCCTTTTGGACGTTATTGGGTGATCCCTTTTGGACGTTATTGGGTGATCCCTTTTGGACGATATTGGGTGATTGCCTTTGGACGTTATTGGGTGATCCCTTTTGGACGTTATTGGGTGATCCCTTTTGGACGTTATTGGGTGATCCCTTTTGGACGTTATTGGGTGATCCCTTTTGGACGTTTTTGGGTGATTGCTTTTGGGCGTTATTGGGTGATCCCTTTTGGACGTTATTGGGTGATCCCTTTTGGACGTTTTTGGGTGATCCCTTTTGGACGTTATTGGGTGATTGCTTTTGGACGTTATTGGGTGATCCCTTTTGGACGTTATTGGGTGATCCCTTTTGGACGTTATTGGGTGATCCCTTTTGGACGTTATTGGGTGATCCCTTTTGGACGTTATTGGGTGATCCTTTTTGGACATTATTGGGTGATCCCTTTTGGACGTTATTGGGTGATTGCTTTTGGGCGTTATTGGGTCATCCCTTTTGGACGTTATTGGGTGATCCCTTTTGGACGTTATTGGGTGATTGCTTTTGGACGTTATTGGGTGATCCCTTTTGGACGTTATTGGATGATCCCTTTTGGATGTTATTGGGTGATCCCTTTTGGACGTCATTGGGTGATCCCTTTTGGACGTTATTGGGTGATCCCTTTTGGACGTTATTGGGTGATCCCTTTTGGACGTTATTGGGTGATCCCTTTTGGACGTTATTGGATGATTCCTTTTGGACGTTATTGGGTGATTACTTTTGGACGTTATTGGGTGATTGCTTTTGGATGTTATTGGGTGATTGCTTTTGGCCAATATTGGGTGATCCCTTTTGGACGTTATTGGGTGATTGCTTTTGGACGTTATTGGGTGATCCCTTTTGGACGTTACTGGGTGATCCCTTTTGGACGTCATTGGGTGATCCCTTTTGGACGTTATTGGATGATTCCTTTTGGACGTTATTGGGTGATTGCTTTTGGACGTCATTGGGTGATCCCTTTGGACGTTATTGGGTGATCCCTTTTGGACGTTAATGGGTGATCCCTTTTAGAGGTCATAGGGTGATCCCTTTTGGACGTTATTGGGCAATTGCTTTTGAACGTTTTTGATAATTGCTTTTGGACGTTATTGGATGATTGCTGTTGGATGTTATTGGGTGATTGCTGTTGGATGTTATTGGGTGATTGCTTTTGGATGTTATTGGGTGATTGCTGTTGGATGCTATTGGATGATTGCTGTTGGATGTTATTGGATGATTGCTGTTGGATGTTATTGTGTGATTGCTGTTGGATGTTATTGGGTGATTGCTTTTTGATGTTATTGGATGATTGCTGTTGGATGTTATTGGTTGATTGCTGTTGGATGTTATTGGGTGATTGCTGTTGGACATTATTGGGTGACTGCTGTTGGGTGTTATTGGGTGATTGCTGTTGGATGTTATTGGGTGATTGCTGTTGGATGTTATTGGGTGGTTGCTGTTGGATTTATTGGGTGATTGCTGTTGGATGTTATTGGGTGATTGCTGTTGGATGTTATTGTGTGATTGCTGTTGGATGTTATTGGGTGATTGCTGTTGGATGTTATTGGGTGATTGCTGTTGGATGTTATTGGGTGGTTGCTGTTGGATGTTATTGGGTGGCTGCTGTTGGATGTTATTGGGTGATTGCTGTTGGACGTTATTGGGTGATTGCTGTTATTGGGTGATTGCTGTTGGACATTATTGGGTGATTGCTGTTATTGGGTGATTGCTGTTATTGGGTGATTGCTGTTATTGGGTGATTGCTGTTGGACATTATTGGGTGATTGCTGTTATTGGGTGATTGCTATTGGACGTTATTGGGTGATTGCTATTGGACGTTATTGGGTGATTGCTGTTATTGGGTGATTGCTATTGGACGTTATTGGGTGATTGCTGTTGGACATTATTGGGTGATTGCTGTTGGACAATATTGGGTGATTACTGTTATTGGGTGATTGCTGTTATTGGGTGATTGCTGTTGGACATTATTGGGTGATTGCTGTTATTGGGTGATTGCTGTTGGACATTATTGGGTGATTGCTGTTGGTCATTATTGGGTGATTGCTGTTGGACATTATTGGGTGAGTGCTGTTGGACATTATTGGGTGATTGCTGTTGGTCATTATTGGGTCATTGCTGTTGGTCATTATTGGGTGATTGCTGTTGGACGTTATTGGGTCATTGCTGTTGGACATTATTGGGTGATTGCTGTTATTGGGTGATTGCTGTTGGACATTATTGGGTATTGCTGTTGGTCATTATTGGGTGATTGCTGTTGGTCATTATTGGGTGATTGCTGTTGGACATTATTGGGTGATTGCTGTTGGACATTATTGGGTGATTGCTGTTGGACGTTATTGTGTGTTTTTTGTTGGAAAGTATTGGTGATTGCTGTTGGACATTATTGGGTGATTGCTGTTGGACATTATTGGGTGATTGCTGTTGGTCATTATTGGGTGATTGCTGTTGGTATTATTGGGTGATTGCTGTTGGACATTATTGGGTGATTGCTGTTGGACATTATTGGGTTGATTGCTGTTGGTCATTATTGGGTGATTGCTGTTGGACATTATTGGGTGATTGCTGTTGGACATTATTGGGTGATTGCTGTTGGACATTATTGGGTGATTGCTGTTGGTCATTATTGGGTGATTGCTGTTGGACATTATTGGGTGATTGCTGTTGGACATTATTGGGTGATTGCTGTTGGACATTATTGGGTGATTGCTGTTGGACATTATTGGGTCATTGCTGTTGGTCATTATTGGGTGATTGCTGTTGGCATTATTGGGTGATTGCTGTTGGTCATTATTGGGTGATTGCTGTTGGTCATTATTGGGTGATTGCTGTTGGTCATTATTGGGTGATTGCTGTTGGACATTGTTGGGTCATTGCTGTTGGTCATTATTGGGTGATTGCTGTTGGACATTATTGGGTGATTGCTGTTGGACGTTATTGGGTGATTGCTGTTGGACATTATTGGGTGATTGCTGTTGGACATTATTGGGTGATTGCTGTTGGACTTATTGGGTGATTGCTGTTGGATGTTATTGTGTTGTTTTGTTGGAATTATTGGGTGATTGCTGTTGGACATTATTGGGTGATTCCTGTTGGACATTATTGGGTGGTTGCTGTTGGATGTTATTGTGTTGTTTTTGTAGGAAAGTATTGGGTGATTGCTGTTGGACGTTATTGTGTTGTTTTTGTTGGAAAGTATTGGGTGATTGCTGTTAGACGTTATTGTGTTTTTTTGTTGGAAAGTATTGGGTGATTGCTGTTGGAGTTACTGTGTGTTTTTTGTTGGAAAGTATTGAGTGATTGCTGTTGGACGTTATTGTGTTGTTTTTGTTGGAATGTATTGGGTGATTGCTGTTGGACATTATTGGGTGGTGATTGCTGTTGGACGTTATTGTGTTGTTTTTGTTGGAATGTATTGGGTGATTGCTGTTGGATGTTACTGGGTGATTGCTGTGGTGAATAATGAGAATGCGCGATTTGATTT
>CM060306.1:13134361-13136861 GCA_030674185.1 Monoplex corrugatus | reverse complement strand
CGGCTGCTCGTATCACTATGCAAACGAGAAAGACAATAAATGCAACAACAACAACAACAACACAACAACAACAACAACAACAGCAACAACAGCAACGAAAAAAGAAATAAAACAGTCAGACTCAGCACCTGTATCACATTTGTGGCCTCTTCCTGCGTTGTCTGTGTTGTGGCATTTGAAAGACCCATAGGAGAAAATACAGTTCCATACAACAAATATCACAAAAGCCACAGAACTCCCAAGTATAACAAACCAGCTGACATGTGCCCACGGTTTATCAAAGCCAAGCCAGCCTGTAATAAATGTTTACGTTGGATGCCAAATGAACTTGGAGAGATGCACTGTCGTAACCAAAGCCTTCAGACTGTGGCAGATAATGAAATGGGTAAACATGTTTGACATGGACGCAGACTGAACATGAAGAGCCAAGGCAGTTTGTTAATTTGTTTCTTTTTTACTGATGGTTGTGGTGGAGAGCTTCTTTGACTGTGGTAAAGAAACGTTCGGGGGAGTTTATTTACTCTCCGCACTCCCCACCCCCCCCCCCACCCCCATTGTAAGGAAGTTTAGACTGCTAGTGGAACATCCCTACCTCGCCTTGAAATTACAGTGTCGTTCTAAGTTATTCTTTTCATTAATTATTCTGATTATGTTTGCCTTGTTTCTGTTGGTTATTTTCTTTATTTGATTTATAATCTGTTCTTCTGTATTTTATCTAATAATAATAATAATTACAATATTTATAAAGCGCAAAATCTTGATAAAATCAAATCTAAGCGCTGAAACAGACACACACACACACGCACGCACGCACACACACGCACGCACGCACGCACGCACGCACGCACACGCACGCACGCACCACACACACACACACACACACACACACACACACACGCGCGCGCGCGCGCGCACACACACACACGCACGCACACGGCTATAAATGGGGAGAAAGAATAAAAGCAATGGAAAATTATAGAGAGCATATTATATACAATTATATATTACAATGTGATTCCCCTCCGAGTGGAGACAGGCTGCAGAGGGGATTGAGTGAGGTCAGGATTTTATGCAGAGGAGAAAAGGTGAGTTTTGAGAGCGGACTTGAAGGAGACAAAAGTAGGTTGCTGACGGACTGAGAGAGGAAGATTGTTCCAGGAGAGCGGACCAGAAACAGAGAAGGCTCGTGGACCATAGATATTGAGCTTAGTGCGTCGAAAGCGAAAAGTCAGAGGATCGGAGGCAGAGTGGAGGGTACGTGAGGGAACATAGATCTCAAGTAGGCATCTAAGCATCATAGTTCTTGATAAGTGGATTGTAGTGGAGGTTTTACTTTTCCATTAATCATTCTGATCATGTTTTGCCTTGTTTCTGTTGTTTGTTTTCTTCATTTGATTCATGCTACGTTGTTCAGTATTCTACCTGAATGTAATCATCATAGTTCTTGTTCAGGGGATTATAGTGGAGGGCATAGAAAAACAGACGCTGATGACGTGTGAAAAACTGTAGAGTAAATAAACCAATCAGTGAGCTAGTTTTTTTTTTAATCCAACAGGATGGGAGATGCATTCAGGTTAATGATGATTCGCTCATACTGTGTTGGTTCTTAGATACACGATTCTGTGCCAAATGTATCGGCTCTTAAAGCGACACTTGTTTTCCTCTTGTTTCGCCGTTTATATGATCAGGCCATATTTGGCGATAGCTGCCACTTTTTGTTAGTTCCTGCCAGCTGCTGGGTAGCTTGGTACTTGAAAGACTTGTATTCATCCATGTCTTCTGCCATACAATTTAACAGGCGACTTTCGCTGCATTACGTGATCAACTGTTTGGTTCTATTTACCGCAAATACTAGAAAACAAACAAGACAGTCTTGGAGGAGGCAGACACAAGAAGAGCATTAATGAAGAAGATTAGAAAAAAACAAACAGTACTTACAGGACATTTCATGAGGAAAGAGAAATTAGAGCATCTAGTCACAACAGCAATGCTGGAAGGGAAAAAAAGCACCAGGTAGACCCAGGAAGAAATACTGGACTGACTTGCAGAGTGGCTGAGGACAGAGAAGCTAGGAGATGTACTTGCAGCGACAAGGGACAAATTCGTATGGAGGGCCATGATCGTCAACGCGGCGATGCAGCAGGGTACATGGTGATGACAGGTTAGTGATGGCGTCAGTCTGAACTCGCAGTTAAACGGTGCCAAAGTTTGTTACAAAGCGACTGCAGGCCTGACAGTTTTTACTTCAGCCCTGGACTTTTCAAAGATGGTGATCAATGGAAAACCAGTTGCACATTTGATGAATATTATTATTTCTTTTTTTGTTTAGCTCTGTGGAGATAAGAAAGAGCCACAGTCATCACTGTCCTTCTTTTCGGCAGATTTTTCAAGCCTTGCTGTTTATAAATAATATTTGATAGCATGTGTCTTTCGCAGTCTACCCTTCTCTCTCTTCTTCGAAAACTCATCATCATAACTCCCTGTTTTGCATTCCATTCTT
>CM060306.1:13129361-13131861 GCA_030674185.1 Monoplex corrugatus | reverse complement strand
TCCTAAGAGGACGTACGCAAGACTTTATTGAACACATACAGATGAATGGGTCAGCAAGGCAGAATATTATAGCTAGCAATGAGAGAAAGCAAAGGAGGGAGAAAGAAACAAAGAGAGTGACAGAAAAGAGGAAATTTCTAGCACATAATTTCCAGAAGGTGGGGCTCCTATTTATACTGAAAGAGCCGCTATCATCCCCACGGGGGGGGGGGGGGGGGTGATGGTGGGGTGTGGGTGTGGGGGATGGGGGTTGAAGGATGATAACAAGCAGAACATTTACTGCGCATTCACTGGTCATTCTTATATATTTTTGAACCTATTGCATTCACTGCTTTTTTTTTCACCTTGGTGGTTTCTTCGTTAAACTCTTCATTAGCATTTTTAACATTGGAAATGGACACAGGGCTTTGTTGGTAATATTCACCAAAGCCACCAATTGTCGCATATAACGAAAACGCTGCAGGTTACTAGTACATACAGATTATCAATGATCGGCAGTTCGCACTGAGTGTTTTCATTACCAAATGGATGGAGGGAACATGCACGCTGCGACCAGGCTTGAAGAGTACGGCAGATAATCAGAAGGAGAAACATGTCTGACAAAGAAACAGATAGCCTTGGAAAAATCACAGCCGTTTGCTTGTTTCAAATTGACTTCCCTTTTTTCTATAAGTGACGAGAAAGTACATACTGAAACTAAAACTGCGACCATTGTGCCAGTTCCTGCCTATATATGTGCGGAGCAATACAGGAGTTTGTACAAGGCTTCTCTTTCCTAATGCTTTCTGTGTCGTGCGCTCTTGTTGATTAATACTTCCGATCAGATGTCTGTTTTTCAATTTCTTGTTCTGTCTTTTATATCTAAAAGAGCAATCATAATTCTGTAATCAATACAATGCATGACGTAGAAGAAATATTGTAAATGGCGGACGAGCAGCTGTGTTGTGCACAAACTAATGAACGAGCAGCTGTGTTGTGCACAAACTAATGAACGAGCAGCTGTGTTGTGCACAAACTAATGAACGAGCAGCTGTGTTGTGCACAAACTAATGAACGAGCAGCTGTGTTGTGCACAAACTAATGAACGAGCAGCTGTGTTGTGCACAAACTAATGAACGAGCAGCTGTGTTGTGCACAAACTAACCAGACGATTATTTTCTTATCTAGAGTGGATGAAGTACACACGATAAAAACACGTTCCGTGGTTGTATCAAATTCAGATGGTCCGTAATGAGTGTTTACATCTGTTGCCAACTTACTGAGGGAGAGATGTACGCTGTAACCAGGCATCAAAAGTGTGGAAGATAAAGAACTAGCTAAGCATGTCTGAACTGGACACAGACTAATCAGAAAATGTCAGGGCAGATTGCTGATTTCTGCTCTTAAGCTGTGATATTGAAATGTCACAGGAGTTTAACTTTTTCACCAGCTGTGAAAAAGTTTGGACTACTAGTATAGTTATTGTATTTTTGTTTAAAGCCCAGCCGACTGCGTAGAGCCATATCAGGGCTATAACCGTTTCTGAACATACACCAGACTACAACAAGGGAAAAAAAAGGAAAAGAAAATTAAGTACACATATCAATGCATTCGCACAAATAATCTAAGAAGATGCCATGGCGTTGGCCATTCTGTCCAATTGATCACACACACACAACACACACACAAAAAAACCAACAACAAACAAAACAAAAAAAACAACAAACAAACACACAAACAAACAAACAAACAAAAAACAAACCCGAATACAAATGTAAACATCACTAAGGACTAAGAATAATATATGAACACGGGACTAAATTACCTAAAACTGCTTCCGCATATCCCACTTCTCAACAGCCAAAAGTACACTTAATACATGTTCCCAGTTATCTAAAGATCTCCACCCTAATCTTTCTATGAACCACATGAACACTGCACCATATATTTCCTACTTTTGTTTCCATCTTGCTGTTGTTCATTACTTGCTACAGGATACACATGCCTTTTATTTCATCCTTTCTCTTCTGCCTTCCTGCTGTTGTTTTTATGTCCGTTTCTATTTATGTAGTTTTTATCTTTTGTCTATAACTGTTCCTTGATGTTCCAAATAAAGAAGTGCAGATGCAGAATTATAAAAATTAGGTGGTAGTTGGGGGTATAGCATGTAAGAAGCAAACTAAAACCAACCACTTAGAAAGTGATTTTTTTAATCAAACCTTGTTTCATTTTCTTTTCCCGTGTCTTATCTTTCGGTTTTTATATTGTATCAACCCCTTTGCTGCTGTGCTGTGGACTCTCTGACACATTCAGGCTTCACTGCCTTTTGGAAAATACATTGAATTTTTTTGTTGTTGTTGTTGCAATTAATGTTGTTGTTTATATGTTCGTTTCTGTGTTTGTTAATTTGTTTGCTTATTTGTCTGGTTTTTTCTTGTTTATTTGATCTTTCGTTTGGTGTTTGTTTGTTTGTTTGTTTGTTTGTTTGTTTGCTCGTTCGTTTGTTTGTCTTTAATTTCAC
>CM060306.1:13119361-13121861 GCA_030674185.1 Monoplex corrugatus | reverse complement strand
ACTTCAACAGGAGAAAAAAAAGGAAAAGAAAATTAAGTATACATATCAATGTATTCACGCACATAATCTGAGGAGATGCCCCTGGCGTTGACCACTCTGTCCAATATATCGCACAGGGGATTTAAAGGACATAGCTGAATACAACTTATAACATAACTAAGGACACTAAAACATATATAAAAACGGGCCTAAGTTACCTAAAATTGCTTCTGCATATCTCCTTTCCCAAGAGTCAAAAATTCACTTAATACATGTACCCAAATACCACTTCTAAGAGAATGTACGTAAGCCTCTCATCATCATCATCATCATCATCATCAGGTGCCCTGCCGCATGGCGTTGGCGACCATGGACTTCCAACCATCTCTATCTCTCGTTGCCCCCAGCATATCCCCCACCCTCCTCATCCCCACCCACTCTGCAAGTCCGTCCAGCATTCTCTCCTGGGTCTACCTGGTGCTCTTTTTCCTCCAGCTTTCCCGTTGTGACCAGGTGCTCCAAATCCCCCTTCCTCATAAAATGGCCTATAAATGTTGCTTGTCTTTTCCTAATCTTCCTTATGAGTGATCTACTTGTGTCTGCCTTCATCAAGACTGTCTCGTTTGTTTTCTTTGCTGTCCATGAACTCTCAACATTCTTCTGAGAAACCACATCTCGGCTGCCTCAATCTTGCTCTGGCTTTGCTTGCTGACTGTCCACGCCTCGCAACTGTACAACAGTATTGGTTCTATCGAACACATGCAAGTGAATGGACAAGCAAGGCAGAAAATGACAGGAAGAAATAACGGAACGCAAAGGAGGAAGAAAGAAACAGAGTGAGACAAAAGAGGACATTTTTAGCACAGAATTTCCAGAAGGTGGGTATCATCTGAGGAGAAGAGTTATTCTGGAATGTTCCTGGCCAACTTCTCTCTATGTAAATGTTATTGTCAGTGAAACCTGATAAAATGACACGGTGGAGTTACAGTGTTTTGTCTCTGAAATATAGCTACAAGTATTGCTACTCACAATTAATTTAATCCTTTGGGAAGCAGTCTTCGTCTCTGAGATATGATCAGAATAGTCTTGGCAACTGACCAAGTAATAGATGACACTCTGGCTGGTTTTCATATAACTAAACAGAACTATACTCTATAATAGGGTATTCTCGTCCGTGGTATATATCTACGAGGAGTGATATCAAAATATGTTCGTTCTCCAGGGGACAGAGATTCGAATCTGAGGTGAGCCACATTTCATTTTCCTTACTCTAGACAGGACTTCAAGATCTTACCATAGCAAAGGGCTCATGCGCACGGTTATGGCTCATTCCACGATCATTTTGGACCTTCTCCATCATATACCATCAGTGGCTTTAGTACGTTTTGAGTTTAGTCTGAACGAGGAGACGATACTGGAGAATCTGAAACTGAAACTGAAATTACTGTCCCAGGGAACAGAGCCTCTCCAACGCTGGACACAAGAGAATAGTTTATAGGGAGATATACATAGATGCTAATCTACTTCACATTTAAAATTGATTCATGGCCAAATTATGCCACATTATCAGCTTTCAGTATGCTTAGAAGAATGGTACCTTGTAGTAAGTAATACAATATTCTCCTGAGTGAAAATACAACGATAATAGAGTGGAATAAATGTGACTGTAGTCTGCTCAAGAAGGCTTTCTAGGGATTATTCTCATATGTGATATACTGCAAAAATATGTGAAGGAAGGTACAAAAAATAATAATTCTGGTAGATACTATGGGCTTGTGCTATAACACAATAGCAAAAAAAGACATCTTGCATATAAAAGAGTTAATACGTCTTCTCTCTCTCTCTCTCTCTCTCTCTCTCTCTCTCTCTCTCTCTCTCCTTGTCTATCTCCCCTCTCCCTCTGTCTGTCTCTGTCTATGTCTGTCTGTCTGTCTCTCTTTGTCTCTCTGTCTCTGATTCTGTCTGTCTGTCTGTCTGTCTCTGACTCTGTCTCTGTCTGTCTCTCCCTCTCTCTCTCTCTCTCTCTCTCTCTCTCTCTCTCTCTCTCTCTTTCCCCTTCCTCCTCTCTCGCTAGTCTTTGCATGTGGTCATCGGTCTTACGTCAACACCCCTCCCCATACTCTCATTCTCTCTATCTCTAAGGCTACACACATATATCGTATCTTACAGGATTACAGAGCTCATGGTCCCTCCGAACTCATTCTGGGCAGCTTTCAGGCTCCAGGGTTAGGCAATCCACTAAGTCCTGCGCTAAAGACAATGTCACTCCCCTCTTAGACTGAACGGATTTTTGACCCGTCCTCTCTGGGGAGCCAGCAGTGTTAGTATCGTGCTATTAGCCACAGAGGATAGTAAAAGCCAGCAGTGTTAGTCTGGTATTATTAGACCACAGATGATAGTAAAAACGGTAGTATTCTGACTTGCTGGGGTACTCTGTGTTTGTCCCTGACCTCGTTGACTATGATACCATCGACCATGTGGCTAGACAGTACGCTATCCATGGCATGCACACACATGGTGT
>CM060306.1:13104361-13106861 GCA_030674185.1 Monoplex corrugatus | reverse complement strand
ACACACACCAACAATAGACACACACCAACAGACCAAGAGATAGACACACACCAACAGAACCAAGAGAATAGACACACACCAACAGACCAAGAGATAGACACACACCAACAGACCAAGAGATAGACACACACCAACAATAGACACACACCAACAGACCAAGAGATAGACACACACCAACAGACCAAGAGACAGACCACACACCAACAGACCAAGAGATAGACACACACCAACAGACCAAGAGATAGACACACACCAACAGACCAAGAGATCAGACACACACCAACAGACAAGAGATAGACACACACCAACAGACCAAGAGATAGGCACACACAACAGACCAAGAGATAGACACACACCAACAGGACCAAGAGATAGACACACACCAACAGACCAAGAGATAGACACACACCAACACGATATAGACAACACACACAACAGACCAAGAGATAGACACACACCAACAGACCAAGAGATAGACACACACCAAGACAGACACACACCAACAGATAGACACACACCAACAGACCAAGAGATAGACACACACCAAACAGACCACAGAAGATAGACAACACCAACAGACCAAGAGATAGACACACACCCAACAGACCAAGAGATAGACACACACCAACAGACCAAGAGATAGACACAACACACCAAACAGACCAAGAGATAGACACACACCAACAGACCAAGAATAGACACACACCAACAGACCAAGAGATAGACACACACCAACAGACCAAGAGATAGCACACACATAGACACACACAGACAGAGACAGACACACACCAACAGACCAAGAGATAGACACACCAACATGACACACCAAGAGATAGACACACACCAACAGCCAACAGATAGACACACACCAACAGACCAAGAGATAGACACACACCAACAGACCAAGAGATAGACAACACCAACAGACCAAGAGATAGACACACACACAACAGACCAAGAGATAACACACCAACAGACCAAGAATGACACACACACCAACAGACAGAGTAGACACACCAACACCAAACAAGACCAAGAGATAGACACACACCAACAGACCGAGAGATAGACACACACCAACAGACCGAGAGATAGGCACACACACCAACAGACCAAGAGATCGACACACACCAACAGACCCAGAGATCGACACACACACCAACAGATCAAGTGATCGACACACACCAACAGATCAAGAGATAGGCACACACCAACAGACCAAGAGATAGGCACACACCAACAGACCAAGAGATCGACACACACACCAACAGATCAAGAGATCGACACACACCAACAGATCAAGAGATAGACACACACCAACAGACCAAGAGATAGACACACACACCAACAGATCAAGAGATAGACACACACCAACAGACCAAGAGATAGACACACACCAACAGACCAAGAGATAGACACACACCAACAGATCAAGAGATAGACACACACCAACAGACCAAGAGATAGACACACACCAACAGACCAAGAGATAGACACACACCAACAGACTGATAAATAGACACACACCAAAAGACCAAGAGATAGACACACACCAACAGACCAAGAGATAGACACACACACCAACAGACCGAGAATAGGCACACACCAACAGACCAAGAGATAGACACACACCAACAGACCGAGAGATAGGCACACACCAACAGACCGAGAAATAGACACACAGACACACAAAACAGACCAAGAGATAGACACACAGACACACACCAACAGACCTAGAAATAGACACAGACACACACCAACAGACTGAGAGATAGACACACACCAACAGACTGAAAATAGACACACACCAACAGACCGAGAAATAGACACACAGACACACACCAACAGACTGAGAGATAGACATACAACAACAGACCTAGAAATAGACACACACAGACACACACCAACAGACTGAGAGATAGACACACACCAACAGACTGAGAGATAGGCACACACCAACAGACTGAGAGATAGACACACACCAACAGACTGATAAATAGACACACACCAACCAGACAAGAGATAGACACACACCAACAGACCCAGAGATAGACACACACCAAACAGATAGACACACACCAACAGACCGAGATAGACACACACCAACAGACCAAGAGATAGACACACAACAACAGACCAAGAGATAGACACACAACAACAGACCAACAGATAGACACACACCAACAGATCAAGAGATACGCACACACCAACAGACCAAGAGATAGACACACACCAACAGACCAAGAGATAGACACACATCAAACAGACCAAGAGATAGACACACACACCAAGAGACCAAGAGACAGACACACACCAACAGACCAACAGATAGACACACACCAACAGATCAAGAGACAGACACACACCAACAGACCAAGAGATAGACACACACCAACAGACCAAGAGATAGGCACACACACCAACAGACCAAGAGACAGACACACACCAACAGACCAAGAGACAGACACACACCAACAGACCAAGAGATAGACACACACAC
>CM060306.1:13076861-13089361 GCA_030674185.1 Monoplex corrugatus | reverse complement strand
CACAAAACACACACACACACACACACACACACACACACACACCACACACACACACACACACACACACACACACACACACACACACACACACACACACCACACACACTGAGGGTCAAGCCATTATAGCAATTTCCATTTATGAAGAAAAAATGTCACCATAGGAAAGGTACATTTCTACTTCTCAAGTCCACTTTGACATGAACTTAAATGTGTTTTTGTTCGAAATACAACTTGACGTGGACTAAGGATAACAAAAAGTTCTCACAACAGTTAAGAAAGGAGAATGATATAAAAGAATATCACATAAGTGTAAAAGGACAATAGAAGACTATTAGAAGAGTAAAAAAATGATAATAGAATAGTATCACAACAGAGAAAAACAACACAAGAAGACTATCACAACAGTGAAAAAGGACAATAGAAGACTACCAAACAGTGAAAAGGACAACAGAAGACTATTACAATGATGAAAAGACAACAGAAGACTATCACAAATGAAAAAGGACAAAGAAGACTATCAAACAGTGAAAAAGGACAATAGAAGACTATCACAATGATGAAAAGGACAAAGAAGACTATTTACAACAGTGAAAAAGGACAATAGAAGACTATACAAAGTGAAAGAAGGACAATAGAAGGACTATCACAACAGTGAAAAAGGACAAAGAAGACTATCACAAAATGAAAGAAGGACAAAGAAGACTATTACAACAGTGAAAAAGGACAAAGAGAGACTATCACAAAGTGAAAAAGGACAAGAAAGGGTATCACAATAGCGAAAAAGGACAACAGAAACTGTCACAACAGTGAAAAAGGACAACAGAAGACTATGAAAAATGAAAAAGGACAACAGAAGACTTCACAAAGTGAAAAAGGAACAATAGAAGACTATTACAATGATGAAAAAGACCAAAAGAAGACTATCACAATAGTGAAAAGAAAAAAGGACAATAGAAGGCTATACAACAGTGAAAAAAGGACAAAAGAAGACTATGACAATGAAGAAAAAGGACAAGAACAGAAGACTATCATAACAGTGAAAAAGGACAACAGAAGACTATCACAACAGTGAAAAAAGACAACAGAAGGCCACCACAACAGTGAAAAAGGACAAAAAGACTATCACAACAGTGAAAAAAGACAACAGAAGGCCACCACAACAGTGAAAAAGGACAACACAAGACTATCACAATGTGAAAAAGGACAACAGAAGGCCACCACAACAGTGAAAAAGACAATACAAGACTATCACAATGATGAAAAGGACAACAGAAGGACTAACAACAGTGAAAAAGACAATACAAGACTATCACAAATGAAAAGGACAACAGAAGCAAACATATGGACAATAGTGAAAAAGGAAAAAACAATACAAGACTATCACAACAGCGAAAAAGGACAATAGAAGAATATCATAACAGTGAAATATAATTCCAATATTGTCAGAGGTTCTTCAAAAGAACAAAGTTGTTCACACTAACTTGTCTAGAAGTGCTGCTTTTAATGACCATGTCGTATTATCTGTATATGCGCCACCTTGACCATGACACTTTTGCCTTCTCATCTAACGCATTCACGATTCCAAAGTGATCTACACCTTCAATTAAAATTCGGGATAAAAAATAGTTTCACCCAGAACTCTCTGAAAAAACTCTAGTTGGTACATGTTAGTAAAGAACAGACAGAAACACAGACATACACATTGCAATCACACACACACACACACGCACACACACACACACATACGCACGCACGCATGCACATACACACACACGCACACACGCACGCACGCACGCACACACACACACACACGCACACACACACACAATTTAAGAATTGCTTACAGACAATCATTTATCCTTTAACCATTTCACTCCTGCACTCTGTCCAGCAGCATCTGGCATTGTCAACCACGCTAGTAAAGCAAGCATTTATCATTCGATTCCCTCATCCAACAGAAAGCCGGTGGATAGGGTGGAGAATTCAAAAGGATTTTTTTTCATTCAGTTGGTGGACAGTGAGTGGGAGTCAAAGGGCTGAAATTCTACACATAGAAAACAAAATATCCGTACTTCTAAATTCTTGCTGAGAGAAGAGTATTGCCTGACAACCAACATCAGAAATGCCAAAGGGAGACATCAGATCCAAAAGAATGGTTAAAGCTGAAGCCAACATTGCGAATAAAGCGACAGATACTGCAATCAGCAATGAAAGGAGGCGCCAAACAGAGCCTATCAAGTTTATGACGCCTCTTCCGGTCACTTCCGACAACTGGGCGAGCGATGAAAGAGGCGATATGGAAACACGGCTGCAAGCTTTGTTATTAGGGGCACTGATTGACGATTAGGGCCAATCTGCTTTCGCTTCATATGAGGGTCACACGAAGGGCACCTGAATCTGCCCGCTTCCCACATCAAAGTCAGCAGAACAAAACTCAATTAAGAACATGAATTGACACTGACCATTTTGATTTATGAGTTTTTTGGTTTGTTTTGTTTTCAACAACAACAACAACAACAACAACAACAACAATTATGTACGAAGATAACATTAACAATTAATATGTACTTTTTTCCCTTTCTGGTAAATAGATTGCAATTTAAAAGTAATTAATTAGATTAGAAGAAAAGACACCGTGGACAAAAGTGACCAAAACAAGAATCCAAGAATTTTTTTAAAAAATCCACGAAAGGCGGCATTTAAGAACTTCTGCAAGAAGTTCATACTCTATTGGAAATACTTCACAAACCAGGAGGTAAGGTATCCTTCCTATGGTACTGACTGGAAATCACTGACAAGAACAAAATTATACTATTTGGACAGAAGGATCTTCTGTTTCTGTCTGCTGCCATAAAGTTACAGGTAAATATAATCATACATCTGATTTTCTTGTGAATATTTTCTCAAATAAAAAACCTAGTACCTCTGAATGAAACAATGTTTCTAACTGAACTTCTGTGATCATTTGGATTATGTTTGTTTGTTCTGGATATTTTGATGGATTCAGTCATACATTCCTCCACATGTAACAGAGTTGTGCGTTTCAGATCCAAGCATATAATTTGAGTACACCAGATGTACAACAATACTCAATGACAACATTGTAAGCTCAGACATTTACCTTCATATTCTGGAGTGCTATGGATTTTGTAGATGGAGGGACGCATAACACACACACACACACACACACGCACGCACACCCCTCCCCCCCACACACACACACATAGAGTTAAACAGGCAAACACAAGTATACAGCCAGAAACACTTGACACCATTGACACACAACATAGGAAAAGTACCGAAATGGAAAACAGCCAGAAGCCAGAGACAATTTATCCACCACCACCATCACCATCAGATCCAACAGCAATATGCACGCTGGCAACAAGACAGTGGTAAGTTCCCCACATATATCCAGATGACCCAGGTGCCCTGAGAAACCTACATCAATGCCCTACAGCCCTACTTTTCTGTCAAAGTACATAAAGCATAAACATACACTTGCATAGTCACACTTACACCACCCCTAACACACACACACACACACACACACACACACACACACACACACATATATATATATACACACACATACACACACAAACACAACCACAAACCACCCACACCCCACCCACCACCCACACACACACACATCACACTCAAACTCTCTTTCTCTATCTCTATGTCTGTCTGTCCATCTGTCTGTCTGTCTCTTCCTCTGTCATGCTCTCTCTCTCTCTCTCTCTCTCTCTCTCTCTCTGTCACACACACACACACACACACACACACACACACACACACACACACACACACACACACACACCACACACACACACACACACACACACATACACACACACACGCACGTACGAAGTTTTGATTCTGCAGTCGATGAATGTTGTTGCAACCAAGCTTCCCAATTTCCCCAATTATTACTGTCCTCCAGTCTATGAATGTGGGAATCACGGGAAGAAGGTATCCACCGCGATATACATACTCAAAGAGTTACAATACTGCTTACTTACTTCCCCGGTTTTGAAATCAAGCGACGATTTGCACGCTTGTGCTGCCACTGTCCAATTAAGCAATTCTTTAAACATCAACGTTTTATCAGTGTACCTGCCAACAGGTCCAAATGACCGCAACACAGAATGGCTGCGCACGATCCAAGATCAGCAGCGTGGTAAATGGCTAATAGGTGGAGACTTTAATTCCCACTCCCCATTTTGGGAAAAGAACTGTTCTACTGTTACGAGCAATCGTTTGGTAGAAAATATCGTTGATAGTTCGCTTTACCTTCTAAATGATGGTAGTGTCACTAGAATCCCTGATGTCTCCAAACACAGGGCGACAGCCATCGATTTGTCTCTGATATCACCAGAATTAGCACCATCCTGTACCTGGGAAACTCACAGAGACACTTTGGGAAGCGATCATCTACCTATCATCATAACCATAACTGACAAAAACATCAGGATGAAAGACAGCTCTCCTGATATTATTCCAAAATATAATTACAAGCGTGCAGACTGGTCCTTATTTCGAACTGCTCTTGCTAATCAGGATTACAGACATTATGAAAGTGAAAATGTAGACAGTATGTTTTCTAAATTCCAAGAGTCAATTCTAGCCGCTGCAGACGTATCAATTCCGAAACTCAAAACTTCTAAATCGAATAATCGATTGGGTAATGTTTGGTGGACAGAGGCATGTGAGAAAGCAGTTCAATATAAAAGGGAGAAATTCAAAATCTACATCAAAAGCCGGAAACCTGAAGATCATGTGGAAATGAAAAAAGCTAACATCCAATGTAACAAAATCATTGCTGAAGCAAAGAAAGATTATTGGGCATCATTCTGCAAAAAAGAAATTTCAGATTTCAAAGATTTCCATAAAGTCTGGACGAAAATGAATCAAATGAAGAATGGAACCAACTTACCTAGGTGTCCGATAATGATAGAAACATGTAACACATTTCCTTCAGACATGGACAAAGCAGAAACTTTTGTGGAATTATTTGCTAAAAACAGTAAAGTTGAAGGTTTATCTCCTGATTGCAAACATCATAGAGAAATGGAAGATAACAACTCAATCTACACTGATCCAATACCTCAGAATGATCTCTGGTTTAATTCTCCAATCACCTTAGAAGAGCTAAAAAACACAATACTGTTTCTACACAACAAAACGAGTTCGGTAGGTATTGATGCAGTTTCGACTGAAATGATTAAACATCTCCCTGAAAACTATCTTATTTTCCTACACAAAATTTTGCAGAAATGCTGGGTTAGCGGAACTGTACCACAAATCTGGCAAAAGTCTATAGTTATACCGATATTAAAAGCAGGAAAGTCGAAAACTGATAAAAACAGTTACAGACCCATTGCTTTGACGTCCCACACGAGCAAACTAATGGAAAGATTGATCTTAAACAGACTTTTACATTACTGTGATAAAAATAACGTTATTCCGGTAAACCAGGCGGGTTTTAGAAAAGGGAGATCCGCAGTTGAACACCTGGTTAAACTTACGACTCAGATCAAACAACAGTTTGCCCGCAGAAAAAGTGTTTTAGCTACTTTCTTTGATGTAAAAAAAGCTTATGATCAAGTTTGGCATAAACGTTTATTGTTCAAGCTAAAATCTGTTGGTTTATCTGGCAATATGTACAATTACATTAAATCTTTTTTAGCTAATAGAACAATACAGGCTAGAGTGGGAGCTAGTTATTCTACTTCACGGCACCTCGACATGGGGATTCCACAAGGTTCAGTGATAGCACCTATTTTATTTAATATCCTTATACAGGATCTTCCTAAAGCTTTTTCAAATCGTGTTGTTTTAGTACAGTATGCTGATGATATATGCACTTGGATGAATATCACTTTAAAAAAGACAACTCCACAGAGAACACGGAATTACATCAGAAAATTGTATCAAATTGATCTTGATAATCTTGGAAACTATATGTTAGAAAATGGTCTGTCGTTGTCGGCAGAAAAGACTAACATGATGCTGTTTGATCCTGGTGGTAACTCAAATAACTTGCCTACTTTCAAATTGCTTGGTGAAGTGTTAAATTACAAACAGGTCGTAAAATTTCTGGGAGTTTACATCACTTCGAAATTAAGCTGGAATGTTCATTTTGATTATATTTTAACAAAAGCACGAAAAACCTTAAATTTTCTAAAGATAATAAGCAAATTACCCTGGGGAATGGATACAAATATACTGATTCATCTGTCAACAGCGCTGGTCAGGTCTAAATTATCCTACGCGCAAGAAGTTTTTTTCAATGCACCTAAATATTTACTAAAAAAGATTCAGAACTTGGACTGCAAAAGTCTTAAAATTGCACTAGGTGTACCAACTCATGCTTCTACTCTGGAAACGTACAAAGTTGCTGGAATTCTACCTCTAAACAACCATCGTGAGCTAGCTACAGCAAAGTTTGCAATTAGAACTACTTCACAAGCGAATAATTTTGTGAGCAAAGAAATTAAAATCAGGTCTGATATTGACTTTCCAAAACGAGCAAAAAACATTTCATCACAAATTACAACCGCAACTTACATATCTGACCTGATCAAACAATCCAGCATAACTATGGATGAAATAGCCGAAAAACCAATGTTAACGCCTATCCCTACATGGGAAATGCTAAAGGCCACGTTTGATCTCGATTATGCAGACGTTAAAAAAGATGATAATGTCAACATTACGCTATCCACAGCTTGTGAACACATCGATGAAAAGTACCGTACCCACCTCCACATTTTTACTGATGGTCAGTCTTAGCAAATCAGAGCGCTGGAGCAGCGTTTTATGTTCCAACATTTAACATTAAAAAGTATTTTTTCATTGGGGCAAATGTATCTATATATACAGCAGAATTGGTCGCTGTTGTTCAAGCGTTGCATTATTTAATAAGCCTTCGGCCTGTGCCTTTCAAAGTAGTTCTGTTTGTTGATTCAAAATCTGTATTATATGCCTTACAGTCTTTTGATACAGACACAAGACCTGATTTAATAATTGAGGGAAATCATCTAATACACTGTTTAAAGATAAATGGCTCGGAAATCAGTTTATGCTGGGTGCCTTCTCACGTTGGTCTTCACGGCAACAACGTAGTTGACAGAGCATCTAAATCCGGTGCACTCCGTTTTGAAAATTCCATAGAATTACATGTTAACACCTCGGTAAAAGAAGCTTACAACTCGCTAAAATTAGCATCATGGATTCGATTTCATGAACATTTAAATGAAAAATTTGTGTCTCAAAAAAGAATCAAACTTTCAGTTCAAAATATCTGTAAAAAAATGCAGTATTCTTCGATATATCATTTGAGATTAATTGTTACCACATATTTTCGTATTCAACTGAACGCTTTGAAAACAAAATATTGTAAAAACGTTTTATGTATTTGCGGTGAACAATTCACATTGTATCACTGTTTGTTTTACTGCAGAAAGCTTCGTTATTTTTTACCAAAGATGTTTACACAAGGAAACTATCTTGAAAAGCATTTTAAAGAAGTGATATCAGATCAAGTTCTGTTAGTTAAAATTTCAGAATCATTGGTTCACAGTCCTGTTAATGCGTTACTTTAAGGTTATTATTTTAATTATCATTATCTTATTTTGTTTTGTTTTGCTTTTTATGACGATTTTTCTTTTACATTTGATGTTAGCGTTGTTCTAGTTTCATTTCTCTGATCATCCATATCATTTTTCTAAAGACCTTGCCGGTTCCTTTTAATTTTTTTTTCCGTCTCTTACTCTGTTCCCTTCTTTCCCCTCCTCCCTCCCCCCCCCCCCCCCAAAAAAAAAAAAAAAAAAAAAAAATCATCCTCCATGCCATTTTTATCCGTCTAATATCACTTATAGTGAAAAGACGTTAAATCAAGGAACGAACGCACGTACGTACACACACATACCAGATTGTGGTATATCATACTTTCCCCTTTCACGTAAAAAAAAAAAAAGAAACAGGAAAAAAAAAACGTACTGGTCTCTGAAGAGAGTGAGAAAATTTAATGTGATTCTGTAAATCTACTAGGTCGTTGCCTTGGTAACAAGACTTTATTAAAGTTTTATCATAACGCCGGTTGCACTGACGCTTACATTCTCTCTATATCTCTACACTACTCCCTCACCCACTAAAGGATCTTGTAACAAATTAAAATCCTTTTTTTTTCAGAAATGTCCCTAGTGGTATTTAATAGTTTCAACCATATCTTGTTAGTGTGTTTATTCTCTGTGTGCTTGTTTGTTTGCATGTTTGTTTATTTGAATGTTTATTTATTTTTGTTTTGTTTCTTTCTTTAATTGTTTGTTTTGTTTCGTTTTGTGGAATTTTGTTTTCAAAAGCATCATAAAAATGCTTAGTTTTCCCTATGGAATGCTGTACGTTAATAATTGTGCCTATTTTTCATTTCAAATTAGACTGTTCATTTTTTTAAGATGATCAATATTACTTTGCAATTATCGTCATAATCATCCTCATTATTTCTGCTTCTCCATTTTTTATTTTCAAAATGTATTTTTGAAAAATTAAAGTCGTTTCAAATTGTGTGTGAGTGGGAAATATCCTTCCCAACTATTTTTTCCTTCCTTCAAACACTCCATATTCAACAAACTCAGATGGGGGGGGGGGGGGGGGTCAGTCACATTAGGATCAAAGAAAACACATTTCTAGTAGAGTTTCAGGTATTCAATACCTCACCAAACCTTTTCATGTTCCTTCTTATAAAATGTTGGTAACAAATACACTACAGAGAAAAGAAACAAAAATCAAAGGGGGGGGGGGGGGGCACACTCACACCACGCTCAAGCGTGTGTGTGTGCGTGTGTGTGTGTGTGTGTGTGTGTGTGTGTGTGTGTGTGTGTGTGTGTGTGTGTGTGTGTGTGTGTGTGTGCCTGCATTTGTGTGATGGTGTGGGTGTGGGTGTGAATGTGGATGTTTGTGTGTGTGTGTTTGTGTGTGAGTGAGTGTGAGTGTGAGTGTGTGTGTGTGTGTGTGTGTGTGTGTGTGTGTGTGTGTGTGTGTGTGTGTGTGTGTGTGTGTGTGTGTGTTGTGGGTGCTTGGGTGTGGGCGTTTCTGTTTCATGTCTTCACTAGCATCCTGCAATGTCAGTCATGCTAGCAAAGCAAAAGCTTAAATCTCTCATTCCCTCATCCTGTCCACTGGCTTCCTACAGGAAGCTGATGGTTAGGGTAAATGAATCAAAGGGATATGTTGTGGGTTTTTTTTCAGTCGATAGATAGGGTTCCCAATTCAAATGATTAAAATTCTACATAATATACAAAACCAAATATTCTTTCCTCTAAATTCTTGCTGACAAGAAGAGAGTTGCCTGACAATGAAAGCCAGAAATGCCAGAGTGAGACATCAGATCCAAAAGTGTGGTCAAAGCTGAAACTATCATTGCAAATAATGCGACAGATACTGCAATCAGCAATGAAAGGAGGTGCCGAACAGAGCCTATCAAGTTTATGACGCCTCTTCCGGCCATTTCCGACAACTGGGCGAACGATGAAAGAGGCGATATGGAAACACTGCCACAAGTCTTGTTATTATGGGCGGCGATTGACGATTAGGGCCAATCTGCTTTCGCTTCATGTGAGAGTCACACGAAGGGCATCTGGATCTGCCTGCTCCCTACATCAAAGTCAGCAGAAAAAACTTAACTAAGAACATGAATTGACACTGACGGTTTTGATACATTCAAACTAGAAATGTCCATGTAATGTGTGCTCTCAGAGTACGTTTTAGTAAAAAAAAAAAAATGGGGGAAGAGAGGGGGGGGGGGGGGGGGGCAAGGAAACAGGCGAAGAAGAAAGAAATAATCAATACAGTCTTCTCTTGAATAAGTACAGTTATCAACTGATCTTCTTCTTGGCTTTTTTACACAAATTGTCATTGGAATATCCTAAGATCTCCTCTTGTGCATACTGTCACAAAGGAAAAACGTTTGACTAACCACAAAATTAAACAGAGAGCTTTAAGACATGATATGGTTTGAATTTGTATGAGTTTATTTTGTTTTCAACAACAACAACAAGAATTCTGCTCGAAGATATCCTTAACAATTAACACGTACTTTTTTCCCTTTTCTGGTAAATAGATTACAATTTAAAATAATTAATTAGGTTAGAAGAAGAAAAGACACAATGGACAAAAGATCCAAAACAAGCATCCAAGAACCTTAAAAAATCCATGAAAGGCGGCATTTAAGAACATCTTCTGCAATAATTATACTCAGTTGGCAATACTTCACAAACCAAAAGGTAATGTATCCGAAAGTATTTACTAGAAATCACTGACAAGAACATGTGAACATGTACTATTTTGACGAAGGATCTTCTGTTTCTGTCAGCCACCATAAAGTTACAGGTGAATCTAATCATACATCTGATTTTGTTGTGAAGATTTTCTTAACAAAGAAAAAAACAACTCAATGAAACAATACGTTCTAGCTGAACTTTTGTGATCCTTCATTAAGTTGTTTATGTGATTTATGTATGGATTCACTCGTACATTCACCCACATGTAACATATTATGCGTTCAGATCCAAGCATATATTTGAGTACATCAATGCACAACATACTCAAATGACAACATTGTAACGAGACGTTACCTTATATTCTGGAGCTGCTATTAATTTTATAGACGAGGACGTGCAAGAAAAACAACCACATTGTTAAGCAGGTAAACAACAATGCACCATAAACACCTCACCAATGCACACATCATAGGAATGTACAGATATGCAACACCCAGACAGAGACATTTATCACCACCATCATCTCATTGGATCTACAGCAACACGCACGTTGGTACAAGACAGTGGTAAGTTCCTCACATCTATCAGATGTACATGGCCTTGAGACTACATCAATGCCAGCGGCCTGCTTTTCTGCCAAAGTACATAAAGCATATACATACACTTACATTTACACTTACACCACCCTACCACGCGCGTGCGCGCGCGCGACACACAAACATCACCACACACACCACACACAACACAACCACTCAACCACCCCACCCCCCACCCCACACAATATCACACACTCACATACACACTCAACTCTCTCTTTCTCTATCTGTCTGCCTGCCTCTGTCTCTGTCTGTCGTCTCTCTCTCTCGTGTCATGCTCTCTCTTCTCTGTCTCTGTCTCGTCTCTCTCTCTCTCATCACACACACACACACACACACACACACACACACTCTACTAGATTGTGGTAGATCATATGTTCACCTTTCATGAAAAAAAAAACCAAAAAACACAACAAAAAAACATATTGGTCTCTGAAGAGAGTGAGAAAATTTAACGTGATTCTGTAAAGCTACTTGGTCGTTGCCTTGGGAACATGATTTTTTTTAAGTTTCTCATAATGCCAGTTGCATTGATGCTTACATTCTCTCTCTAACTCTATACCACTCCCTCACCCACTAAAGTATCTTGTTACAGATTAAAATCTTTTTTTTTAGAAAGTTCTCTAGTGGTATTAAATAGTTTTAACTATATCTCGTTAGTTTCTTTGCTTCTTTGTTTCCTGATTTGTTTGTTTGTTTTAATGTTTATGTATTTGTTTTGTTTGTTTCTTTGTTTGTTTGTTTCGTTTTGTGGAATTTTGCTTTCTGAAGCATCATAAAAATACTTAGTTTCCCCTATGGAATGCTGTACATTAATAATTGTGCGCAATTTTCACTTCAAATTAGACTGTTCTTTTTTTGTTTTGTTTTTAAAGGTGATCAATGTTGCTTTTGAAATTATCATCATAATCATCATCGTTATTTCTTCTTCTCCTTCTCGTTCTTTTCCATTTTATTTTCCAACACGTATTTTTTACAACTCAAAGTTGTTTCAAAATATGTGTTAGTGGGAAATATTTTTCTCAACTATTTTTTTTCCTGTCTTCAAATACTCCGTATTCAACAAATTCAGAGAGGGGAGATCAGTTACACCAGATGCAAACAAAACTCATTTCTACTAGAGCTTCAGTTATTCAATACCAACCAATACTCTTCATCAGCCTACATATAAACGTTTATAACGAATACACTACAGAGAATAGAAACGTTAAACACACTAGGGGTGTATGCATGTGTGTGTGTGTGTGTGTGTGTGTGTGTGTGTGTGTGTGTGTGTGTGTGTGGTGTGTGTGTGTGTGTGTGTGGTGTGTGTGGTGTGTGTTGTGTTGGTGTTTTGTGTTTGTGTGGGGTGTTGTGTGTGTGTGTGTGTGTGTGTGGTGTGTGTGTGTGTGTGTGTGTGTGTGTGTGTGTGTGGTGTGTGTGGTGTGGTGTGTGTGGTGTGGTGTGTATGTGTGTTGTGTGTGTGAGTGTGTGTGGGTGTGTGGGTATTTGTGAGTGTGTGGTTGTGTATGGTGTTGTGTGTGTGGGTTTGTGGGTGTGTGTGGGTGTGGGTCTGTATGTGTGGTGTTTCTGTTTCGAGTGTTCACAAGCATCCTGCATTGTCAGCATGCTAGCAAAG
>CM060306.1:13061861-13066861 GCA_030674185.1 Monoplex corrugatus | reverse complement strand
ACCCCACCCCACCCACAAACACACATACACACATCTCCCCACCTCCACCCCCCCCTCCACACACACACAGTATCCTGCTCAACGTCCTTTCATCTTCTGAACTAATGTCTCATCATCAAAGGAGCAAAGAAGACCTCGAGAACACGGTAATAGTATCACAAGTAGAACTTTTTTTGCCTTCTGGAATATTGGCCTATGACAGAAACACACCAGCTAATCTTAAGTTATGTAGGTGCTTCTCTGAGATGCTACAGGAATAGTCCTAACTGTCTCGGTACTGATGTCCTCAAGCATTCCTGTATTGTTTGTGAGAGGATTATTTCCATAGTGACGTGATATTATTTTTTTTTCTCAATGGAAATCCACAGAAAAGCACATGTATAGAACACACACACACACACACACACACACACACACACACACACACACACACACACACACACACACACAACACACACAGATAGACACAGAAACACACACGCAGAGACACACACAGAATTTCACACACAAACACACACCACACACACACACACACACACACACACACACAAACACACACACACACAAACACACACACACACAAACACACACAACACACACACACACACACACACACACACACAACCACACACACACACACACACACACACACACACACACACCACACATACACACACACACAATGATCCTTCAACTTCTGAAATATTCCTCATCATCAAAGGAGCAAAGAAGAGTACCCCAACATGATAATATTATCACACACACACACACACACACACACACACACACACACACACACACACACACACACACACACACACACATACACACACACACACACACACACACACACACACACACACACACACACACCACACACACACACACACACGCACACACACACACACAAACACACACACACGCACACACACACACAATGATCCTTCATCTTCTGAAATATTCCCCATCATCAAGGGAGCTAAGAAAAGCACGCCAACATGATAATAGCATCACAAGTAGAACTTTTCGCCTTCTGTAATATGGCTTCTGACAGAAACAGCCGTGTTAACCTTTAGATATACTGGTGCTTCTCTGAGATGTTAAAGAAATAGTCCTAACTGTCTTGGTACTGCTGTCCTCAAGCGTGTATGTGCTGTTTGTGAAATGATTATGTCCTCAGTGAAGTCTTTTTTTTTTTTCTAAAAGGAAACCCACAGAAAAGGATAGATGCATACAGAGATAGAGCCACACACACAGAATCATACAACACACAGACAGTCAGACAGACAGACACATACACACTGACTCACTCGCTCACTCTCTCTCTCTCTCTCCACACCACACACACACACACACACACACACACACACACACACACACACACCACACACACACACACACACACACACACATGAGCACAGACACATGCAAAACAAAGAAACTCACACAGTGTGGCATACATACGTGCACATACATATACACACATAAGCCCGCATGCACTGACACACAAAGAGATAGAGAGAGAGGGAGAGAGAGAGAGAGAGAAGAGAAGAGAGAGAACAGAGACAGAGGACAGAGAGAGACAGAGAGAGACAGAGACAGAGAGACAGAGAGACAGAGACAGAGACAGACAGACAGACAGACAGACAGACAGAGACAGAGAGAGAGAGATGTGGGGGTTACTCTTTTGGGCCCAAGGGTAGCTGCCTTTTAAAGTGAAACTATAGTCTGCTGGCCAACCATTTTATCTTGGTTTTTTTTTGGTTTTTTTTGCTTTTTTTTGGTTTGTTTTCTTCTTTCACAGAACGAGTTCATTGCACAAACAACTGAATGGACAGCACATCCCGATCTATTTGTTCAAAAAAAGTAAACAAACAAACAAGCAGCAAAACAAAATGTATAAGTGATACAAATAATGATGAATTGGCTTGTGTTTCTTATAGATCAAACAAGAGCTCTTTCATATCTTTCGATGTCTAGACGCCTAAAACAACAAAAACAAACAAACAAACAAACAAACCAGCAGACGTTTTCAGCCCCAATGGTAACATGTCAATTCAAACTTACGTATTCAAAAGATACCTGACTGCATAACAACAACCTAATATGGTACACATAGTAAATCAATAGTTACATGCACGAGTCAACACGCATCCATAGATATTTAAATCACAAGTGACATTAAAATCACAAGTTGCACGCATGTGTGCACATACATACATAGATATCTTGTTGTGTACATATTTCAGATATAAACAGCTCAGAGGCAAAAACAAGACTCCAACCATGTACATACATCAAAAGTCAAGAGAAATTACGCAACTGCAATAGATTGCAAACTTTCTCTAGGTTTTTATAAGGCAGTTCGTGTTCTAAATACTATGGAACGTTGAACTTTTCCTCATATGTTACTTCAGTATACGTATGCACCACGCAAAAGTATATAGCGCCGACTAGGCTGAGGATCTCTCCCCATCCCCCATTTCCCACCCTACCACAAAAGGGCAGCAATACTAATATATTTTACAAAGATTATAAAGAATAGGACAACATAATAAAAGAGGTCAGTACTCTTTGTCAAAGAAACAACACTTTTCTATGAAAGTGTCTCCTATGTACATACAGCAAACAAAGAAAACAAAAATCAACAAAAACCAACAAAGGATGAGAGAGAGAGAGAGAGAGAGAGAGAGAGGAGAGAGAGAGAGAGAGATGGGGAGAGATAGATAGACAGAGAGAGAGAGAGACGGAGACAGAGACAGAGACAGACAGAGACCAAGAGACAGAGAGACAGAGAGAGACAGAGACAGAGAGACAGAGAGGAAAAGAGAAATAGAGAAAGAGAGAGACAGACAGAGAAACAGAGACAGAGAGACAAGAGAGAGAGAGAGAGAGTTTTCAAATATAAAACTTTCATTTTCTTCGATGTTTTGAAAGAAGGAATATTAATCTTGTATGTACTGTGTGTATATGTGCATATGTGTGTATGTGTGTGCGCGCGCGCGCATGTGCGTGCTTGTCTGCCTGTTGTTGTTTTTTTCTGTATTGTATGTGTGTGTGTATGAGTGTGTGTATGTGTGTGTGTGTGTGTGTCTGTGTGTGTACGTGCGTGAACGGTTGATGGTGACGAAAAAACTTCAAAAACATAAAATCAAGTTCTTGCCTTATGGCCATTTGCTCTTTTTCTTTTATTTTTTTATTATTTTTTTTAACAACATACACATAAACAGCAGCAACAACTACACTAACATAGAGTCACCAAGTGACGGTCACTGTTGATACAACGTTAGACCACAGCTAATCCATCTAAACGGAGCTTAAGATAATAAGCATTCTTCGAACTCGCACATTCTGTATATAGAAACGTAACACCGATTCTGCCAAATTGAGCTGATATAATTATCAGTCCAGTCATTATCAAATATAAATGGTCATAAGGCGACACAAAATTAATATGGTCTCCATCAAAACATCCCCCAAATGAAACGTTTATATCAGTCAATTATCTCTCTCTCTCTCTCTCTCTCCTCTCTCTCTCTCTCTCTCTCTCTCTCTCTCTCTCTCTCCTCTCTCTCTCTCTCTCTCATCTCTTCTCTCTCTCTCTCTCTCTCTTCACAGTATATCCTTGCCCCTTATGTGGAAACAATGTCGATAATGAAAAACACTTTTTATTCCAATGCCAAATTTTTGACACAATACGTGGAAAATGCAAAGTTTTTGAATCCGACATGGCCAAAAGACAAGATGTTGTATCTATTTTGTCATCTGATGACGAAGTCATAATCAAATCAGTGGCACTATACATTGCGGAAGCACAAAAAATAAGACATAAACACTGACAAGCCCGACAATAGTGCTAGACAATATCATACTGGGATTAATTTAATCTCTTTTGACTGATGTGGGCTATATCACGTTAACTCCAAAAGAAGCCGCTTTATTATAGACTCTGTTTTGTAAAGAGCTGTTTTCATTTGCTTTATTTTGCTTTGTTTGCCGATAATTTAAGAGTAGCTAATAATAATAGAAAATAATGGTATATTGTAGAAATATGTTAGAAGTGGATATTGAAAGGGTATATAGACACTTAAGGTCTACTATACATGTTAACAA
The DNA here is from genome assembly GCA_030674185.1 of Monoplex corrugatus. Lineage (NCBI taxonomy): Eukaryota > Metazoa > Mollusca > Gastropoda > Littorinimorpha > Ranellidae > Monoplex > Monoplex corrugatus. The sequence continues at coordinate 13,062,748 of CM060306.1, read as the reverse complement.
AAACAAAAAAAAACAACACAAACCAAAAAACAAATAAATAAAAGGCATAGTGATGTCCCTTGTTAACAGAGTATTTGGGCAGTTATGTGAAGATTATATTAATTATACTAAATGTAAGGTTTGGGTGGTCTAGCCCAGATGTTTCATCATATTACAGTTGATGTGTGTGTGTGTGTGCGCATGAGCGCGCGCGCCGCGTGTGAGGTATATATGCGTGTGAGTGGGTGTGGGTGTGAAAAAGATTTTGGTTTGTCTAACCTAGACAAATTATTGGCCTGAATGTGGGAACACTGTTCTGATATTTGTTGTTGTTGTTTTCTTTGCATTATGTTAGTAGTGTTAAAATGGATGATTGTTCATTATATATGATTGAATATGTTCGACTGTTCAAGGAATGGATGTTCGAATATTTTTTTTGATTATGTGTGAAGAATTTGCGCACATACAAAGAGTGGATTATTGTCGCACTACTGGAAAATTGTTATCCACTTGTCAAAAGACCTTTTCGGGTAATGACAATAAACAGTTTCAGTTTCAGTTTCTCTCTCTCTCTCTCTCTCTCTCTCTCTCTCTCTCTCTCTCTCTCTCCCCTCTCTCTCTCTCTCTCTCTCTCTCTTGTTCTGTCTATCTATCTATCTATCTATATATCTGTCTATCTCTATCTATCTATCTCTGTCTATCTATCTCTCTATCTATTTATCTATCTGTCTGTCTGTCTATCTATCTATCTATCTGTCTGCCTATCTATCTATTTATCTATCTATCTGTCTATCTGTCTATCTATCTATCTATCTATCTATCTATGCATACATATATTTGAAATATAGGCTAGACTTAAACTAATCTTTTCTTTCTGTTGCAGGTATGTGTCTATATATTACCTATCC
>CM060306.1:13054361-13056861 GCA_030674185.1 Monoplex corrugatus | reverse complement strand
CTTGTCTTATTTATCCTCACTCATACACACATTGCCTCTCTCTCTTTCTTTCTCTCTTCCCTCCCCTCCCTCTCTCTCCCTCTCTCTCTTCCCTCTCTTATTCTCTCTCTCCCTCCCCTTATCCCTCCCTCCCTCTCTCCCTCTCTCTCTCACGTCCTCTCTATCTCCCTCTCTTTCTCTCTCTCCCCCCCTCTCTCTCTCTCTCTTCCTCCCTCTATCTCTCCCTCTCCCTTGCTCCCTCCCCTCTCTCTCCCTCCCTCTCTCTCTCCTCCCTCTCTCTCTCCTCCTCTCTCTCTCTGTGGAGCCGGAGGTGAAGGGAAAACACTTCTGTCCTCTGTGCAATTATCATATATATATATATTTTTTTATATTCAAACTGTAATGTGTGTTCGTGCTGGAAGGAAAACACAAGCATCAATGCTTACGCGCGGTTCAGATCTTTCTTTTCTGTTTTCTTTACGCTTGGGAAAATGGTACAGACGATTCTACATGTACAGGAGATAAAAAATGTTCTGTTATGATATAGTGTTTTAAGTTTAGCTGAAATTGGTTGTACCATAGTACCATAACATCGTGTGGTGTGTGTGTGTGTGTGTGTGTGTGTGTGTGTGTGTGTTGTGTGTGTGTGTGTGTTGTGTGTGTGTGTGTGTGTGTGTGGTGTGTGTGTGTGTGTGTTGTGTGTGTGTGTGTGTGTGTGTGTGTGTGGTGGTGTGTGTGTTTGTGTGTGAGTGTGTGTGAGTGTGTGTGTGTGTTGTGTGTGAAAGAAAGGGAGAGAGAGGGAGAGACAGACAGACAGACAGACAGACAGAGACAGAGACAGATAGCCATACAAAGAGAAACAAGAGAGAGAGAGAGAGAGGATGAGAAAGAGAGAGAGAGAGAGAGAGAGAGAGAGAGAGAGAGAGAGAGAGAGAGAGAGAGAGAGAGAAGAGAGAGAGAGAGAGAGAGAAAATGTGTGTATTGTTTTATATCATTACATTTTTTACTCACATATTTATGCTGAGACAAAAGAAGCACTCTTTCGTGAAGGTTTGTATTGTATGTGTGTTTCGAGGGATTCTAGTAATATCTACAAACATTGATTTTTTAAACTGGGCTGCTGATTTGTTGTTGTCGTTGTTTGTTTGTTCAATTTCGTGTGTCATGTCTGGATAATCGTTATATTAGAACCAAATGGACGTTCTGACTCTAATTATGCTATTGTGTTGACCAAAAGAAAGATTCATTGTCTGTAATCTTTTCAAATCAATCTTATTTGTTTGTTTTTTCCAATCACAGTTTGTTTAGAACTGTATTTTTTTTTTTTAAAACCTTCACCATTAATTGTTCTATCTGTCCACGCGTCCACAAAGTTATTCTGTACTTAACTAAACTTGCCTAGCTATTCACACCATTTGTCTGTTGCTTTTAGCTGTATTGGAAATAAGATATAAAAAGAAGGAGAGAGACAAGTAGGAGGATGGAATAAGTATAATATGTACACCTACCAACAAAACAATAAACAAAAATGATACAGCAATCTACAACAACAGACAGGGAGGAGAAGAAAGAACTGAAAATAGAATAAGAAGAGAGAGAGAGAGAGAGAGAGAGAGAGAGAGAGAGAGAGAGAGAGAGAGAGAGAGAGGAAGAAGAAGAGAGAGAGAGGAAGGATTCAATATTCCTCTAAAACAGAAACAGGGAATGGGAGAAATTGATCTTGAAAAAAAAAAATGTTTGGAAGGAAAAAAAAAGAGAGAGAGGACTTTACACCAAACAAAGACTGAAACACAGTCCATAATAGAAAATAATAAAAACAAGCATGATTGCTGTGAGTGGTTTACATACGACGAAGAGAGAGAGAGAGATAGATAAACAGATAATTAAAGATATAAGGATACAACAATAACAACAACACAACAAAGGGAGATAGACACAAGGTAAACAAACAAAAACAAGAAAGAAAGAAAGGACAAACTAAACAAAAACGAGGAACGGAAATACGTTTTTTTTATTTATTATTTCATTAATGTCTTTTCACTCCGAGTAATATCAGACGGAAATGTGTGTGAATGCGTGCGTGTGTGTGTGAGTGGGTGGGTGGGTAGGTTGGGGGGGGGGTGAGTGACCTAAATGTGTCAGTGAGTATTAAAGACTTGTTATAGATGGAATTTAAATATGCTTTACGTCAGAAATCTGTTGTTTCACAGGATGGATGGCACGCGCATGTGTCTGTATGGCAACAACAACAACAACAACAACAACAACAACAACAACCAGTGAAATAATAACGAACTCCCTCCCCATCCGGCTCATCTCTATCTATCTCTCTCTCTCTCTCTCTCTCAACCCCACACACACATGCTTTCTTTTTCCCGAAATGTTTACTCAAAAAGTATTCTGAAATATTCAGAAAATTACTCAATCAACGTTGTTAGTTAAATTTCAGAATCATTAGTTCCAGTCTGTTAATGCATTACTTTAACTTATTCGGTTTGTATTAGTGTTACAATTTCTTCAC
>CM060306.1:13019361-13026861 GCA_030674185.1 Monoplex corrugatus | reverse complement strand
TATAGGTGCCCTCCCCCATATAGGTGCCTCCCCATTCGTGCCCCCCCATATAGGTGCCATCCCCCAATATACGTGCCCTCCCCCATATAGGTGCCCTCCCATATAGTGCCTCCCCATATAGGTGCCATCCCCCCATATACGTGCCTCCCCCATATAGGTGCCCTCCCCCATATAGGTGCCCTCCCTTACGTGCCTCCCCATATAGGTGCCCTCCCCCCATATACGTGCCCTCCCCCATATAGGTGCCCTCTCCATATAGGTGCCCTCCCCATATAGGTGCTCTCCCCCATATACGTGCCTCCCCATATAGGTGCCTCCCCATATACGTGCCCTACCATATACGTGCTCTCCCCAATATGTGCCCTCCCCCAATATACGTGCCCTCACCCCATATAGGTGCCCTCCCCCATATAGGTGCCCTCCCCCATATATGTGCCCTCCCCATATACTGCCCCCCCATATAGGTGCCCTCCCCCATATACGTGCCCTCCCCCCATATAGGTGCCCTCCCCCATATAGGTGCCCTCCCCCATATAGGTGATCTCCCCCATATACGTGTCCTCCCCCATATACGTGTCCTCCCCTTACGTGCCCTCCCCATATAGGTGCTCCTCCCCCATATATGCCCCTCTATAGGTGCACTCCCCACATATAGGTGCCCTCCCCCATATAGGTGCCCTCTTCCCATATAGTGCCCTCCCCCCATATAGGTGCCCTCCCCCATATAGGTGCCTCCCCCATATGGTGTCCTCCCCCCATATAAGTGTCTCCCCCCTATACGTGCCCTCCCCTCATATACGTGCCCTCCCCCCATATAGTGCCATCCCCATATAGGTGCCATCCCCATATAGGTGTCCTCCCCCATATAGGTGCCCTCCCCATATAGGTGTCCTCCCCTATAGGTGCCCTCCCCATATAGGTGTCCTCCCCCATATAGGTGCCCTCTCCTATATAGGTGCACTCTCCCATATAGGTGCCCTCTCCCCATATAGGTGCACTCTCCCCATTAGGTGCCCTCCCCCATATAGGTGCCATCTCCCCATATATGTGCCCTCCCCCCATATAGGTGCCCTCTCCCATATAGGTGCACTCTCCCATATAGGTGCCCTCTCCCCATATAGGTGCACTCTCCCTATAGGTGCCTACCCCGTATAAGTGTCCTCCCCCCACATAGGTGCCCTCCCCATATAGGTGCCCTCCCCCACATAGGTGCCCTCCCCCATATAGGTGCCCTCCCCCACATAGGTGCCTCCCATAGAAGTGCCCCCTATAGGTGCCCTCCCCATAGAGGTGCCCTCCCCCATATAGGTACCTCCCCATAGAGGTGCCCTCCCCCCATATAGGTACCCTCCCCCATATACGTGTCCTCCCCCATATACGTGTCCTCCCCCATACACGTGCCCTCCCCATATAGGTGCCCCCATATAGGTGCCCTCCCCATATAGGTGCCCCCTTACGTGCCTCCCATATAGGTGCCCCATATAGGTGCCTCCCATTAGTGTCCTCCCCATTACGTGCCTCCCCATTAGGTGCCCCCATTAGGTGCCTCCCCTATACGTGTCCTCCCCTATTACGTGCCCTTCCCATATAGGTGCCCCCATATAGGTGCCTCCCCCATATACGTGTTCCTCCCATTACGTGCCCTCCCCATTAGGTGCCCCCTATAGGTGCCCTCCCCCATATAGGTGCCCTCCCCATATACGTGCCCTCCCATATAGGTGCCCCATATAGGTGCCTCCCCATATAGGTGCCCACCATATACGTGCCCTCCCCATATAGGTGCCCCATTAGGTGCCCTCCCCCATATAGTGCCCTCCCATATACGTGCCCTCTCCCATATAGGTGCCTCCCCACATAGGTATCCTCCCTATACGTGCCTCCCCCCATATATGTGCCCTCCCCATATAGGTGCCTCCCCCATATACGTGCCTCCCCATATAGGTGCCTCCCCCCATTTAGTGCCCTCTCCCATATAGGTGCCTCCCCTACATAGGTATCCTCCCCATATACGTGCCTCCCCATTATGTGCCCTCCCATATAGGTGCCTCCCCATATACGTGCCCTCCCCATATACGTGCCTCCCATATAGGTGCCCTCCCCATATAGGTGCCTCCCCATATACGTGCCCTCTCCATATAGGTGCCCTCCCCCTATACGTGCCCTTCCCATATAGGTGCCCTCCCCCTACATAGGTATCCTCCCCCCATATACGTGCCTCCCCATATATGTGCCTCCCCATTACGTACCTCCCCCATATACGTGCCTCCCCATATAGTGCCTCCCATCCCTCTACACTCTTTTCCCGAGTGTGTTTGAATGATTTCGTTGATTCTTCAGTGTGTGTGTGTGTGTGTGAGTGTGTGCATGTTTGTTATTCGTGTTTTATTTCGTTTTCAAGATTGAGACAGACAGAACGACAGACAGGAAGACAGAGGACAGGAAGAGAGAGGAAGAAGAGGAGATGGAAGAAGAGAAAGACAGATAGACAGACAGCGAACAGATAGACAGACAGACAGACAGAGACAGAAACGAAGAGAGGCAGAGACAGATAGATAGACAGACAGCATGACAGACAGAACGACAGACACAGAAGACAGATAAAAGGCAGAGATAGGCAGACATACAAGTAAAGAGACAGCAGACAGACAGACAGAGACAGAGACGAAGAGGGAGAGAAAGGTAGCTTGACAGGCAGACAAATGCGGACAGACAAACAGACACGAAAGACAGGCAGAGATAGAGATAGCAGACATACAGGTAGATGGACAGACAGACAGAGAGAGGAAGAGAGGGGGAGGGGAGAGAGAGAGCACACACACAGAGACATACATACAGACTGAAGGCAGACAGAAGACAGACAGAGACGAAGACAGTCAGAACATATAGCTAGACAGAAAAATAGACTAACTGATTTGGCAAACAGAAAGACAGTTAGAGACAGAGACACGCAGACATACAGGTAGCTAGACAGACGACAGAGCAGGAAGAGAGAGGGGTATGGAGGAGAGAGAGAGAGGGGGGGGGGGAGGAGAAGTATGCAGACGGAGATGGAAGCAAAAAGGCACGCACACACCAAAAGACAACAACAGATGGAAATTACATGAGTCAGAAAACACGTCCACCACCAACACCAACAACAACAAAATGAGACAAAGACATGCACATACCCAATAGCAGAAAGAAGAAGAGACACAGTACAAGCAAAGAAAGAAAGGAAAGAAAAAAAAAAGCAAAGAAAGAAAGAAAGAAAGAAAAAGCAAACAAACAAAAACAAACAAACAAGCAACAGACAAACCAGCCGACCAACCAAGCAACAAGCAAACAAGTAAACACACAAACAAATACAGAGACAAACAAAAGGCTAGAGAGGAGAGAAGACAGAGAGACACAGAGAGAGACACACAGAGAGACATAGAGAGTGACAGAGAGAGAAACAGAAAAATATACAGGCAGATGTGCGATATGAATCAATAATATTCAACGCGTTTGAAGTGACGCTGAATGAAATATCCATGCACCACACAGCTCAGTCCGTAGCAGAGGGTATTTACTTCCAGCTTCTAGTGTTCATCGCCAGAAATCGACTTTTAGACTGTCGTTATGTGTTTTAGGTAGAACAGCAATTATGCTTTTTTTTTATGTTTTGTAATGTTCGGCACAGAGCAATACCATCATGCATGCACTTACGTTTGTTTAAAAAACACGAGGACTGGATAATCTGACTAAAGAAATGTATTGATAAGTTCATAAATATGTAAGTATATATCATCATCATCGAAAGTATCTGTATAATTACAGAATCATCAGCATCATCAAATTAAAAAAAATGCAGATCTTTGTCAACAGATTACAATATTGTTTCCACTTCAAAGGACATGTGTGCGTGTGAATGTAAACGTGTGTGTGTGTGTGTGTGTGTGTGTGTGTGTGTCGTGCGTGCGTGCGTGTGTGTGTGTGTGTGTGTGTGTGTGGTGTGGTGTGTGTGTGTGTGTGTGTGTGTGCATGAGAAAGAGGGAGAGAGAGAGATTGTTTCAAAAGCACTTTCTTACTCAAGAACAGTAGCATTGGGTTCTACAGGACCTGTCCCAGTCTTTGCTATCGTACACAAATAAGAATAGGGCATTAGCAAAACGAAAAAAAAAAATGCATAAAAACAAATATATGTGTGAGAGAGAGAAAGAGAGGGAGGGAGGGAGAGGAGACAGACAGACAGACAGACTGAGAAAAAAAAAGAGTGAGAGAGATGAGAAGAGGAGAGAGAGGAGAGAGAGAAGAGAGAGAGAGAGAGAGAGAGAGAGAGAGAGAGAGAGAGAGAGAGAGAGATGTGATATTTTCTACTCAGAATTACGCCTACGTTTGGCACCCGGGTACTAGCAGTGACGGTGCTTGCAACATGTTTACATAACACAGAAACAAAAGGAACACATCCGCACTAGTTTCCAGCGTTTTCCACGCAGTGCAGACACTGTGGTTGCGTGCTCTTGGTACCGAAAAGCACGTACAGGTGAAAAGCAAGAAGCTCGCGACCACAACGAGGTTTCCCTCCCTACTCTGTGTAATTGCTGCGGATGAAAAGATACACTCGCACGTGCTGCTCGGCCGCGCTTGCACAACGCTGGCCCACAAACGTATCACCAACCCCCCCCTCACCCGATAACCCCCCTCCTCCCATTCCTACCTGAACATCAAGAGCGAAAACCTTGGGAGGTGGTCACACAAGGAAGATAGCACAGGTAAACACCACAATATGGAAAGACAAACTCCATCTTACCTCCAGGCTAACGGCAAACAACCAGGTCACACACAACACAAGAACTTTGTCTCTTTTTTTGTTCCGTTTTTTTTTTTCTTTTTCTTTAGGATTTCCTGTTCTTTTGTTTTGTTTTGTTTTTCCTCCCCCCTCAAAGTCCTTTTCTTTTCAAGCGGTAGGCGAAAAGAGCTCACGCGGCGCAACGACTGGTTGTTATTTTCGTCAGTTGGCAATATGATCTTTCGCGAAGACGGTGAGGGAATCCAGGAGTTTGCCAGAGCACACAGACACACATCTCATCATGGCCTCCTCACATTAGGCGTGAGGGCAAAACAGTAAGGAGGAGGAAGAGGAGGAAGTAAACAGGAGGCAACTGTTGGAGCAACAGGCGAGACAGCGCTGTTCGCAATGAGTGTTGCCAATTGCCAGAAAGTCGTAAGTGGCAGAGAGAAAACGTGTGTACAGCAGTGGTAGGCAGAACAATGTGCTGTCCAGGTCAAAGAACGTTGGCGCATGTCCATCTTGTCCCGTGTATCCGTTTGCTTTTAGTCACCCCACCACCATACGCACGTGTGGCATTGCCATGCCATGACACAAGCACCGGGCAAGTGGTGACGGTGTCGTTAAGTTGATGGTAGTGGTGGCGGTGGTTAAAAGTTAATAGGGGAGGGTGAGGATAAGAAGGGGGGTTGGTGGTGGGTAGATTGACGAGTGATGGTGGAGGCAGGAGGGGATGGAGGAGGTGTAACGAGATGGGGAATGCAGGATGGCAGTCTGAGGTGGAGGGAAGGAGGGGAGGGCACAGGGGGAAATTTTCCGTCAGGAACAATGGAGACTTGTTTGCTGACGAAAGCTGCATAGCAAGTACAATCATAGCAGGGACTAAACTAATCGAAACGGAACCAACTATAGCAGACCTCATCCCTCTCTCCCTCCTCTAAGCGCCGCCTGACTGACCAGGCCTTCAGGAACCGCCTGGAGGCGGCAGACGTCAAGTCCAGCCAGCAGATCTTGCTGCTTGTCGCTGCAGTCCTGGGGCTTGTCGTCCGCCCCTTGCCCGGTAATTATCTCCCTTAGTTTCTGAGCCATTGCATCCCCAAGAGTCTTGACAATCGATTGGGCCGTGTGGTAAGTTGCCAAACATATTTCTCCCCCTCTTTCCCCGCTGTCGGCGCAAATGGGGGCCACAGAAGACAGTCAAAAGGGGGCACGGAAAGGGTTAAATGAGCAAGAAGGAAAGTGGAGGGTGTAGAGTTAATGTATCAGGGGGGAGGAGGGGGGTGTTAGCGGAAGATGCGGTGAGTAGAGTAGGGAGGTTGAAGGGATGTATGGGGAGGGGGGGTTGTAGGATGTGGCTAAAAAGGGGTGACGATAAAGGGGTGACCCACAGCAAGGTTTGCCACCAGACTCTAGAGTGGTACTCGTGATGGGAAGGACTGGCGCACAGTATGGGGGACATAACGCTTACCAGACAGATTTCTGGGTCAAGTCGACACTATGTGTCGTAGTACCATTCTGTGCCGCACATACTAAGTCTGCAAACTTTTTTTGCAGGAGCGGTGCGTTCGTATCATAACCTATGAGCTTCCTTCCATTCATCATGATGGTCTTTTAAGTACCCACATGAAGCTGTATGATAAAGTCTCGTTTTTGAACATTATGCCTCAAAAGCATAGCATTATTTTACCAGCATTTACCATACCACATAAACGCTTGGCCACAAATATTACCAAGAACATCATACAACACTCTTTTATGGGCACAGAACATCATCATCATCATCATCATCACCAGGTGCCCTGCCGCAGGGCGTTGGCGACCATGGACTTCCAACCATCTCTATCTCTCGTTGCCCCCATAATCTCCCCCACCCCCTCATCCCCAGCCACCATGCAAGTCCGTCCAGCATTCTCTCCCTGGGTCTACCTGGTGCTCTCTTTCCCTCCAGCTTTCCCGTTGTGACCAGGTGCTCCAAATCCCCCTTCCTCATATAATGGCCTATAAATGCTGCTTGTCTTTTCCTAATCTTCCTTATGAGTGATCTACTTGTGTCTGCCCCTATCAAGACTGTCTCGTTTGTTTTCTTTGCTGTCCATGGAACTCTCAACATTCTTCTGAGAAACCACATCTCGGCTGCCTCAATCTTGCTCTGGCTTTGCTTGTTGACTGTCCACGCCTCGCATCCGTACAACAGTATTGGTTCTATATAACATTCAAGAACGTCAATATTAGCCCTTTGACTCCCGCACCCTCTCTATCAACGGCAAAAACTTAATCCTTTGACTCCCTCACCCTGTATGGTGAGGGAATCAAAGGGTTAAGTTTTAGTTCTGCTATCATCATGGTTCACAATGCCGGATGCCAGTGGACAGGTCGCTAGAGTCAAAGGGTTAATAATGATATCGATTGCTTTCTGAAAATATTCAGACTTCTTTCCCCAGTGCAATGACCTTCTGATACCGGAGCTGGGTTAAAAACCGGATCAAACATTTTAGTCATGTAATGTTCGAATATGGTACCAATCGCTTACTCATAGTAAATATTGAACGATGACCTTTATTCTATTTTTCCGTCATGTTTTCTACTCTATGTCCTCCTATACAAAATACTGCATTGCTGTGTTGTTGCCAAGTGGGGGTCCACCTCGTATATAATAAGTCATGGTTCGATGCTAGACTGTGTTGTATGGTTTGCTTGATAACAGTTGTTACCAAGTGTTTATGTGGTATGTTACATGCTGGTAAAATAAT
>CM060306.1:13004361-13006861 GCA_030674185.1 Monoplex corrugatus | reverse complement strand
GTGTCTCTCTCTGTTCCTCTCTGTCTCTCTCTGCCTCTCTCTATGTCTGTCTATGTATCTGTCTGTCTTTCTTTCTGTCTGTCTTTTTGTCTGCCTTTCTGCCTGCCTGTCTGTCTGTCTCTGTTTGTCTGTATGTATGTATGTGTGTCTGTATGTCTGTCTGTCTGTCTGTTTCTTTCTCTCTCTTTTTTTTTTTCTCTTTGCACATTTGCATCCAAGGGTTAGAACGTTGGGTGGTCACGACATACTGACTGTTTTCTTTTCACAGCGCCTTAGATTACATCGCTCCTTACACTCTGCGGTTATAGTACAATGCTCATTATGCAGGGGTTGTACGTTCAACCCTCTATTGAGCCACATAATATTCCCAAGATATTTCCAGCGTTTACATTATTCATATTCATATCCATAATCACATTTGTTTTCATAATATTCATATTCAGATGCATACTCATTTTTTTCTGTCATAACATGTACCATGTCAAACCTCGGACTGCTTGTGTGTATGTGTGTGTGTGTGTGTGTGGTGTGTGTGTGTGTGTGTGTGTGTGTGTGTGTGTGTGTGTGTGTGTCCGTGTGTGCTTGCATGGTGTGTGTATGTGTATGTGTGTGCGCTCGTGCGTGTGTGTGTGTGTGTGTGTGTGTGTGTGTGTGTGTGTGTGTGTGTGTGTGTGTGTGTGTGTGTGTGTGTGTGTGTCGTGTGTGCTTGAGTGTGTGTGTGTATGTGTGTGCGCTCGTGCGTGCGCGCGTGTGTGTGTGTACGTGTGTGTTTGTGTGTAGAACTGACAACAAAGAGAAGACAAGAGCAGCACACCAAAGTGGGTAAAAGATCTGACATCCTGTGAATAAAAGAGTCTGCATGCCAGGCGGGAAGACAACGGTTTTATCAAAGCCACCAGAGTTCTTTGTCACAGCAGCTGAAACTGAAGAACACAGCTGGCTTAATGAAAAGTCAACAGGACCAAGTGATCAACATGGAGATGAAGATAAACAACAGAAAACAGGACCAAGGTCAGGCAGCACACAAACACAATGTATGTATGTCAGTGTGTCTGTCTGTGCGTCTGTCTGTCTGTTTGTCTGCCTGCCTGTCTGTATGCCCTCTCTCTCTTTCTCTCTCTCTCTGTGCGTCTGTCTCTCTCTGTCTCTCTGTCTCTATCTCTCTCTCTCTCTTTGTCTGTCACTGTCTCTCTCTATTAACTATCTCTCTCTGTCTCTCTCTCTCTCTCTGCATGTACGAGTATGTCTGTCTGTCTGATTCTCTCTTCCTGTCTGTCTGTCTGGCTGGCTGGCTGGCTGTGTGGCAGTATGGCTGTCTGTCTATGTCTGTTTGTCTGTTTCTGTGTGTGTGTGTGTGTCTTCTCTGTTCTCTTGTCTCTCTCTGCCTCCTCTATGTCTGTCTATGTCTTCTGTCTGTCTTTCTTTCTGTCTGTCTTCTTGTCTGCCTTTCTGCTGCCTGTCTGTCTGTCTCTGCCTCTCTCAATCTCCCTCTGTGTCTGTGTGTCCCTCTCTCAATTCTCTATGTTTCTCTCTGTCTCACTGTCTCTCTGTTTTCTCTGTCTCACTGTCTCTCTGTCTCTGTATGTATGTACATGTGTATGTATGTATGTAGTGTATGTATGTTTCTTCTCTCACTCTCTCTCTCTCATCTCTCTCTATCTCTCTCCTCTCTCTCTTTTGTATGTATGTATGTATATTCTTATCTCTCTCACTCTCCCTCTCTCTCTCTCTCACTTTCTCTCTGCACATTTGCATCCAAGGGTTAGAATGTCAGGTGGTCACGACAAACTGACTGTTTTCTTTTCACAGCGCCTTAATTACATCGCTCCTTACACTCTGCGGTATAGCCAATGCTATTATGCAGGGGTTGTACGTTCAACCCTCTATTGAGCCACAATATTCCAAGATATTGCCGGTGTTTATATTATTCATATCATATCATAATCACATTTGTTTTCATAATATACATATTCAGATGCATATCATTTCTTTTGTCGTACATGTACCATGTCAACCTCGACTGCTTGGTGTATGTGTGTGTGTGTATGTGTGTGTGTGGTGTGTGTGTGTGTGTGTGTGTGTGTGGTGTGTGTGTGTGTGTCCGTGTGTGCTTGCATGTGTGTGTATGTGTATTGTATGTGTGCGCTCGTGCGTGCGCGCGTGTGTGTGTGTACGTGTGTGTCTGTGTGTAGAGCTGACAACAAAGAGAAGACAAGAGCACACACCAAAGTGGTAAAAGATCTGACATCCTGTGAATAAAAGAGTCTGCATGCAGGCGGGAAGACAACGGTTTTATCAAAGCCACCAGAGTTCTTTGTCACAGCAGCTGAAACTGAAGAACACAGCTGGCTTAATGAAAAGTCAACAGGACCAAGTGATCAACATGGAGATGAAGATAAACAACAGAAAACAGGACAAGGTCATGCAGCACACAAACACAATGTATGTATGTCAGTGTGTCTGTCTGTGCATCTGTCTGTCTGTTTGTCTGCCTGCCTGT
>CM060306.1:12989361-12996861 GCA_030674185.1 Monoplex corrugatus | reverse complement strand
GAAGAAGAAATGCGAAGAAGAAGAAGATTCGAAGAAGAATTGCGAGAAGAAAGAATTGCGAGAGAGAAGAAGAATTGCGAAGAAGAATTGCGAGAAAGAAGAAGAATTGTGAAGAAGAATTGCGAAGAAGAAGAATTACGAAGAATTGCGAAGAAGAAGAAGAATTGCGAAGAAGAAGAAGAAGAAGAGAAGAAGAATAAGAGAAGAAGAAGAAATGAAAAAAAAGAAGAAGAATTGCGAAGAGAAGAAGAATTGCGAAGAAGAAGAGAAGAAGAATTGCGAAGAGAAGAGAATTCGAAGAAGAAGAAGAAGAAGAAGAAGAAGAAGAAGAAGAAGAAGAAGAAGAAGAAGAAGAAGAAGAAGAAGAAGAAGAAGAAGAAGAAGAAGAAGAAGAAGAAGAAGAAGAAGAAGAAGAAGAAGAAAGAAGAAAAAGAAGAAAAAGAAAGGGAGAACGGATTTAAGAAGAAGGAAAAGAGGTAGAAAACAGAAGAAAAGTGAGGAGAAAAAAGAAAAGAGATAATCGCAGGAGATGAATCCATAATAATCATTTTCTGCTTCGTGTGGTAACTTGCCTTGATTCAGAAACTTTGAAACGCCTTTTAAGCATACCTCCCGTAGAACGTTGAGCAATAAGAAGGAACATTTACTGGCATAGAATTCATTTTCTTCGGTTATCCTTATTTTTGTCTCATATGCCAGCATGGCTAATGTACTAGCATCAAACATGAATAAACTTTTTTTTTCCAATCGAAAGGACATAATGTACGACGGATTCACATATAGCTATTTCGCAATAGTTTATTGCGCAATGCGCGCAGTCAGCCGCATACATGACTCCTCCAAGCATCCATATCTGACGGAATTTCACTCACAAAGGAACACTTGGGCACTAATCGCCCGAAAATGACCCCATTGTCTGGAATGGCCGTATCCAGCAGCACCTCCCTGAACTCCATGCATCGTTCAGGAGGACATAAATCTGAATGAGAAAGGTGAAGCAGACGCTGGGGGTTAACGATGCTCAAAAGCACATGATAAGAAATTGGGGATAGCGTTGCAAAGACAGCATAAGTCTTTTGCATTCATGACAGCTCCAACACATAAGAATGGAATGGTTACAACTTTTACTTTCGTAACGTCTAAAAGTATCCACGACATTTTATACTCTCGAAGATTTTATTTTTGTTTGTTTTGTTTGTTTGTTGTTTGTTTTTTTTTCTAGGAAGGTTTTGTACCAGATTTAAAACCCACTGCATATATTTTTGCGTTTAATTTAAACCATAATTCGTGCAACTCTAAAATGTATAGTCCTTTTATTCATTGGCTGATCGACAGATTGATTGGTTGATGATTGATTGATTGATTGATTTGATTTTTGATTTATTGATTGATTGATTGATTGATTTATTGACTGACTGACTGACCACTGACTGATTGACTGACTGACCGATGATTGATTGATCGATTGATCGATTGATTAATTGATTGACTGATTGATTGTTGATTGACTGATTATTGATATGATGTTGATTGTGATTGATTGTTTGATATGGCTGATTGATTGATTGATGGTGAGTGAGTGAGTGAGTGAGTGAGTGTGATTATATGCTGCTGCTCGCTCGATTGATTGACATTGACTATTTGATTGTTATTTTCATTTATTTATTCTTTTTTTTATCTATCGATATATCTATTTATTCATTTATTTATTATTAATTAATTAATTATTAATAATTTCCTTATTTATTCATTTATTTATTTGTTTGTTCATTTACCTATTTAATAATCTAATTATTAATTTTTTTTTGTCTGGGAGACAAAAATGTGATGTCTAGAGTTAGATGTTCACTGTCCAAGTGAACCAGGCAGTCTGAGAGACTCGTTGAGACACACGTAGGCGTGCGTGCATATCAGGTACCGTTACCACTTAACGATTTTCTCTCTTTCTTCGTGAACGAGGATCAGATGTATCAAAGAACTTAAAAAAAAAAAAGAAAATAAAAGGGAGAGAGAGAGAGAGAAGAGAGAGAGAGACAGAGACAGAGAATAGACAGAGGACAGAGACAGAGACAGAGACAGAGAGACAAGAGAAGAGACAGAGAGACAAGAGAAAAAGAGAGAGAGAGAGAGAGAGACAGAGACAGAGACAGAGAGACAGAGACGGGAGACAGAGAAAACAGAGAGAGAACAGAGAGAGAGACAGAGAGAAAGATAGAGAGACAGAGAGAGAGAGAGAGAGAAGGAAAAAAGCCAACACTGAAGACAAAAGCTTTTAATCAAAAGCCACCACTGTGTTTGTGTCTGAGTGGTGGCAACCTGAGAACAAAGGTGACTTTAATGAAAAGACAACAGGATAACATCAACAAGAGTTGAGATGTCCAGAGAGAGAACGTAACAAGTTGAAGGCCAAAGAGGACGGACGCACTCTTCTCTACGCGTTTGCGTCAAAGGGTGAGAAAAATCAGATCGTCAAGCCATACTGACTGCTTTCCCTAAGCCTAAGCACTGCGTGGCCCAGGGATTAACCCTTTAAACTCCTGCACCATATCCACCAACTGTAACAATTTAACCCTTTGACTCCCGCACCCTATTCACCAGCTTCCTACAGAAAGCTGGTGGATAGGACGAGGGATTTTTTTGTTTGTTTTGTTTGTTTTGTTGCTGTTTTTTGCTTTGTTTTTTTTTTGTTTCTTTTGCTTTGCCAGCAGAGCTTCAGAACTCCTTTTTCACGCAATGGCCTGCGCAATAACATTGCTTCTAGGATTTGTCTTGTATCTCACATGTAGACCCACACCACGCAATGAGGACCAGCATGCCTTCTCATTCGTCGGATCGACGGAGTGTCTATCTGATAAAGAGTTCAATTACCAAATCCGTATGTTTTGCAAACATGACTGAAAGCAAGACTGGGACGGAAAAAGGAGAATGAGTAAGCAGAAGGACACGACTGTCTTGGAAGCAGATCGGTCAATTCCGTCAGACAGCTAAAGGAGAAGACGATTCTGATGACTGATGAGGATAGCAAAATAGAGGGAGACAATATCAAGACATACAGCTGTTCTCCCTTCTTTCGTCTTTTTCGTTTGGCTTTTTTCATTTCTTCCTTAAAATCTTACATGATGTTTATAGAAAATGAAAGATGACGAATGCCGTGCACATTACGCGCAAAAAGACAAAGAAAGGATGCTGACAAAAATAAAAACACCCTCCAAAAACAAATAAGCCATGCATAACATATGCACAGACATGGAAGTTATAGACAGTCGTGCACTATTAGAATATAAAAAACGACCACCACACACACAACACACAACACACACACACACACACACACACACACACAACACACACACACACACACACAACACACACACACCACATCAACAATACACATTTGTATATAGTATGCTTCTGTTGCTTGATGATGTTAGTAGCATAGCATACATGGACTTTTCATTAGCTGAGCAAGCTGAACCAGATACGGACAATACGAACTAGTTTAAAATATTCCTACATACTGCATGTGTCCCATATTAAATGATCAGGAATCAGTCACAATTGGCTTGACCTTGAGACTACCTTGGAGGTGCGGATTCAAACCCAGGTAAATAAAGAAAGGGGGAGGGGCGACAGCAGAGACACCCGACCACCTTGGAGATGCAAGATCGAATCCATGTGGAAAAGAAGATTGAAAAATAAAGGTCAACATCAGAAGAGCATCCGGGACTCATGAACTGGATGTAAGCTGCCACACTCAGAGCGTAAACTAAAACACACGGTGAAGATAGGCATCTCCTGTGTGGACTTTCAGCTGCCCACCTCTTCTCTAGACTTTCTTGCTACCATTCAGATACATATATTTCGGTGACACATTTGTGTACAATTTCGTTTACAAACATAGTTTATTGCCTTGCAGCATGTTCCTATTACGGAATGTGTTAATAATGTTCTTGTCCTTAAAGGTACAACCCACTTGAAATACTCGCAGTATATGATTTGTTCATCTAGAATGGTTGTGTCAGCCAGCACTATCCACCCATAATCTCAAATAGAAAGAAGTGAGGAATGACGCTTAAACACACACACACACACACACACACACACACAACACACACACACACACACACACACACACACACACACACACACACACACAACAAAAACAAACCAACTCAAAAGAACTGAAAATATGGATTCACCTTGGAATGGCAATCCCCAGATAGCTCTAGCCATATGTGTATTCATGATAATTGTATTCAAAGTACATTAGTGAACTGACTATTTGTTTTTGTAACACTTAAATTGTCACTTTATTTTCTCAAACCGATATTTCTTTGAAAATGCCTTGGGACAGTCTTGAACTTTACGATTGGCTGGGGATGTATACGGTACTGACTGAGCAGAATTAAAACTCATTTGTCTATAAGAGAACAATAAAAGTCTTCACATATAATACTTCCATTTTCTCTTGCTTTCTAAAGTACAACAACTATGTTTGACTTGGACTGTTTGTTTGTTATGATCTGAAACACGGATCGCGCGTATTAAAAAAAATGGTCTAAATATGTTATGCCAATTGTCAAATAATCAGATTAATTGTCAAATAAAAAACAGTTATTATCATGCCCACAGACAGTCAGTAAAAAACAAATTATATTTATAGACTGTCACAATGGTTATTGTATTTTGTCTCAGCTAAACGTCAGCATCAACTGTCATTTATTTTTTGTACGAAATAAAAATGAATATGGAATGAACTATTAAAAATTAATGTGTAATGGGTTTTTGAAAACTTTTTGCCAGTTTGATTTTGTTTCCGAAATGGAAACAGCTAGAACTCACACAGAACCCAAGTCCGAATCGGAGGGCGGGGGAGGGAGAACTTGGATGGATTGTTGTTGTAGATATGTCACTGAGACCTTGACTTGATGGGTACTTGTGTACTCATGCAAAAGAAGCGTTTTGCTAGTACCATATCCGGACAGTGTTCGTCGATGGACTACACATCTTTGGATAAAACACCGTCTACATGATATTTAACAGCAAGAACTTTTTTCATTTCAAGCTTCACAGGAAGACTTTTCGGTGAAATATCTAACCGCTACAGAATCTTTCAAGCTGAAGACAATGCAGAAAAGTTCAGCTTTGAAAACCGGACAACAGTAGGAAACATCTTCGTCATTAACGTCCACCAACATTTTATATTGGGCCATTTGTTCAGGATGGGTAAAGGTGATCATTGTTTCGTCACCCACGATCAGGTCGCATAGTTGTTGTTTGCACCCATCTGGTTAAAACATGGAAGCAATCCCTAGAACTATGAAGAATGTTTATTTTTCATCATCATCATCATCATCAGGTGCCCTGCCGCATGGCGTTGGCGACCATGGACTTCCAGCCATCTCTATCTCTCGTTGCCCCCCACCCTCCTCATCCCCAGCCACTCTGCAAGTCCGTCCAGCATTCTCTCCCTGGGTCTACCTGGTGCTGCTCTTTCCCTCCAGCTTTCCCGTTGTGACCAGGTGCTCCAAATCCCCTTTCCTCATAAAATGGCCTATAAATGTTGCTTGTCTTTTCCTAATCTTCCTTATGAGTGATCTACTTGTGTCTGCCTCCATCAAGACTGTCTCGTTTGTTTTCTTTGCTGTCCATGGAACTCTCAACATTCTTCTGAGAAACCACATCTCGGCTGCCTCAATCCTGCTCTGGCTTTGCTTGCTGACTGTCCACGCCTCGCATCCGTACAACGGTATGTTTATTTATTTTATTTTATTTATTTATTTTATTTCATTTTATTTTGTTTTATTTTTTTTAATTTATTTTATTTTATTTTATCTTATTTTATTTTATTTTATTTATTTATCTTATATATTTTATTTCATTATTTATTTTTGTTTTATTTCTTCTGCTACATCACTTTTTTTCGGTGATGCCTTACAATTCAAACAGATATGGTGTCATTTTAATGTTGTGCGTATCAATATTGCGATGGTTATATCTCATACGTTAGATAATATTGATTGTAAACAATCCATAACTGGCAGCCTAACTGTTATGTCTTTTGGATCAGCCCTCGCGAAATAGATGTACTGATAGAGAAGGGAATAACATGGGAATTGACAAAGTCCTAGTAGACTATATTAGAGCGACCATGGAGGAACCGATCAAGTATGTACATTTAGAAAAAGGGTAAAGAAATACGAATGAGATGGAGGAAAACAGACTGGTAGACTACATGCCAGAGAGAGAGAGAGAGAGAGAGAGAGAGAGAGAGAGAGAGAGAGAGAGAGAGAGAGAGAGAGAGAGAGAGAGAGAGAGAGAGAGAAACAGATAGAAAGACAGACATATCCATAAGAGAGAAATGATAGAGACAGATAGAGAGAGAGACAGACAGACATAGATAGAGGGATAGACAGACATACAAACACATAGGCAGACAGACAGACAGACAGGCAGGCAGGAAGGCAGATATGAGTCATGAGGAATGCGGCCATGGGGGAAAGAGAGACATAGAGAGAAAGACATAGAGAAAGACAGAAAGAGAGAGAGAGAGAGGGAGGCAGACAGACAGACAGAGACAAAGTGGACAGACAGACAGAAGCAGATAGAGAGAGAGACAGACAGACAGACAGGCAGACAGGCAGACAAGCAGACAGACTGACAGAGATACATATATAAATAGAGAAAGAGACAGACAGACAGATAGATTGACAGACTGACACACACACACACACACACACACATATACATACGTATATATATATATATATAATATATATATATATATATATATATATATATATATGATAGATAGATAGATAGATAGATAGATATAGATAGATAGATAGATAAGATAGATAGATATATAGATATATATATATATAATGAGAGAGAGAGGGAGGGAGGGAGAGAGATAGAGACAGAGAGAGACAGACAGACAGAGGCAGACAGACATAGACAGAAATAAAGACAAAGACAAAATCAAAGACATGACACAAAGACGGAAAGAGAGAGTTACAGACGAAAGGACAAAAAAAAAAAAAAAAAAAAAAAAAAAAAAAAGACCCCACTAAATCCAATGTGAAACGAGGCATCAATATCGTCGATCAGTTCTGACTCAGTCAAGCAGACAAAATCGCCATCGACTATTTGGTGAGCATGGGATTGATCATGCTGCAGACATTTGATCGTCATCATCATCATTATCATCATCATCATCTTGTCTCCTAAATAACCTGGTCGTTGTAAAGGGGTGAGAATGGATATGTGTCTAGAAAAAAAAAATAGAGGGCGGGGTGGGGGGTGGAGGGTAGGAAGAGGGGGGGGGGGGTCTGATGACATGAAATAGAAGACATCCTCCATCAGTTACATGTACGTATGTGATTGGCGTCTTGTGACCAGTGCCTAAAGGTCACGTCACATCAGGCGAGACGGTAAAGCATGTTATCGCATGTTGTGAGCAGCTTAGGCATGACGACTATCACAGTATAGAAATGATCC
>CM060306.1:12984361-12986861 GCA_030674185.1 Monoplex corrugatus | reverse complement strand
TTTGAACAAACCATATATCACGCTTCTCTAAAACATTCAGACTCCATAATTGAGCAGACAATGCGCACCAAATAGATGTACACAACAGTCTCTGATACTTTGCATTCAACAAAGTAAAGTTTTTTTCCTGATGCACACAAACATACTTTTTACAACAATCACGCCACAAAATTGCTCCCACGATAGAACGGCTTGGCACTAATCACTAGCAAATATCCCTACTGTCTGGAATGTTTTTTGTCGGTCGCATCCCTGAATGGTCTTCTTCATTCAGATGGAAATAAAGCTCAACAAGGAAGAGTACGAGACGACGGGGTTAAGTGATGCCTTCAAGAGATAAGTGGAATAAGATAAAATGCAGCAAAGACAATCTTTATTCATCATCATCAAGTGCCTTGCCACATGGCGTTGGCGATCATGGACTTCCATCCGTTTCTATCCCTTGTTGCTGCAAGCACCTCATCTACCCTCTCTGTCTTCAGCCACTCTGCAAGTCCGTCCAATATTTTTCCCTGGGTCTACCTGGTGCTCTCTTTTCCTCCAGCTTTCCTGTTGTGACCAGGTGCTCCAATTCCTCTTTCCTCATAAAATAGCCTATACATGTTGCCTGTCTTTTCCTAATCTTCCTTATGAATGATCTTGTGTCTGCCTCCGTCAAAACTGTCTCGTTTCTTTTCTTTGCTGGCCATGGAACTCTCAACATTCTTCTGAGAAACCACATCTCGGCTGCTTCAATCTTATTCTGGCTTTGCTTGTTGACTGTCCACGCCTCACAGCCGTATAACATTATCGGTTCAATATAACATTAAAGAACTCTCTCCCTGATGTTAATTGATAGGCATTTGTTGGTAAGAATGCTTTTCATCTTCTTAAATGTTTGTTTTGACTTGGCCAATTCTGCTGACTATTTCTGATGTGCATCTGCCGTCTGGTGAAATGATCGTTCCCAGATATTTAAACTTATCAACCTGTCTCAAGGTTGTGCCGTTTGCTGTTATTTTGCATGAGGGGATTTCATGTTTTTTACTGATCACAATGACTTCAGTCTTCTTGCTGTTTAGTACCAACACCTTACCTTTGCTTTCTATTTCTAGTATATTCACAAGTCTACATTCAGCTTGAGCTTTTTTGGATTTATGCCATTCTGAATACACCACAGCCAAATTGTTACAGCTACCGTTTTTTCCAGTATCAACGAGCGTTCGCAACGATTTACATTGTCAGTAACTTCCTTTATACTGAGTGGATAGTTGTGTTGTGATTCAGACCTCTAGATAATTATGTATGTATTTTACATATCTGTTCTTCTCTTTGAAGATAAGATACACAGATTCACATGTCATTTACATGTAACCAAGATTGTCCCAATGATAGATTGATACAAACTAGTGTAAAAGATAGACTGTTCATTCAAATGTAGAAAACAAAAATGTACACGTTAGATCAAAAAATAAATAAAAACCATGAGACAGTCAGTGAATATGAAGAAACAGGAACACATAGAGAAAGAAAGAAATGAATAAACATAAAGCACAGAGAATAAATAATTAAAAAGACGCAAGAAAAGTACTGACTAGAGAAAAAAACAACAACTACGAATAAATGAATGAGCGATAAATGAACAAATAAATAAATAGATAGACAGATAGATAGATAGATACATAGAAACTGAGATACATAGATACATAGCTATAGATAAACAGACAGACAGATAGATAGACAGATAGATAGATAGATAGATAGATAGATAGATAGATAGAATAGATAAATAGATAAATAAGAGATAAATAGATAGATAGATAGATAGATAGATAGACAGATAGATAGATAGATAGTAGACAGATAGATAGATAGATAGATAGATAGATAGATAGTAGATAGAGAGAGATAGAGAGATAATACATAAATAATCGATAAATGAATACATGAATGAATGCATGAATGAATGAATACATAAACGATGAACAAATGAATGAATGAATGTATGAACGAATGGATGAATGAATGAACGAACGAACGAAAGAACGAACGAACGAAGAACGAACGAATGAATGAATGAATGAATGAATGAATGAATGAATAAATGAATGAATGAATGAATGAATGAATGAATGATATGAATGACAGGATGAATTGTATCAGTCAAGGTAATCCTGCCAGTTCATCAAGCAGAGATGACCCAGAGAATTCAGCCGGCTCGATGGTGATCAGCTTATAAACACATTTGCTGTTAGGCTGTAAAACCAGGAAAACAACATGCTTCATTTCCTTTTTCCTCTCGGCTGTGTACAGTTCACTTTTATCTCCATTGGCGGCGGTTGGGGTCATTCACCCATGCACTAATGTGTCTGCCTACACTGAATCCTCACCCACCACCACCCCTCTCTCTTGTCTTTCTGTATGTGTGTCTGCCTGTGTGTCTGTCTGTCTCTGTGTGTGTTGTCTCTGTCTCTCTGTCCCTGTCTTTGCCTGTCCTCTGTCTGTCTGTATGTCTGTCTGT
>CM060306.1:12954361-12974361 GCA_030674185.1 Monoplex corrugatus | reverse complement strand
CTCTCTCTCTTCTCTCTCTCTCTCTCTCTCTCTCTCTCTTTCTGTACTTATATGTCTGTCTGTATCTCTGTCTCTCTGTCTGTCACTGTGCCTCTCTGTCTTTCTGTCTTTCTGTCTGTTTGTCTGTCTGTCTGTCTGTCTGTTCGTCTGTCTCTCTGTGTCTCTGTCTGTCTGTCTCTCTTTCTGTCCATATCATCTGTCTGCCTATCTGTCCATCTGTCTGCCTGCCTGCCTGTCTGCACCCCCCTCTCTCTCTCTACATCTCTCTCTCTACATCTATCTATCTATCTATCTATCTATCTCTCCTCTCTTTTTCTGACTCTCTTGGTGCCTATCTGTCTCTCTTCTTGTTGTTCTTCGGCTCCTTGTTCTTCTTGTTCTTATTCTTCTTGTTCTTATTCTTGTTGTTGTGTTTGTTGTTGTTTCTTCTTCTTCTTCTTCTTCTTCTTTCTTCTTTTCTTCTTCTTTTCTTCTTCTTTCTTCTTCTTCTTCTTCCTCTATATCTTTTCTGTTTTTGTATTTTCTTTTTTTTTCTATACCTTCTATTACCCCTCCTTCTTCTTCGTCCTCTTCTCTCGTATCCAAGTGTGTGAATAAGTGGTGTTACCAACCTCTGCTCCGGCAATAGACGTACTCTGCATACCATCAGAAGTCGCAGACATTAGCTTTCCGTCAATACAGGACATGAAATCAAAGCAACTGAAATGGGAAAGATAAAATAGCGAAACAGACGAGGAAGAGAGGGAGAGAGAGAGAGAGAGAGAGAGAGAGAGAGAGAGAGAGAGAGAGAGAGAGAGAGATAGACAGACAGCAGACAGACAGACGGAGACAGAGACAGAGAGAGAGACAGAGAGAGAGAGGGTGGACAGACAGAGACAGAGAGGGAGGGAGGAGAGAGAGAGACAGAGAAAGATACAGAGAGAGGGAGAAGAGAGGAGAGGGACAGACAGACAGAGACAAAGAAGGAGGGAAGAGAGAGAGAGAGAGAGAGAGAGAGAGAGAGAGAAAGAGATAGAGAGAGAGAGAGCTTCTTCTTTTCTTGGTGTACGCTGCTATGAGAGAGAGAGAGAGAGTGAGCGAGAAAGAGAGTTATATAATACATTTCGACATGTTCTTCTCTTAAAAAGCAACAAACAAACAAATAAGAAGAAAGGAAAGAAAAGAAAAAAAAGAAAAAGGGGGAGGGAGAAATGAAAAGTTTGCACGAGCATATGATTTTAAATGATCAGTACAGACTTATATACAAACGTCTTAGCCTTACTAAGATAAATATGTGAAACGCTTTGTACGTCAATAAATCAATGTGATGGCAGAATTTCTGCATGTGCAGTCAGACAGATAAACCCTTAGTGAACATGTATAGTTTTGCTACACGATCTCATCCGATGTCATTGCTTCCATAATGTAATAGCCTGGAGATAATGCCCTTAAAATGACCGAACAGTCTGGAACAGTTACATCGAAGCAAAAAAACCCCACAGGGGTGGGAGGACATAAAATGGAGCGAGAATGGGACAGGGAATACAAGCTGGGGATTATCTGGCGATAAAAGAAAAATAAAAAAAATGGACGGAAGGCAACCAATTCAACACTAACGCGCTCTTCGGCATTTTCTGTATTCATACTCTTCTGAAACATCCAACAGTAAAGCCAACTGGTCTCTGATAATGGCTACGCTTATTAAACGCAACGGAAAGACTCGCCAACCTGAATTGTTTGGGAAATTGTGTTTTCTAAGTTGATGATATTGTGCTTCTGTACTATGAGTATTATTTCTAGGTCTTTGCATACAATTCGGTATTCCCTCTGTCTCTTGCTGTCCTCTCTCTCTGTCTATCTGTTTGTCTGTCTGTCTGTCACTCTCTGTGCTCTCTCTGTGTCTCTCTCTGTCTTCTCTCTTTTGTCTCTTTGTCTCTGTCTCTGCCTCTGTATCTCTCTGTTCTCTGTGTCTCAGTCTCTCTGTGTGTGTCTATATGTCTGTCTGCGATAGAGAGTGTATGTGCATGTGTATATGTAATGTATATGTGTAGTCTGTGCGTCTGTGTGTCTGTGATGTGTGTGTGTGTGTGTGTGTGTGTGTGTGTGTCTGTATGTGTCTGTGTGTGTATGTGTCTGTATGTCTGTGTATATACGTGTGTTGTGTGCTTACGTGCAGCTCCAGTTAATGTCTTGGCTTCGTGAAGGAAAGTTTCAGGCTAATCGTTTGAAAATGATCCAATTAGCTGGAAACGCCACATTGGACAGCAGTCTCAAACGGAAGAACAGGGAACAAAGGGGGAATAAGAGGAATCAGAAAGGGTACAATCGAGAATAACATCTGGAAGATTGAAGACAAATAAACAAATGAGAATACCACTGTTCTTAGAGTGAGTTCTCGCTATAATTTTCTTAAGACTTTTAAGTAAACTAAACTATAAAAACCAAAACAAACAAAAACGTGCATATGTGCAACGAAACATAACACCCACCACACACACACCACACACCACGCACACACACACACACACACACACACACACAACACACACAAACACACACACAAACACACACACACACACACAACACACATACACACAAAAACACACATACACACAAACACACAAACACACACACACACACACACACACACACACACACACACACACACACACACACACACACACACACACACACACACACACACACACACACACACAACAACAAAAGAAGACAGAAGAAGAAGAAGAAGAAGAAGAAGAAAGAAGAAGAAGAAGAGAAGAAGAAGAAGAGAAGAAGAAAGAAGAAGAAGAAGAAGAAGAAAGAAGAAGAAAAGAAGAAGAAGAAGAAGAAGAAGAAGAAGAAGAAGAAGAAGAAGAAGAAGAAGAAGAAGAAGAAGAAGAAGAAGAAGAAGAAGAAGAAGAAGAAGAAGAAGAAGAAGAAGAAGAAGAAGAAGAAGAAAGAAGAAGAAGAAGAAGAACAAGAAGAAGAACAAGCAAGAAGAACAAGAAGAACAAGAAGAAGAACAAGAAGAAGAACAAGAAAAGAAGAACAAGAAGAAAGAACAAGAACAAGAAGAAGAACAAGAAGAAGAACAAGAAAGAACAAGAAGAACAAGAACAAGAAGAAGAACAAGAAGAACAAGAAAGAACAAGAACAAGAAAGAACAAGAAAGAACAAGAAGAACAAGAAGAACAAGAAACAAGAAGAACAAGACAAGAAAAAACAAGAAAGAGAAGAAAAGAACAAGAACAAGAACAAGAACAAGAAGAAGAACAAGAAGAAAAGAACAAGAAGAACGAAGAACAAGACAAGAACAAGAACAAGAAAAGAAGAACAAGAACACAAGAAGAACAAGAAAAAAAAGAACAGAGAACAAGAAACACAGAGAACAAGAACAGATAATAAGAAGAAGTAAGGAGAGAGAAGTAATCAAGATGCACAGAGAGAAGAGACATAAAGATAAAACAGAGAAAGAAAGAGAACGTTCTGAACTGACAGTCAGCCAAGGACAGTCATAAAAGACAGAGAGGGACACAAAAAGACAAGACAATGAAACAGACATCGACAATAAGACACAGAAGACACACACACACACACACACACACACACACACACACACACACACACACACACACACACACCATCACACACACACACTACACACACACACACACATAACACACACGCCACGCGCGCGCGCGCGCGCACGCGCGCACACACCAATGGTTGGCTAAAACCGTGATCTCTTTCGTGCCTCTCCCCCCCCCCTCTCTCTCTCTCTCTCTCTGTTTCTTTCCCTCCTCTCTCACTCTGTCTCTCTCTGTCTCCCACTCCTTCTCTCTCTCACTTTCTCTCTCTCCTCTTCCTCTCTCTCTCTCTCTCTCTCTCTCTCTCTCTCTCTGGCATACATACACAGACGTGCTACCCCAACAAAGACACTTTAGAAGAATGTGACATATGTAACATTTAGATGGATGATAGAGCGGTGTGGGGATTGATAGTTCAGGGAATTATCAGCAATGGGGATCAACAGGTAGTACCCCGTTTTGGGATGGCACAAATCTGAGCAGGCTGTGCAGACATCTTCCGAGAAACCCAGAGAATCTGAGGCGTCAACATCCCCCGAGAACTTACTCAAAGAGACAAGGATTGCTATTGACGTTTTTGGTTTGGTTGTTGACATGGCAGTGATAAGGCTTTATCGACACCCACTGTCAGAACATCATCATCATCATCAGGTGCCCTGCCGCATGGTGTTGGCGATCATGGACTTCCATCTACCTCTATCTCTCGTTGCCCCTAGCATCTCCCCCACCCTCCCCATCCCCAGCCACTCTGCAAGTCCGTCCAGCATTTTCTCCCTGGGTCTACCCGGTGCTCTCTTTCCCTCCAGCTTTCCCGTTGTGACCAGGTGCTCCAAATCCCCCTTCCTCATAAACTGGCCTATAAATGTTGCCTGTCTTTTCCTAATCTTCCTTATGAGTGATCTACGTGTGTCTGCCTCCATCAAGACTGTCTCGTTTGTTTTCTTTGCTGTCCATGGAACTCTCAATATTCTTCTTAGAAACCACATCTCGGCTGCCTCAATCTTGTTCTGGCTTTGTTTGTTGACTGTCCACGCCTCGCATCCGTACAACAGTATTGGTTATATATAACATTCAAGGACTCTCTTCCTGATTAAAATTGATAGGCATTTGTTGGTAAGAATGCTTGTCATCTTCGTGAATGCTGTTTTGGCTTGGCCGATTCTGCCGGCTATTTCTGATGTGCATCTGCCGTCTGATGAAATGATCGTTCCCAGGTATTTGAATTTCTCAACCTGTGTCAAGGTTGTGCCATTTGCTGTTATTTTGCATGAGGGGATTTCATGTTTTTTACTGATCACCATGACTTCAGTCTTCCTGCTGTTTATATCCAACCCCTTACCTTTGCTTTCTATTTCTAGTATATTCACAAGGTTTTGTAGGTCTCTTTCACTTTCTGCAATTAGCACGGTGTCATCTGCATATCCAATGTTGTTTATCATGTCAGAACCTGAATTATGAGAAATCTGTGGGCAGTTGGCTTGATGTTGTCTGTAAGTACTAAGTGTACATATTCTTTTGGATTTGGGATATTTCTCGTATGGTCTAAGGTATCTGCTTTAGGTTAATCTCTGTCAGTCTGTCTCATTATGTCTTTCTGTCTTCGGTCTCTGTCTCTGTTTCCGTCTTTCTGTCTGTCTGTGTCCCTGTCTCTGTCTGTCTGTCTGTCTGCCTGTCTGTCTCTCTGTCTCTATGTCTTTGTTTCTCTATCTCTCTTTGCTTGTCTGTCTGTCTCTGTTTGTCTGTGTGGATCTTTCTTTCTTTCTTTCCGTCTGTCTGTCTCCTTGTCTCTCTCTGTTTCTGTCTCTATCTGTGTGTCTGTCTATCTGTCTCTCTCTCTCTTTCTCTCTTTTCTCTTCTCTCTCTTCTCTCTCTCTCTATCTCTCTATCTCTCTCTCTTTCTCTCTCTCTCAATCTTGACGTGTGGGGTAGTCAAATGGATAAATGCTGGACTTTTAGCTGAAAATGCAGTGTTCAATCCACTAAAAAAAATCGATGGCTCGGTAAAGGGTTGGGGGTGGGAGGATTTTTTTGCAATCGTCCAGATTGACACGTATGTCGACCTACCAGTACCTAAACCCCCTTCGTGGTATACGCATGCAGAAAATCAAATTTGTTTAGACACTATTTCAGTCATGTCAATGGCTGGGTTATAGAAACACCAAAGCACAAAACACGAAAACCACCGCCAGTTTGAAAGAAAAAAGCCTTTCATCTAATACTCTCAACAGATGGAAAACATAGTATCACATACATGTGTACATACAAAATTATGTGAGTGTGGGTGTGGGTGTGGGTGTGGGTGTGGTTGTGTCTGTCTTTGTGTGTGTGTGAGGGGGGGTGCGTGTGTTGTGTGTCTGTGTGTGTTTCCTACCAACCTATCTCATTACAAATCATTACTTTCAGAATGGAATATTCATCAATGTCAAATGTGACTTCAACTGGATGTGGGACAACGTCTACTGACCAAAAAAAAACAACAACAACAAAAAAACAAAAACAAAAACAACAAACAAACAAACAAACAAAAAACCCACACGCACAACCAAGTGAAGACATCAGAGAGTTAAACAAAAACCACGGCAAGAGAACTTCCTGAAAGCTGAGCAGTCGATGAGAGGAGCAGATAATCAGACACAGACAGAGGAGGAATTGATGAGGAAGGGAACATAAGGAAAAGGGTGAGTCATTAGAAACGCAGGGACAGAAATTAGAGGCAGGGGAGGCTATGGGCGAGCTGATAGAAGAGAGCCCCGCTAAATGCCATGCAAATGGAAGCATGAACATGGTCTGGCCAGTCAGTCAGGCAGACAGACATTACCACGAGTTTTCAGCGGCATGACGGTGAACAGGATATATACAGATAGCTGCTGCCAACACATGAATGATGGGGAATTCAGGCAGCCTTTGACTTCCTGTTTTGAGGGTATACTGAGATCGTGTTTATCTTTATTACATTGTCAGCAGTTCTGATTGGACTTAATCACTCCCCCCCCCCACACACACACACACAGACAGACATACAGACACACACAGACAGGCAGACACACACGTGAGCACACACACATGCACTCCCTCTCTCTCTCTCTCTCCCTCCCCCTCTCTTTCTCTTTCTCTCTCTCTCTCTCTCTCTCTCTCTCTCTCTTCTCTCTCTTTCTTTCCCTCAATCTTGACGTGTGGGGTAGTTAAATGGATAAATGTTGGACTACTAATTGGAAATACATAGTTCAATTTACGAAACAAAAATGTTCGATTGATCGGTAAAAGGGGGTGATTTTTGCGATTGTCCAGATTGACAAGTATGTCGACCTACCTGTACCTAAACCCCCTTCGTGATATACGCATGCAGAAAATCAAATTTGCTTAGACGCTATATCAGTCATATCAATGGCTGGGTTATAGAAACACAAAAGCACAAAACATGTAAACCATGGCGACCTTGAAAGTCTTTTATCTAAAAACTTCAACAGATGAAAGTACAGCAGTATCGCGTATGTGTGTATACATAGACTTTTGTGGGTGTTGGTGTTATTGTGTCTGTGTGTGTGTCTGTGTGTGTCTGTGTGTGTGTTTGTGCGTTTTCCCTTTGCCTTATATCAATATTAATCATTACTTTCAGGATGGAGTATTCATCAATATCAAATGTGACTTCAACAGGATGTGGGACAACGTTTTCTGACTTGAGAAGGAATACTGTACAAGCGAGTGAAGACATCAGGAAGTTAAACAAAACCCACAGCAAGAGAACTTCCTGAAAGCTGAGCAGTCGATGAGAGGAGCAGATAATCAGAGACAGACAGAGGAGGAATTGATGAGGAAGGGAACATAAGGAAAAGGGTGAGTCATTAGAAACGCAGGGACAGAAATTAGAGGCAGAGGAGGCTATGGGCGAGCTGATAGAAGAGCCCCGCTAAATGCCATGCAAATGGAAGCATGAACATGGTCTGGCCAGTCAGTGGGGCAGACAGACATTACCAAGAGTTTTCAGCGGCATGACGGTGAACAGGATATGTACAGATAGCTGCTGCCAAGACATGAATGATGGGGGAATTCAGGCAGCCTTTGACTTCCTGTTTTGAGGGTATACTGAGATCGTGTTTATCTTTATTACATTGTCAGCAGTTCTGATTGGACTTAATCACCCCCCCCCTCCCCACACACACACAGACAGACATACAGACACACACAGACAGACAGACACACACGTGAGCACACACACATGCACTCCCCCTCTCTCTCTCTCTCTCCCTCCCCCTCTCTTTCTCTTTCTCTCTCTCTCTCTCTCTCTCTCTCTCTCTCTTTCTTTCCCTCAATCTTGACGTGTGGGGTAGTCAAATGGATAAATGTTGGACTACTAATTGGAAATACATAGTTCAATTTACGAAACAAAAATGTTCGATTGATCGGTAAAAGGGGGTGATTTTTGCGATTGTCCAGATTGATAAGTATGTCGACCTACCTGTACCTAAACCCCCTTCGTGATATACGCATGCAGAAAATCAAATTTGCTTAGACGCTATATCAGTCATATCAATGGCTGGGTTATAGAAACACAAAAGCACAAAACATGTAAACCATGGCGACCTTGAAAGTCTTTTATCTAAAAACTTCAACAGATGAAAGTACAGCAGTATCGCGTATGTATGTATACATAGACTTTTGTGGGTGTTGGTGTTATTGTGTCTGTGTGTGTGTCTGTGTGTGTCTGTGTGTGTGTTTGTGCGTTTTCCCTTTGCCTTATATCAATATTAATCATTACTTTCAGGATGGAGTATTCATCAATATCAAATGTGACTTCAACAGGATGTGGGACAACGTTTTCTGACTTGAGAAGGAATACTGTACAAGCGAGTGAAGACATCAGGAAGTTAAACAAAACCCA
Organism: Monoplex corrugatus; assembly: GCA_030674185.1. Classification (NCBI taxonomy): domain Eukaryota; kingdom Metazoa; phylum Mollusca; class Gastropoda; order Littorinimorpha; family Ranellidae; genus Monoplex; species Monoplex corrugatus. The sequence goes on along the minus strand of CM060306.1, from coordinate 12,965,916 downwards.
CAGCAAGAGAACTTCCTGAAAGCTGAGCAGTCGATGAGAGGAGCAGATAATCAGAGACAGACAGAGGAGGAATTGATGAGGAAGGGAACATAAGGAAAAGGGTGAGTCATTAGAAACGCAGGGACATAAATTAGAGGCAGGGGAGGCTATGGGCGAGCTGATAGAAGAGCCCCGCTAAATGCCATGCAAATGGAAGCATGAACATGGTCTGGCCAGTCAGTGGGGCAGACAGACATTACCACGAGTTTTCAGCGGCATGACGGTGAACAGGATATGTACAGATAGCTGCTGCCAAGACATGAATGATGGGGGAATTCAGGCAGCCTTTGACTTCCTGTTTTGAGGGTATAATGAGATCGTGTTTATCTTTATTACATTGTCAGCAGCGTCTGATTGGTCTTAATCACTGCCACCACCACCCTCCACACACACAGACGCAGACACACACCTACACACACACACACACACACACACACACACACACACACACACACACACACACACACACCACACACATACACACACACACACACACACACACACACACACACACACACACACACACAATACTAGAAGAAATCCAAACAAGTTTAGGCTATAGAGCAAGAATAACAAGAACAAAAAAAAAATACTATACAAATCCAAACAAGTTTAGGCTATAGTATTTCAATAGTATTTTTTTGTTTTGTTTTGTTTGTTTGTTTGTTTTGTTTTTTGTTTTATTTTTTGTTTGTTTGTTTGTTTTTGTTTCTTGTTTTGTTGTCTAAAAGCACTTATGTGAATAGACGTTAAAAGAAATAACGAACGAACACACACACACACACACACACACACACACACACACACACACACACACACACACATACACACACACACACGCACACACCACACACACACACACACACACACACACACACACACACACACACACACACACACACACACACACACACAATACTATAGAAATCCAAACAAGTTTTAAGCTGCGTTTGTTATTATGCTCAACTTGCTATAACTCTTAAGAATTCGGTTTATGTTTCTGTGTTAAAACAAAAAACAAGAAAAAAAAGTATAATATAAGGAAAACTGTTATGTGCTGGCATGTAGTTTGTTATCGTTATGTCAGTTCTTAATCTTGTCATCTGATGTTTTTGTCTGGTTCTTGTGTAACGCATTTCAAGCATCCCTTCAGTACAGGCTGATGGTCTTTCTTTGTGTAGAATATATGAAGTCTGAAATCAGAAGTCTTTGTGTACAACCAAATTACTATGTTGGAAGTGACTTTAAAAAAGTGAGATTTTGAAATATAAAAGAGAGAGAGAGAGAGAGAGAGAGAGAGAGAGAGAGAGAGAGAGAGAGACAGACAGACAGACAGACAGACAGACAGAGACAGTGACAGAGAGACAGAGACAGAGAGAAGGAGAGAGACAGAGAGAAGGATAGAGAGGCAAACAGACAGACCAACAGACAGAAACAGAGACAGAGAGAGACAGAGAGGGTCAGAGAGAGAAGAGACAGACAGACAGACAGACAGAGGCAGAAACAGAGACAGAGACAGACAGAGAGACAGAGACAGGGAGACAGAATGAACGAGAGATGACACACAGACACACAGATGGACATGCAGACTAACACACACACAACTGGTTTGAAAGTTGAAAAAAAAAACTAATCAGTCATGAACCTAATTCTAAGATGTAATCGCATCAAAACATTTTTTTTTCCTTTCATTTCGTAAGGCAGTTACATCAGGCCATTGGTTACCTACACGCAAGCACTAACAAATGTGAGACACATTTACTTCTGTTGAATGGCCTCATCCAGTGCCGCTGCTCCTGTGAAGGAACAGCATGACGCTAATCGCCTGAAAATGACCCAATTACTTGGAATGGCCGCCTCAGCCAGCACCCTCCGCCCCCCCCCCCCTCCCCAACTTCCCTTCCATCCAAGTGTACGACACAAGGACATAAAACAGGGGAACGCTGCAGCAAGACCAGACAAGTGCTACAAAGATGAAAGAAAGAGTGGGAGGAAAAAGGAACATTTTTTTTTTCCAATGGGCTGCAAACTAAGCTGGGAAATAAATGTGTTTGTTTTCTTCTTTCTTCGTAGAATTTGTGTTTCTTTTAGTCATTTTTAGGGGATATCAGTTCTTTTGTCTCCACTTGCTCGTCAGACTTGAAGAAATGTCATCTCACACATTTCTTTGTGTCCTGTTATTTATTAGGTCTGTAGGTTGATCTTAAAGCTTGGCAGCTGTTTGTTTGTTTTGCTGTTCATTTTGGGTTTTTTAGTGTTCTTTTTTGTTTTGCCATTGCTGTTGCTTTATTTGTATTTGAAAGAGAGAGAGGAAAAGACAGAGAGAAAGAGACAGACAGTCAGACAGGCAAACAGAGAGAAAGAGAGAGAGAGAGAGAGAAGAGAGAGAGAGAGAGAGAGAGAGACAGACAGACCAACAGACAGACAGACATAGAGACAGATGAGAGAAACAGAGAAAGAGAGACATAAACAGACAGACATAATTAGCGAAAGATAGGCAGATAGGCACACAGATGGACAAATGGATTAACAGACACAGAGCTAGCGTGAAAGTTGATAAAAATTAATCAGTCATGAACCTAATTCTAAGATGTAATCGCATCAAAACATTTTTTTTCCTTTCATTTCGTAAGGCAGTTACATCAGGCCATTGGTTACCTACACGCAAGCACTAACAAATGTGAGACACATTTACTTCTGTTGAATGGCCTCCTCCAGTGCCGCTGCTCCTGTGAAGGAACAGCATGACGCTAATCGCCTGAAAATGACCCAATTACTTGGAATGGCCGCCTCAGCCAGCACCCTCCGCCCCCCCCCCCCCTCCCCAACTTCCCTTCCATCCAAGTGTACGACACAAGGACATAAAACAGGGGAACACTGCAGCAAGACCAGACAAGTGCTACAAAGATGAAAGAAAGAGTGGGAAGAAAAAGGAACATTTTTTTTTCAATGGGCTGCAAACTAACCTGGGAAATGAATGTTCGTTTTCTTCTTTCTTTATAGAATGTTTGTTTGTTTTAGTCATTGTTAGGGGATATTATTTCTTCTGTCTCCACTTGCTCATCAGGCTTGAAGAAAAGTCATTTCACACATTTTTTTGTGTCCTGTTATTTCGGTCTGTGGGTTGATTTTAATGCTTGGCAGCTGTTTGTTTGTTTTGCTATTCATTTTTTGTTGTTGTTCTTTTTTGTTTTATCATTGCTGTTGCTGCATTTGGTTTTGATATTCTTGTTGTTGTTATTGTGGTTGTCATTATTGCTGTGAATGGCTGCGTCAGCCAGCATCCCCATCCCCCGTCCTTCCTTGCAAGTGCGCATGCGTTTGTTTTCTTCTTTGTTTGTAGAATTTTTGTTTCTTTTAGTCATTTTAGGGGATATCAATTCATTTGTCTCCATTTGCTCGTCAGATCTGAAGAAAAGTCATTCAACACATGTTATTTAGGTTTGTGGGTTGATCATAATGCTTGGCTGTTTTTTCGTTGTTGTTTTGTTTTGTTTACTCGTTTGGTTTTCGTTGTTGTTGTCATTGCTGTTGCTGTATTTGTTGTTGTTTTTTGAATTTGCTGATGTTGGTATTGTGGTTTTTGTTGTTGTGACATTGTTGGTGAAGCATTTATCTTTGTTTTTTCTCGTGTTATTTTTTTTTCATTCATTTCCCTTCCCTTTCATTCATTGTTTTTTTTTTTCTTTTTTGGTTATTTTTTCACGTTCTTACATTCTTCCCCTCCCACTGCTTTCTTTGTTTGCATATATGTTTTAAATATGAATCACATAAAGTACACCTTATGGTTAGTGACGACAATTTTCTGAAATTACCATCTCATAATAAATACACTTTTTTTCAGAAAAGTCAGAACATTCAGCAGTTGCATGATAGTTGATGTATTAATAAAAAAAAAAGAAGGTCCATACTCATTACAATCAACACAGTTGACATAACTGAAAAAAAAAAGACAACAACAACAATGAAAGCAATTCGTCGATCAAACACTTTTTCTTATCTTTTTTCCAAAGAACAATACATTTCTATCCATACGTTTGACAAATGTGTCGACAAATACTGGCCTGTGCATGCTCAAGCTCAGATAGTCAAGTATATTTCTTGAGATAAACGTATGACGATCTACGATTACCATACAATTGTCAGGAAATCCTAAACACAATAAAAAACTGCATGTATCAGTTTATGAAGAAAGATAGAAAGATAGAAACAAAGAAAGAAGATAGATAGAGAGATAGACAGACTGACAGACAGACAGACAGACAGATGGACAGGTGGATGGATAGATGGATGGATGGATAGATAGATAGCTAGATAGCTAGATAGATAGATAGATAGACAGATAGATAGATAGATATATAGATATAGATAGATAGATAAACAGATAGATAAATAGATATATAGATAGATATATATATATATAGATAGATAGATAAACAGATAGATAAATAATAGATAGATAGATATATAGATAGATAGATATATAGATAGATAGATAGATAGATAGATAGATAGATAGATAGATAGATATATAGATATAGATAGATAGATAGATAGATAGATAGATATATAGATAGACAAACAGACAGATATATACACATATAATATAGGACATATTTAAAACAATGTGAATGACTGGTTTGTCTTCTATATTCATTCATAGTTTGATGATCTATAACTTAAATCAAGATCTGGTACAGACTGATACAACAACATTATACAGTTGTTTGTTTCCTCCAGCTGCATGTTGTTCACTGACCAACAAACAGATGTTGATGAATGTGTACATCCCTTCCCCCACATACATTGTACACACCCACACAATGTCTGCTCTTTGAAGACCAAAGGAAACGGTGGGCATAGCCATTAAATGCTAAAAGGAGAAAGGGAGATAAGCCCTATAAGCCGATGATAATAAACGCCCCCCCCCCCCCCCCCCCCAAACAATAGACTGCACGGTTTTACGTGGGCTCAGTGTTAAGCTTGCAGGAGATGAAGGAGACAGCAGGTTAATACACGTGGACGCTGTACACTATCTCCTGGCGCAGTGAATTCTCCAGAAATACCCTCAAACGGACGCATTCACTGAAAACCGTTTTCTTCTCTCTATTTCCCTGTCCCTGTCTGTCTGTCTGTCTGTCTATCTGCCTACCTGTCTGTCTGCTTGTGTGTCTGCCTGTCTGTTTGCATGTCTGTCTGTCTCTGTCTATGTCTGTCTTTCTGTCTGTCTGTCTGTCTCCCTCCCTTTCTCTCCCTCTCTCTCTAAGTCTGTCTGTCTGTCTCTTTTCTCTGTCTCTCTCTCTGTGTCTCTTTCTCATTCTCTCTCACTCTCTCCATATCTCTCTAAATATGTCTGTCTGTTTGCCTCTATCACTCTCTCTCTCTCTCCCTCTCTCTCTAAGTCTGTCTGTCTCTTTCTGTCTCTCTGTCTGTCTGCCTGTCTGTCTCACTCTCTCTCTCTCACTCTCTCTAAGTCTGGGAGCACGAGATAAGATGGCGACGGGGTAGCCATGTTGATTATTTAGCTCTGCTGATTTTCCATCGTTGCTCCGCTATTCATCGTTGAAGAAACACATACTTTGTGAGGTGGGTGCATCGTACAGTGAAGAGTGACGAAATTGTGCACAATGTGTAACCTGGACACTTACAGGGCTAGAATTGGTCTTTTCTGTGGCGGTGTGCTGGTGAAGCTGAATGTGGGTTCAGAGGTCATGCAGCAGGTGAGAGATGCTACAGAAAGTGACGTACCTATAACTACAACAGACATTGTGTTATCATTTGTTTTTTGCTGGCTCCTTGTTCTGATATGCATGTCATTTTGTTCTAACTTTGAGCAATTAATTGTTCCGAAAACTGTGTCACTGGACGAGAACGTTCAAAGGTCAGGAACAGTGTATTGTGAATTTGTGTGCTGCAAAGATGACAATGTCGATTCAAAATTTCCTCTCGTGGCGCACGTGCTAACTGCCATCTCGCTGGTTTGCGTGGTCAATAAAACGTTCTCCACGTGGAAACTGCGCCTCAGTGGGGATGTCGAGGAAAACCCCGGCCCTGACCCTGCACTCAACCAACCACAGAATGGAAGTGATACAGAAGAAAACGAAAGTCAACCAACCGTGGCAACTGGCATGGATGAATTTCTCGCTAGAATCACCGACACGATACGTCAGCAAATACTCGAGCAAACTGACCTACTAAGGGGTGATCTAGGTGGCATAAAGGATGAGCTGGATGAAATTAAAGGACAGTGTGCACAAATTAACAGCAGATGTGACAGACTGGAAAAAGAACAGCAAGATTTGACTGACAGTGTGTCAGCGATGATCTCGGACATTAACAGTGTGGGTCAAGAGGTATCTGATGGCAAAGAAGAAACTAACAAACTGAAATCAGCAGTTCAAGATTTACGAGATGAAATCTTAAATATGATTCAGAAATCGACAGATTAGAAGGGTTTTCCCGAAGAGATAATCTCAATTCTTTGGGGTACCTCAAAACAGTGTCAGTGAGAACCCAGATGTGTGTGTGGCTACACTAGTCAGTCTGTTGAACAGTATCAATGACACAAAGACATGGACACAAGACGATTTTGTGAGAGCACACAGGGTGGGCCAAGCTAAACAGGACCAACCCAGACCAGTAATAGCGCGTTTTACGCAATGGAGAGAGAAAATGCGTCTACTCACAAACAAAAACATGCGAGACAAGTTGAAGGACCAAGGTATTAACCTGTCAAACGACCTCACAAGGCGTCAAGCTAACTTTGTTGCTCAAGCCAGAAGAGAGGGGAGAAAAGCTTTTTTCAAAAACGGAGTGATGGTGATGGGTCCTTACCTATCCGATTCCCGTACCTATGTCCAGGTGACAGCGACAGGCAGAGACAACACTGTGGGCATGGCACATACAACCCCCTATCACGACAACAGTACGATTTGGGTCAAGATCGTGCACGCTACGGGGAGTCCCTTCTCCCAGCTACCCCAGGCTATGCTGTGACGAGGCGAGTACTGCGGTGACGGGGATGGTCGAGAAATCTCCCGTGACACACTGCAACACCTGACCAACCACCTGACAGCGGACAGACAAGGTCTCTCTGTGATGCAGACGCCTCTCGGACTGGCCAGTCAAGTCGGGGAACAGGGAGAGGTAACGGGGCTTCGTCGACGCGTGACGCACAGGCCTGGCCACGGGTTCCCGGACTGGTCAACAGACAGGGGCAAGTGGGAGAGGTGACGAGGTTTCCCCTCGTCGTGTAGTAGTGGACCAGCCTACCGACACGCGCCGGGGAAGAGTTACGCGAGCAACAGCCGGGTCTACGTCGTTACCTGGGAAACCAATCCTGTGGCAGTGGTGACCGCCCTTTGCGTAGCAAGACGAAAAAATAGGACAAGCCTGACCACTCGGCAACTTGGCGTTTTCTTTCCTATAATGTAGAAAATGTATACAATAAATTAAATGATGCCTCTTTTGTAAACTATATTAATTCTTTTGATTTTGTATGTTTATCAGAAACATTTATTGATGCATCATTTGATTTTTCTGGGATATTTACACAGTTTATAAAATTCACTGCTCCAGCCAAGAAACTATCATACTTCGGAAGGAACTCGGGAGGTGTTGTACTACTCATAAAAAAATGTTTACAACAATTTGTAGAAGAAATTAAATTAGAATGTTATAATGCTGTGGCAGTAAAGCTAAATAAGAATGTTCTTAGTACTGACAAAGATGTTGTTTTAATTGGTTGTTATGTTGCACCTGAAGGTAGTCCTCTGTATAATAACACAGAACTGAAAGACGGAGTAGTGATGTTGGAAGAAAGTGTATTGTGTGTGCTTACGACAGGATATGTGTATCTGATGATTTGTGGCGATTTAAATGCAAGAACAGGATTGTGTCAATCAAAAGGCGAAGAAATGACAAACTTTGAGTCAAATTTTAGTCTATATTGTGATGATCTGATGAAAATATTTCCAGGCATTCTAAAGATGGAACTGAAAATAACTTTGGAAATTCCTTGTTAGACTTGTGCTTTATGTTTGATCTTGACATTATGAATGGGTTTTGTGATGGCGACAGGGAAGGAGAATACACTTTTGTATCACCGAATGGATGCAGTGTTATTGACTATTTTCTTGTCCCTGAAAATTCTCACATAACTGTAACATGATTGTAAGTGATTGTCTTGTTTCTTGGCATTTGCCAATAGAAATGACATGGAAAAATGGAATGCAAAAATGTCCAGAAACTCAGGAATCATGCATGCAAGAGAAAATCAGTTTGGTCGGAAGAAAACGCATATATATTTGAGGCTGAACAAAATTCAGATGATTTTAATGATCGCTTTCATGAGGCTTATCAGTTAATGAATGTTGATGTAAATAGCTGTGTAGATATTTTTGCTCAAGCAATGCATAGTGCAGCCCATGTATGGTCAGAAGGGTTGGCAAAAGAAAGAAATGTTTAGATGACTGGTTTGACGATGAATGTGAGCATAAAAAGAAACACGTAAAGAGGCTTCTTAAAAGCTTTCAGAGGAACAGATTAGGAAGTAAAAAAAAAGAACTGAAAGATGTTTATGTGAAAGAGTGATCTGAATACATAAAATTGAAATGACAAAAGAAACGTGAATTTGAAGAAGCAAAAATAAATAAACTCAAAGACTCTATTAAAGACTCAAAATTATTCTGGTTGGCAATCAGAACACTTAATAGAAAAACCATAATCTATAACGAAATAAGCCTTAATCAGTGGCATGAACACTTTCACACAATATTTCAAAGTTCTGGATCCGGGGCAGAAATTGAAGATGATGGCAATTTGGATACAAATGAGTACGAAGAACCATTATTTAATGATGCAATATCAAGAAGGGAGATAATTGACAGTATTAAAAAATTGAAAAATGGTAAAAGTGCTGGACCAGACAAAATTCTGGGAGAAATGTTAAAGCATTCCAGCGATTCAGTGTTAAATTTTATAGTTATTCTATTTAATCGGTTATTTGAAAATGGTATTTTCCGCCACAGAATGGGCCAAATCTATTATTGTCCCCATACATAAGAAAGGAGATGTAAACAACCCAGACAACTACCGAGGGGTTGCACTCACAAGTGTTTTAGGCAAAGTTTATACAAATATATTAATAAACGACTTACGAAATGGGCAGAGAGGGAAGAAAAAATAATAGAAGAACAAGCAGGATTTCGATCTGGATACAGTACAATAGATCACATTTTCACGCTGTACGCTTTAGTCCAAAAATACCTTCTTAATCACACTAAACTATACGTAGCATTTGTAGATTTTCGCAAAGCAGTTTGACTCAGTTAATAGAAATGTACTTTGGGGTATTCTGCGAAAGAATGGAGTAAATGGTAAATTATATATGTCTCTTAAAAGTATATATAATTCTGTGTTAGCATGTGTTCGGTGACAAAGATATGTACACCAACTTTTTCGAATGTCCACGAGGAGTGAAATCAAGGATGTCTCCTCAGCCCCTTACTATTTTCATTTTTTATTAATGAGTTAGCGTTAGAAATAGCCAAAAAAGGGAGACATGGTGTACAGCTATTGCTGGTGCTGTTGAAGTTTTTTTACTGCTATTTGCTGATGATGTGATGCTTTTGTCAGACACTGTCATAGGGTTACAAAATCAACTAAATGCTTCAAAACATGAATCTGATAGGTTATTATGTCTGTGAACCTAGAAAAGACGAATGTGATGATTTTCCGTAAGGGAGGACATTTTTCGGCTCGAGAAAAATGGGTTTATGGTGAGTCTGAATTTTAAAATAACAAACTCATATAAATATCTAGGTATTATTTTTACAACAAAACTGAGTCTCCAAAGCGCATGGGTGGAAAGCAGCAAAAAAGGGAAAAGAGGAACGATGCAAAATTTAAGATCTTTAAGAAAATTGAACTGCACTGACTTCTCGATTTTTTGGAAACTTTTCGACTCACAAATTGAACCAATCTTAACGTATGGCTCAGAAATATGGGGGTTTTCGAGCAATCATAAAATGGAAAGGTACATACATTTGCCATCAAACGTTTCCTTTGGTACCATTGCATTCATCTAATAAAATGTTATATGGAGAAACTGGCCGTTATCCTTTGTTTTTGAAAACTCAAATGAAGTGTATTAAATACTGGTTGAAATTAACCCAGCTCCCAATGTCAAGATTGTGCAAGCAGGCATATGAGATGTTACTGAATCAATTAGACTCGGGTAAACAAAACTGGGCATATTTCGTTAAGAAAAATGTTAACCACACATGGATTTGGTATTGTGTGGATGTGCCAGGGAGTTGGTTATGAACAAGGATTTATTTCAGAATTTAGGGATAGACTAGTTGATTCGTACAAACAAAACTGGCACGCTTCAAATGGAAGAATCTGAGAAATATGATTGGTTCCTTTCCTTTAAAAGTATATTTCAAACCGAAAAATATATAAAGGCCGTAACAAATAAATGGCACAGAAGCAATCTTGCTCGTTTTAGACTAAGAGCCCTAGGGCTAAATGCAACAACAAGATGGTTTTACTCAAATTCATCGGCACACTCTATTTGTCCCATGTGTAATATAGAGACAGAAGATGAAATGCATTTTTTGTTTGTTTGCAAGTCGTATGAAAGTATACGACAAAAATGCATAATCCTTTGATGAGGACATTTCGAGTCAAAGGGTCATTACCAGAATACTCATGACTGAAGATGAAAACTATAAAAAATCCCTCACGAAATTTATCGCCCTTGCTTGGGAAAGTCGGAGAAAGAAAACAACACAGTAATAAATTAATGTAAGTTTATCTCCAGTGAAGATATCACTTTATACTGTTCTTATGTTTAATTTGCCGGATTTAGGTCTTCCTCTTACTTTTATGACTAATTACGTCGGGTGGTCAACTGTTTCTTCAACCTTTTTGTTCAACTTTTTAAATTAATGTACGTTTATCTCCAGTGAAGATGTTACGTTATATTGTTTTTTTTGTGTTTGTTTTCTGGATTTGGGTCTTCCTCTTATATGACTAATTATGTCAGGTGGTTAACTATTTAACTTTTTGTTCAACTTTTTAAATTAATGTAAGTTTATATTCAGTGAAGATATCACTTTATACTGTTCTTATGTTTATTTGGCGGATTTGGGTCTTCCTCTTACCTATATGACTAATTACGTTGGGTGGTCAACTGTTTCTTCAACTTTTTGTTCAACATTTTGTTCAACTTTTTCCGTTCAATTTTTTCTTCATCTTTAGGGAATAAATTCAAATGGATGTATTGTCAGCCGTGACTATATTTATAAATCTTTGTTTCGAGAAAACGTCGCCGAAAAATTAATGACTTGTTTTATGCTCCTTGCCACAAGGACAAAAATGTCAATGGCAATAAACCATTTTCAGTTCAGTTTCAGTTCTCTCCCCACTCTGTCTGTCTGTCTTGTCTGTCTGTCTGTCTGTCTCTCTCTCTCTCTTCTCTCTCTCTCTCTCTCTCTCTCTCTCTCTCACTC
>CM060306.1:12936861-12941861 GCA_030674185.1 Monoplex corrugatus | reverse complement strand
GAAAAACAAGAACAAGAACAAGACGGAGAAGAAGAACAAGAAGAACAAGAACAAGAAGAAATACAAGAACAACAAAAAGAACAAAAACAGCAAGAACAAGAAATAAAAACAAAAACAAAACGAAAAAAGCCAATAATGACATTGATGATATACATCAAACTGTTAAGCACATGAATATACAGTCGAAGTGAAAAGTAATTGCAGCACTTAAGCAAGGTGGAAGATCCAAATAACCGTCCTCACGCATTTTTTGAGTGCCACCGTTAACCTTTCCACTCCAGTCGTAAAATCTCGATTCGAAGGCGAGAAACCTTGGTTTCTGTTTTCCAAAGATCTATAGAGAGTCAAGTAAAAGACACAAAGAAAACAATATCAAATTGTGGTGACATTTCGCATGGCCATTTCGTCAAAGTTTAAGAAAGAAAGGAGACAGAAATTGATTTGAAAATGGCTCATATTATTTGTGCACGTGAGAAAGTATGATTCGGGGACGGAGGAGACAGATGGACAAACAAACAGACAGACAGATAAACAGACACTCGTATTGAAGGCTAACATTCCATAGCTGTTTATAAGTTCCGACTAATCTGTTTCATAGACGTTGTAAATTGAGTAAGTAGTGCATGTTTAAGTTCGAATAATTGTACTCTTTTATCAGGTCACGCTGACTGGATATATGAACTTTGTTTTAGTTATGAGTTATAGTCTGGTTCTAAAGAACATACATAGCTGGCAGTAGATACTAGTATTCCTTCTTTTGCTTCTGTGATCTCTTTCTGACAAGTCACCAAGTTGTCCATTTTTCCATCTGCTTTACACTACAAAATATTTAAAAAAAATATGAAAAGCATTTAGCACAAAGAAACAAGTAAACAAACAAAGTAAAACTTGTACATACGCATACATGAGCGTATTAATTCCCCGCCCAATGCCTCTACTCCGAAGGCACATACAGGATGAGAAACACAATGGAAAGGACGGACACACTTGTTTGACTTTGTGGCTTACGTTGACATTTTCAAAAGTACAAAACACTAACTAAATGAATCTTTACAGATTATATATTTTGCTTCACTAGGGAGATTGAAGAGTGATCTAACAAGTTGTTCTAACATCAATACGGTGATGTAAATATTTTTTTTAAAATTTTGAATATTTTACCAGATAATCCGATTTTAAAGTTTTTATACCTACTTTTCATCATTTTAATTCAGCCGCTCAAGTCGGACATTTTATCTGTGAATTGTGTTTACACCTTAGCCTACTGTGTTCGCCCAACGCTACAGCTTCCAAACCTTTGTGTTCTGCGTTCTCTGGATTTTAGTGTTGTGAACTGACCAACCCACACACCAACCTGCAAGTGTCTTCCTCTCCTGCCTGGCTCGCAATTATGGACCCGTCTTTTATAAAACAAATTGGACTGACACTTTTTAAACACAGCAAATGCTACCTCGGTGGAGGCGTCTACCAGCGCATACGTACATTGGGGCTGTGTAGCAAGCCCCGCACTGCGCGATCCTGTCGTGGTGGACGTCTCCACCGTCTTTGGCACAACCTGCCTCCTGCCCGACGCCACTTTTCGTCTCCTGCTTCTTCTTCTCCTCCACTGCCCCTGCCCTTGACCTCGCTGCTGCAAGCTTTGTCTCCTCCTCTGCCGTCTTCGCCTTCGCCTTCTGTCCTGATGGTGCCGCCTTCGCCTTCTGTCCCGCCGGTGCCGCTCTCGCCTTCTGTCCCGTTGGTGCCGCCTTCGTCGCCACCTCAGCCGCCACCATATGACTGTGATAGGCTGAAACTATGCCTTTTTAATGCTCAGTCGGCATGCACTGGTGACAAAGCCGATGTTATTGCTGACTTTGTCGCAGATGAGCATGTTGACATTGCTTTTATCACGGAGACATGGCTTAACCCCCTTGGTCACGAACCTATACTTGCTAGCCTCACTCCGAGTGGTTACAGGCTTGCTTCTTTCCATCGCTCATCCCGAGGTGGCGGTATCGCCATCCTCTACAACGACTCACTCCATTCCCGCCTATCTTTCTCGCAGTCTCTGCCTTTCTCCCATCCTTCTTTCGAGCACGTTGAAGTATCCTTCCAATCCACCCCTCACCCCATCACCTTCTCCTGTGTCTATCGACCCCCACCTAGCTCTGCCAACAAACTCACCACATCCATGTTTCTCTCTGACTTTGACCAATTGCTTGACCACTACTGCCTCTTACCTGGAAATCTCATCATTCTAGGTGATATCAATGTCCACTATGACAACACTCACCGTTATGACACAAGACATATCATCAACTCTCTGTCCAATCATAATATGACTCAACACATTTCTGAACCAACCCATCAAAAAGGTCACATTCTTGACTGGATCATTTCTCGTGATCATCACAATTCCGCTACTGACAACTGCTTAGTTCTTTCTACCCGTCTAACTTCAGCCCTTCCATCTGACCACTCTGCAATTCTCTGTTCTCTCGACATTTCTCCTCCTTCCCGTACCATGCGCACAGTGACTCGACGCAATCTCAAATCTATCGACCTCTCCACATTTTCATCTGATGCCTCCCGTCTCCTTTCTGAAAAGTCACATAACCTTGCCGATGAATTCTATACTACTCTCCACCATCTTCTGGACACTCATGCTCCAGCCACAACCCGTCTTTTACCTGACCGCCCCCCTACCCCCTGGCTCACTCATGAGATCGCCTGTGCAAAACGTGCCCGCCGCAGAGCAGAGCGCCGCTGGCGCAAATCCAAACTCACTGTACACAGGCAACTTTTCCAAGCCTCTAAAACAAAAGTATCCACCCTCATTGCATCAGCAAAAACAAGCTATTTCCAAACCAAAATCCTGAATGCCTCTTCTTCAAAAGAACTCTTTACAACCATGAATCATCTCCTTGGCACACGAAAAGATTTACCTCTCCCAACAAAACATACAAATGAAGAACTCCCATCTGTATTCTCCAACTATTTCACCACCAAAATACAAACTCTTCGTGACAGGCTTGACAGGACACCCTGTCAACCATGCCCACCTGACCCTTCCTTCTCTGGCACACCTCTTACTACTTTTACCCCAGTCTCACAAGAAGAAATTCTCAACACAATCAGATCCATGTCGTTCAAAACCTGCGAACTGGATCCTTCTCCAGGTTCTGTCTACGCCGACTGTCTCCCTACTCTCCTCCCATTCATCACTGACATCATCAACACTTCTCTTCAAACTGGAACTGTCCCAGATTCTTTCAAGTCTGCTATTGTTCACCCTCTCCTCAAGAAACACAATTTAGATCCAAATGAACTGAAAAATTACCGGCCTATCTCTAATCTCTGTTTCTTGTCAAAACTCCTTGAAAAAGTCGTCCTCAACCAGCTGAACTCTCACCTGTCTGCCAACAATCTCCTCAATCCTTTCCAGTCAGCCTACCGCCAGTGCCATAGCACTGAAACTGCCCTACTACACATTCTCAACAATCTCCTCCTTGCAACTGATACTGGCAAAGTCTCTCTCCTCACACTCCTTGATCTGTCTGCAGCCTTTGATACCATTGATCATGGTATTCTCCTTTCTAGACTTCATCATACTTTTGGCATCTCTGACATTGCTCTGTCTTGGTTCACTTCATACCTATCAAACAGAAAACAAACCGTTCTCATCAATGGCACTTACTCTCAACCTGCTTACCTGACCTGTGGTGTTCCACAAGGATCTGTCCTTGGCCCTGTTCTTTTCACTCTTTACACCTCCCCCCTGTCCACCATCACCAACTCCCATTCTATAAAACACCACTTCTATGCTGATGACACCCAACTTCAAGACAGTGACTCACCTGATAATATACAGCGCCTGTTGACTCGCACCACTGAGTGTTACTCGGACATTAAGAACTGGATGACACACAATAGACTTCAGCTTAATGACGACAAAACAGAAGCTATCCTCATTGGCACCCGTCAGAAACTTTCTCAGCTGCCTCCTCTTTCTCTCCCATTATGTAACACATCAGTCCCAATTTCTGATTCAGCTAAAAACCTTGGTGTCTGCATTGACTCTACCCTCTCCATGAACAACTTTGTTTCTCAAACTGCCAGATCCTGCTACTATCATCTCCATCGTATAAAGCTGATCAGGAAGTATCTCTCTGTCGAAACAACTGCAAAACTCGTTCTCTCCTTCATAATGTCTCGCATTGACTATTGCAATTTCACTCCTGTCTGGTCTTCCTGCCTCCACCATTCACATCCTACAGCGCATTCAAAACAATGCTGCACGCCTTGTACTCAAAAAGAAAAAAGCTGACCACATATCTCCTCTCCTGGCACAACTTCACTGGCTCCCTGTATCAAAGCGCATACAGTACAAACTAGACACCATGTGCTACAAAAGCCTCAATAACGCAGCCCCCGATTACCTGTCAAGCCTACTTGAGATCTATGTTCCCTCACGTACCCTCCGCTCTGCCTCTGATCCTCTGACTCTTCGCTTTCCACGCACTAAGCTCAATACCTATGGTCCACGAGCCTTCTCTGTTTCTGGTCCACTCTCCTGGAACAAACTTCCTCTCTCAGTCCGTCAGCAACCTACTTTTGTCTCCTTCAAGTCCGCTCTCAAAACTCACCTTTTCTCTCCTGCATAAAATCCTAACCTCACTCAACCCTCCCCTCTGCAGCCTGTCTCCGCTCGGAGGGAATCACATGGTTATAATATATAATTGTATGCTATGCTCTCTATAATTTTCCATTGCTTTTATTCTTGCTTTTATTGCTTTTATTCTTTCTCCCCATTTATAGCCATGCGTGTGTGTGGGTGTGTGTGTGTGTGTGTGTGTGTGTGTGTGTGTGTGTGTGTGTGTCTGTGTGTGTGCGTGCGTGTGTGTGCGAGCGTGCGTGCCTGCGTGTGTGTCTGCTTCAGCGCTTAGATTTGATTTTATCAAGATTTTGCGCTATATAAATATTGTAATTATTTATTAATTAAAATATTGTAATTATAATAA
>CM060306.1:12912648-12930148 GCA_030674185.1 Monoplex corrugatus | reverse complement strand
GAGATACAAAACCACACACACACACACACACACACACACACACACACACACACACACACACACACACACACACACACACACACACACACACGCAAACACATATACACACATATACACAAAGAAAAACACACATGCACACACACACTCACACGCACACACATACAAAACACACACACACACACAACATAAACACACAAACACACACACACACACACACACACACACACACACACACGTACAGACCCAAACACTGGCGCGTGCACACACACACACACACACACACACACACACACACACACACACACACACACAAACAACACACACACACACACACACACACACACACACAAACACACACACACACACACACACACACACACACACACTCATACACACACACATACACACATACACACACATGAATTAGACTCTGTCTCTGTCTGTCTCTGTCTCTCTGTGTGTCTGTCTCTGTCTCTGTCTGTCTGTCGCTCTCTCTCTCTCTCTCTCTCTCTCTCTCTCTCTCTCTCCCTCCCTTTCATCTCATGTGTTGTACACAACAATGTACTCTTTGTGATGACGTGGTAGTTATACTGCTTTTTGTTTGTTTGTTTGCTGTTTTTCTTTTCCTTTTGCCAAATCCATGAAAATTGATTTCTGAAAGTACTGTTGATCAAGTCTTTCATATACACCATGTTGTCTGACAAAATGTTTCATTTTTGCCACATTCCTTTTCTATGCTAGCTGTCAGATGGGTTTGTTCCCTTAGAAGTTCTTTATTTCTTTCCCCGTTTTCTGTCATTCTGACAGCACATGCTCTCAGTGACCTCTGTCCTTGACTTCTGGGTTCAGGAAGAGGACGCAATGTCTGGTAATATTTTATCGAGAGACTGTCTTGATTGTAATTATCATTGCTAGTTTTGTTTAAAGCCCGGCCGACTGCGTAGAGCCATATCAGGGCTGTAACCGCTTCAAAACATACACACGTTCAACAGGGGAAAAAGAGAAAAGCAAATTAAGTACACATATTAATCTATTGACCATTCTGTCCTATTTACAGCAATTCCGAATTTAAAAATCATACCTGAATACAAATTTAAGCATACCTAAGGACACTAAAAACATGTATAAAAACGGGCATAATTTACCTAAAATTGCTTCCGCATATCTCATTTCCCTACAGCCTAAAATGCACTCAATAATGTACATCAATCTTAAAGAGAAAGTACATAAGACTTTATCGAACACATACAGGTCGAACGACCAGCAAGGCAGAAAATGATAAGAAGAAATGACAGAAAGCAAAAGAACAAGGTATAAACAAAGAAAGTGACAGAAAAGAGGAAATTTCTAGCATAGAATTCCCAGAAGGCGTGGGTACTATGAAAAAAATATACTGAAAGAGCCCCTGGCTTCCCACGAGATGGAAAACAGCCTTGATGAATTCATTAGTGCATACCCGCAAGTTGGGTACGTAAGTTGCTTAATTACTGTCTCGGCATGGTGGACAGCGATGAAAACTTTCTACCATTTGTTTTTGTTTGTTTGTTTGTTTCTGGCCCAACCTTTATCATAAGCCAGCTTTGTTTCAGGACCAAGAGGTGTCTTTCTGTTGTTCGTTATCTGCTGTGCTTTAGTCTTCCTTTTTTATAGCATTCTTCTGCCTTCCAGTAAAAAGGTCACTCTCAAGTGATATTATTTTGCTGTCTTCAGTTGACGTGCCTAATGTATCTTCATCACTTTCAATGAAAATAATACCCATACCCTGTTGACTGCATTGAGCTAGTAATTGTTGGCCCGAGATGCTGCTGGGCCAGAAGATCAGAAGATTTATGTTACTGTGGAGATAGTTTGGTTGGAAGGTTTATAGTTTGGTCATGTCCCTTTCTCTCATGCTCCAGTATGTATTCTGATCAATAAAGAAGGATGGACTAGGCACAATTGTTAGCACAACTCTAGAACAATCACAACTTGGTGGTGATGCATTATTTGGGAGAACCTCTTCATATTGTTCAACATCCATAAGGTATTTCTGACTTTGCTGAGATGGCTCTTGGTATAGCTGTCTGTTCCTCCATCAAGTCTGGCATTAAGGGGTAAATAAGTACATGGACGATACTGGGTGGATGATTGAGATTGCTGGTCGAGTTCATGTTAGCTAGGTTAATTATCAAGTTGCAACTTTTTTTCTGCTTTTTGTCAATAGCTAAGTACTCTCTCTCTCTCCTCTCTCTCCCTCTCTCTCCCTCCCTCTCTCTCTCTCTTCCCTTGGGAAGGGGCAAGCTAGAACAATGGATGACAAAAGTACTGCATGGGTTAAACAGATAGATGACGGTGTCAGGATGGAATGGCAGAGGATTTGATACCAGTACTGAGGCACCTTGTGGGCCTGAAAAGCCTGTCTGGGCAAAAGCTTTAATGAATTCACTGAGATGTTTTACGAGATGTTTTGGATGTCTTGTTCGAAATCTGGCCAAAGCCTCAAGGGCAACATCTCTCTCTCTCTCTTCTCTCTCTCTCTCTCTCTCTCTCTCTCTCTCTCTCTCTCTCTCTCTCTCTCTCTCACCCTCTCTGTCTGTCTGTCTGTCTGCCATTATGACTCTGCCTGCTTCTATCTGTTTGTCTGTCTCTCTCTCTCTTTCTCTCTCTCTCTCCCTCTCTGTCTGTCTCTGTCTGCTCTCTGTGCTCTCTCTTCCTTTTATCTCTTTATCTCCTTCTCATCGTTTTCATTCAGTTTGTAGACTACAGTTTGCACTTTCCTGGTTATTATATGTAGCAAATGAACAATGTCGTTGCCAAGCTGATATCACATGGGAGTGGCATACTAATCTGGATTTTCCCAAGATTTTGTCTATATCTCACTTACGTTCATCTTTCGCTGGCTTTGACAGTCAGGTACCTTAAGCTGGCATGGCTACACACCGATGTTTCTCTAATTGAAACTCACAGTAATCAATGGGTTAATGAGAATAACGCATCGACAATAGAGAGGCTCTCTCCCTCCTCTTTTCTCTCTCTCATCCTTCCTCTCTTATATTCTCTATCTTGTCCTAGAATTATGAAATGGGGCTTGACTGTTTATGTGTAATGAAATATGCACGTAATATCATTGATGTATCAATTTGTATATCTAATGGTTGCTATAGTTACGTTAGATGTCTGAAGCGTTCACCATATCTTTAGTGGGAAAGGGGTCGATCTAAAGTCAGTCAGAAATTGAGTCCTTTAAAACAGAATTCAGATTTTTTTTTACAACTCAGAGGCCCAACATGCTGTAACAATGCATGACAATTCAACTCTGCCTCCAAGTTCATACTACCCCCTCCAGTTCCCAGCAATTACCCAAGGGCAAGCTCTTCCTAGACAAAAAGCAACAGCGATGCTGTGGGCTACGAAGACTGATGAAACAAAATCATGACAGAAACGCAGAAGGATTGGAAGATTTACTGGTATTAGGACGAGTGAGAAGTGTTGGGGAGACCAGTCTACGATAAATCTTCGTGAGGTCACAGAAACACTTACATATTTCACGAGCTGTCTTGGCAGAAAGCTGGTGCTAGTTTCAATAGGGAATTTCTTGCTTTTATTTGCGTGTTCGCCCCAGCTGTGCCTGTTATTCAAATCATTGGTTTGGGAAAGAGACAAAAACAAAATGAAAGAAAATACACAGTATTGAAAAATAAAAGAGACACAGATCAGCCATAGCTTTTCACAGCGCTGTAAACAAGTGCAAAAAGATACCGGTGTCTAGACCCATTGGAAGACAAAACTTTCAGAAGTCAAAGAAACAATATTGTTCTTGAAGAGTTGGTCAATATCAAAGAAGTGATGTTTCCCATGCATAACGGGTCAGTTATTCTTCTTTCAACGTTTCACATAATGTAGTGTGTGACAAGTTTAGCAGTTTCTGGTGTTTTAATTCAGAACCTATCAAATGCACACATTCGCTTGCCTAAGGACAAGCCTGGTTTGAGGCACTGATATAAGTAGTTTTTATTGCTGTACTCTTTACACATTTTATCCCATATGTCACTGGCATTGCATGAAAATGTCTAAGAGATTGAAATCAAAATAAAATGCGTAAATTTGCGAACGTGTGCGCATGTTCTTTCTTTCTCTTGTTTTTAAGGAATTGCTCTCTGTCTGTCTATCTGGTTTTGTCTGTCTGTCTATCTGTCTGTCTCCCCCCATGTATATATATATAATATATATATATTATATATATATATATTATACATATATATATGTATGTATAAAGAGAACATCAGATAGATCAAGGGAGAAAATATTGGACGGACTTGCATGGTGGCTGAGGACGGAGAGAGTGGGAGATGCACTTGCAACGACAAGGGATAGATTCGTAATGGAGGGCCATGATCGCTAACGCCACACACATACACAAAGACACACAAGCACACACGCAGACACACACATACACACAAACACACACATATTGTTGGTATTTTCTTCCCCACTTCTCTCATTAACTTTCGCTCTCAAGAAAACGACAAAAAAATAATGTTATACTTAAATTTCCTTGAGCATTATGTCTTAAATTAATGATTTTTAGATGCATTTGTTTTTCTTTGCAGTTCCAAGCAGATACGTAAATTAGCAATACCAGGTTTAATAAATGGCATTCACGTAGTTACTTATACAGTTCATTGGAAGTTTTACACGGGGTTTGGATTTCTTTTTGGCCAAAGCCATTCAGTCACAATTCTTAATTCAGACTACTAACCAATAAGCCCGGTATTATCTAGAAACTGTGTGACAGTTTAGTTCTGCCCTGAGCTAAACATCCCCATTGATTATCCGTGTGTGTGTGTGTGTGTGTGTGTGTGTGTGTGTGTGTGTGTGTGTGTGTGTGTGTGTGTGTGTGTGTTTTGTGTGTGTGTGTGTGTGTGTGTGTGTAGGGGGGGGGGGTAGCTAGACCAACGAAAAGGCAAAGGTTCTGCAAAAGGTTTAGAAAGACAGATGAGGACGTCAGGGTGGAATGGCAAAGGGCTTTGATGATTTACCAGGACCAAAGCACCGCATGAGGCTTGAGAGCCTGTCTGGGCAAAACCTTTAATGAATTCACTGTACAACTTACATATTTTACGAGCTGACTTGCTCGAAATCTGGCTCAAGTGTTAAGGGAAATCTCTCTCTTCTCTCTCTCTCTCTCTCTCTCTCTCTCTCTCTCTCTCTCTCTCTCTCTCTTCTCTCTCTCCTCTCTCTCTCTCTCTCTCTCTCTCTTGTTCCCTCTCTCTCTGCATATCGGTTGTATTTCTCTTCTATTCACTATATTTAGTGACAGAAAGAAGACAGAAGACACAATGACAGGGGGTAAACAGTCTGATCGATTCTCTTTGTCAAATGAAATGCTAGGGTATCAGATTGTAGTGCGGCGTTCTATGATGCTTAGAAGTATTGTAAACAAGCGCTGAAAGGAGTTGAAGGTCAGAGCCATTCGGATGAGCTCCCCTTTACAAGGGAACAAACAAACCATAGTTCTCTAGTAAGCTTGCCTGGTTAACAATTCATATTCATAGTGCGTCGCCCGCTCGCACGATTGGTCATCCTTTCTTCCTCGAATGTCTCATTTCTGATAACGATGAAGCGAAAGTCTTCTAGAATTTCAAAGACATTATTTGTCTTGTCATTAGATCACAAAATGGAACTACATGAAGTTTTGTAACAAACTGACACAATTTCTTATCATTTCAACATATGCACGTTTCATTTATTATTGCCAACAATAATGGCAACATGTACAAGTGACACAGACTGGTTCTAATCAGTTGACACAATAATCAATTGTTGTCAACAGTAATGGCAATATGTATCCATGAGTAACTAAAAAACTATTAAATTGCTGCAAATGCAGGCAGTCCTAGATGTACATGTATTTGTAGGACATAATGTGCAAATGATCTTGATTAAGCATTCAATTTCAATTCAGCATAATGGATTTAGAGCAGTCAGTTGCTGAATGTACACATATATTATATATTCACGTGGATTTATTTAATCAGTTTCTGGCAGTCTAGATTCATTACGCCTCTACAAATCTGAAGAAAATAAAGTTTATATTCTATCATATCACTTACTGTACTGTTTTCTCTGTACTTGTAGTGTTTGTGTAATTGCCTTTTTCAATTTGTAGGTCACGTTCATTGCCTGCGCTTATCTGTGTGAAAGGAGGTGTGTGTGTGGTGTGTGTGTGTGTGTGTGTGTGTGTGTGTGTGTGTGTGTGTGTGTGTGTGTGTGTGTGTGTGTGTGTGTGTGTGTGTGTGTTGTGAGTGTCTGTTTGTGTGTATGTGTGAGTGTGTGTGAGTGTGTGTGTGTGTGAGTGTGTATGTGTGTGCGTGCGTGCGTGTATGTGTGTGTGGTGTGTGTGTGTGTGTGTGTGTGTGTGTGTGAAAGAGAGAGAGAAAGACAGACAGACAGACAGACAGGACGGACAGAACAGAGACAGAAACAGAAACAGAAACAGACAGGACAGACAGGTATACAAATGAATGGACAGACAAACAAACAGGCAGAGACAGATATAGAAGGGAGAGAAAGATACTTCAGACTTCAGACTTTCACGCTGCAGTCTACCTGGTATTTTTTGCACAAGTAGGGGCTCTCGAACCAGGAATAGGCGTTTTAATTCAAACGACTCGTCACATGTTGTCAACACTTCAATGCCGGAAGTAACCCCCCCCCCCCCCCCCCGAGAAAGAGAGACAGACAGACAGACAGTGAGAGAGAGAGAAAAGAGAGAGAGAAGAGAGAGAGAGAGAGAGAGAGAGAGAGAAAGAAAAGAGAAAGAGATAGAGAAAGAGAGAGAGAGACAGACAGGCACACAGATAGACATATAAACACAGAGAAAGAGGAGGCGGAGTGGCAATGAGAGTAGTAATGAAGTGAGATACCTATACCCATGTAGGTAGTCTACAGTCATCCTAGTTGGTCATAATTAACACTATCAGCAAGTTCATGTATTTAAAAGAATGTCAGGGGTCACAGCAAATCAGGTGCATGCTTACACATGGACCAGGTAAGGGAAAGGAAACCAACCAAACAAACAAACAAAACACTGTCTATGCTAATATAAGATCACAGGCTGGTAATGGCTTCATTTGGCTAATCATAATCATGCATAGGGGTTTGAAACAAAGAGTGGTACCAACCTTTGCTCCCTTTCAACTCAAGTAGACCAGCTAAGCTTAATTTTATATTGCATTCTAGTGCAGTGCAGGGTAGCGTTACGTTTGGTGTCTAACATTTAATCTCCCTCGTATTGGAATCACTTTAGGTGTAAAAGTGAAATATTCCTTATGTGTGAGTTATTGGATAAAGATTATGTATTGGCATGGGAAGACCTGGTATATAATCTGCTCTTATCTAATCTGGTTTGATCATAAAATTACAGATTAGATTGTCCTTTTCTAAGTGAGTTTCATCGTTGTCTTTTTGTTTTTGTTTTCGTTTTGTTTTATTTTTGTTTTTTTTTTGTTTTTTGTTTTTTGTTTTTAGTTTGTTTTCGTTTTGTGTTTTTTTTTTTGTTGTTTTTTTTTTTTTTTTTTTTTTTTTGGGGGGGGGGGGGGGTGAGGGGAGGGTCAAATTTCAAAAATCTTAGAGTCCTTTAATACACAACTTCAGACTCTTTTTCTTTCTTTCTTTCTTTAACAGACTCACGGTCCAACATCGCTGTGACACAGCCTGGCAATTTAGTTCTGGCTCCAAGCTTAAAATCCCCCTAGTGATTACCCAGGGGCAAAGCTCTCCCAGCCAAAAAGGAACAGTAATGCAGCGGGTTAAGAAGATTGACGACAGACTCAGGACAGGAAGAGGAAGGATTGGACGATTTACCAGTCTTAAGACGAGTCAGAAGTGCTGGGGAGACCCATTTGGGATTAACCTTTTATGAGGTCACAGAGACATTTACATATTTCAAGGGCTGTCTTGGCAGAAAGCTGGCCCACGTTTTAATTGGGGATGTTTCTGCTTTATACTTTTGTGGGCTTCTCGCAGCTGTGCTAATTATTCATGCTGTTATTTTGGGAAAGGGAACACAAAATGTGCCAAAATAGAATGGTGCCTTATTATCCTGTCTCCTTTTATAATGAAAGAGCAGAGGTCAGCTCACAGCATTCTAAAGCGTTGTAAATAAGTACAACAAAAACCTGAACCAGTCACCGTGGTGTAGTGTTAACGCAACGGACTACTAACTGGAAGGTTGTGAGATCGAATCCCCATAGTCCCTTAAATAATCATTGTGGGATTTCTCTGCTCTAACCGGCTCCTACCCGGAGTTGGGCGTGCTGTGGGCTCATTGGGAAGACTGGGACCACACAGTCGAGTCTCATCCACTTCACGGATACATCATGGAGGGTGTTGCTCAAATCTTCTGACCAGCACCGCAGGTGTCTGTATCTCCTGGCCTGGTTGACGCCGGGGATATATTATGATAGTAAGCGTAGAGTATAGCTCTGTCATGCAGCCGCAATCCTAGATGGAACTCCATAGCATAATGATTATTGTCCTCATCGGCATCAGCATCATCGCATTGTAAAAACGTGTGCCAGATTTTGTTGTCATTAGGTTGGCGCAGAAAATGGGGCGAAAAAACCCCCACAAAGAATGAAACAAACAAACCTGAATACTGGGCCCATGCAATTTTTTTTTCAGAAATGAAGAAAACACAATAGATTTCTGCAAGAGCTGGTTGATATGATAGCAGTGATGTTTCAGGTCCATGTTTGGATCATTTCTTCTTCTTTAAACGGTCCACTGTATGTCAGTGACGATTTGGTAGATTTTCCTGTGTTTAATACAGAACGCATCAAAATTCACAGTGTCTTATGTTAGTCATTGCTCGGTTTAAGCCATGGAAAGTGACTTCATACCCCTCTGCTGTTACAACATTGCATAATATGTGTCACTGTCATTCTATAAAGTATCCAAAGAGATTGAAATTAAACTAAACGTGTGTGTGTGTGTGTGTGTTTGGTGTGTGTGTGTGTGTGTGTGTGTGTGTGTGTGTGTGTGTGTGTGTGTGTGTGTGTGTGTGTGTGTGTGTGTGTGTATGTGTGTGTGTGTGTGAGTGTGTGGTGTTTTATGTTGATAACTGAGCGCACACATTCACACACACACACACACACAAACACTCACACACACACACACACACACACACACACACACACACACACACACACACACACACACACACACACACACACACACACACACACACACAACGTACATTAAAAAACTATTTTCCAACCTATGTATGTATATCTTTCGATCTCTCCAACAGGACAAGAAATACTGTTATTCTTTAATTTCCCTGTGCACAAGTGTCTTACATTAATGACCAACTAAAGCAGCTCTAATTCCAATATAATGTACTCTAATCACATATGTAAAATTAGCAACTGCAAGTCTAATAACAGACTTTCATCTGACAACTTATACAGTTTATTAGAAACGTTTTCAGAATATATTGAACTTCGATTTCTAGTTTGCCAAAGCCATGCAGTCACGATTTTCAATTCAGACAGTGTTAACAATTAAGCCTAGTACTGTCTTGCAGTTGCGCAACAATGTACTTCCGCCCGTAAGATACAAAATGTCAGGGATTGCCAGCAGATGAGAATGAGTGGAGGTAGGCTTTCCAAAAGGAAAGAACAAAAGTACAGCAATGGAGTAAAAAGATAGATGAGTGCGTCAGGACGGAATAGGAAAGGAATTGTGATGGTTTACAAGTACTAAGACGAGCCGGTGGTACTGGAGAAGCCTTGTCTGGGCAAACTCTTTAATGAGTTCGCTGAGAAAATTACAAATTTTACGAGGTGTCTTGCTTGAAAGCTCTGGCCCAAGTTTTAAATGAAAGATCCTCTCTCTCTCTCTCTCTCTCTCTCTCTCTCTCTCTCTCTCTCTCTCTCTCTCTCTCTCTCTCTCTCTGTCTCTCTCTCTCTGTCTCTCTCTGTCTCTCTGTCTCTCTCTGTCTCTCTGTCTCTCTCTCTTTGATGAGGACATTTCTAGTCAAAGGGTCATTACCAGAATACTCATGACTGAAGATGAAAAATATCAAAAATCCCTCGCGAAATTTGTCGCCCTTGCTTGGGAAAGTCGGAGAAAGAAAACAACACAGCAATAAATTAATGTAAGTTTATCTCCAGTGAAGATATCACTTTATACTGTTCTTATGTTTATTTGCCGGATTTGGGTCTTTCTCTTACTTATATGACTAATTGAGTCGGGTGGTCAACTGTTTCTTCAACTTTTTGTTCAACTTTTTAAATTAATGTAAGTTTATCTCCAGTGAAGATATCACTTTATACTGTTTCTATGTTTATTTGCCGGAGTTGGGTCTTCCTCTTACTTATATGACTAATTACGTCGGGTTGTCAACTGTTTCTTCAACTTTTTGTTCAACTTCTTAAATTAATGTAAGTTTATCTCCAGTGAAGATATCACTTTATACTGTTCTTATATTTATTTGCCGGATTTGGGTCTTCCTCTTACTTATATGACTAATTAGGTCGGGTGGTCAACTGTTTCTTGCTCAACTTTTTTCCTTCAACTTTTTCTTCATCATTAGGAAAAAAAAATTAAATGGATGTAATGTCAGCCATGACTATATTTATAAATCTATATTTCGCGAAACGTCGCCGTAAAATTGAATTACTTTGTTTTATGCTCCTTGCCACAAGGACAAAAAAATGTCAATGGCAATAAATCATTTTCAGTTTCAGTTTCAGTTTCAGTTTCAATTTCTCTCTCTCTCTCTCTCTGTTGTTGTTGTTGTCGTTGTTGATCTTGTTCTTGTTCTTGTTGTGTGCGTGTGTACGTTGTGTGTGTGTGTGTGTGTGTGTGTGGTGTGTGTGTGTGTGTGTGTGTGTGTGTGTGTGTGTGTGTGTGGTGTGTGGTGTGTGTTGAGAGAGAGAGAGAGAGAGAGAGAGAGAGAGAGAGAGGAGAGAGAGAGAGAGGGAGAGAGGAGAGAGAGAGAGAGAGAGAGAGAACGAATTCAGTTAAGCCATTTATTTTTCGTTAGTTGGAATTGTGTTTTTTTGTAATTCGAGGTGTCACTCTTAGTGACAGAAAGAAGTAACAGATAGGAACTAAACAGTCTGGTCGTTTCTGTCAAACTCATGCAGGGACCACAGATTGGCGTACGGTGTTCTATGGCGCTATGTAGTAGGACTGTAAACAAGCGCCGGGTCATGAACAATTCCGCTTTAGACAGGAAGTAGACACACCGCTTTGCTGGTTAGCTTGGTTGACATGACTTTGCCTAATTTAACGATTAAAATTCGGCAACGAGTCGCTTGAATGATGGGTCATTTTCTTCTCCTTAAAGTGTCACGATGACATCATGACTGCCTTCTAGAACTCGTAACATATTTATTTGTAAACAGGAACAAGGAGAAATAAAACACGAAAGAAGAATAAGAACGTGTATTTAATACAAGACAAGACAGGATCAAATTTTCGGCCAACTGGCCTTTGTCGAGCATAAGATTACAAACAAACAAACACCAGATACAAAAAAATAGGAGAAAAAGACTGAAACTTTCCTGCTGCTTGGTCCAGTGTGAGAAAAGGAATCTTTATCTGTGTTAAGAACCTAAAAGAGAACAATGCAAGGCAGACTGGTTGTAATCAACTGACAGAATGAGTGAAGATACTCACAATGGTAAAATGATTCATCCATAAAAATTACTTCTTTACTCTTTCACTTAATCAACACTTGCAATGTTTTTCTTATCCTCCTGTGTCATCTTCATTTTTTCCCCATTTGTTCCCCTGTCTCATCTGGGTCCTGTTTCTTCTTGCTCTTGTTCTTACCTTCCTTTTCTTTGTTTCTTCTGTCTGTCTGTCTACCTGTCTCATCATCACCAAGTGCCTTGCCGCATGGCGTTGGCGATCATGGCCTTCCATCTGTTTCTATCCCTTGTTGCCTCAAGCACCTCTTCCACCCTCTTTGTTTTCAGCCACTCTGCAAGTCCGTCCAGTATTTTCTCCCTGGGTCTACCTGGTGCTCTCTTTCCCTCCAGCTTTCCTATTGTGACCCTATAAATGTTGCCTGTCTTTTCCTAATCTTCCTTATGAATGATCTTCTTGTGTCTGCCTCCATCAAGACTGTCTCGTTTGTTTTCATTGCTGTCCACAGAACTCTCAACATTCTCTTTAGAAACCACATCTCGGCTGCCTCAATCTTGTTCTGGCTTTGCTTGTTGACTGTCCACGCCTCACAACCGTATAACATTATCGGTTCTATATAACATTCAAGAACTGTCTACTGATGTTAATTGATAGGCATTTGTTGGTAAGAATGCTTTTCATCTTCTTGAATGCTTCAGCCTTCTTGCTGTTAAGTTCCAACCCCCTACCTGTCTAGTAGTAAGAAACTCTGGAGGAGAGCTGGACAACAGAAGAGCCTCAGAGGAGAAACCCCGTCAAGCACGTGGGGGATTCTCTCTGACTACCTGTCTATATGAACACCATTGAAACAGGAAAACTTCTTTCATTCAAAATGTAGATCGCTCTTTAGAAAACAAAAGTGCTGGTTTAACTTGGATTTATATAATTATTCATGCTTTCTGTTCACTTATTCAGACATATATTTATACCTCTCAATATACTCCATGTATCATATGCGCCCACATACATGCCGTTTCCGTACTTACTCCTGTCCATATGTGGGAACACTTGTTTGCTTGATTGTGTTTCTAGGTATTTCTGTTATTGTTTTACTCTTTGATTCCATCAGTCTATCCACTAGCATCATGCTTTGTCAACCGTGAAAGCAAGGCGAAATTTAATCCTTTGACTTCCTTGCCCAATCCAAGGGAGTCAAAGGCTTTTTTTTTTTGTTGTTGTTGAGAAAGGTGGATAGGATGCGAGAGTCAAAGAGTTAACACGTGAATCAGGATACTACACCCCGCTTCATATTTTCTACATCCCTGGTATATCCCAAGTCCGCTGAGAATGTAAATGAAAGAAAGCAAGCAAGCAGCCCACGTTATCGTTATACAACGTTGACATTTTTTTTGTTCCTAAAAATGTGTTCTACCGTGTTTAACGAGAGTCAATACTGGTGACACTGATATGGAGAGTAAACACTTTCTCCCTTGGAAATGTCTATTGAAATATGTTTGAAAACCTTTTGGCTATCTTGTTGTCGTTGTGAATGCAACCTTGAAATTTCTATTCTTGGGGATTTACGGATTTTTTTTTACCATGTGAATATTTGCAAAAAATACATACACAGTCAACACTTTCTTTTCTTTACTGAATCATCTGGCTAACTGTATTTTAGACTTTGGACTTTTACAATTATTTCTTTTTGTTGTTGATGTTGATTTGTTGCTGTTGTCATTTTTGTTTTCGTTGGTGGTGATACTGGCGTGGTGGTGATGGTGGTGATAGTAGCGTGGTGGCGATGGTGGTGATAGAGGGGTATTGTCTAGATTCTTTACCACTTCGTCTCTTTGTAAGGAAATAATGTAGCTGCACATGTACCAGGCACGTTCATGTGCGTGTGTCGGTATGCATGTGTACGTGTATGTGTGGGTGTATGTGCGTGTGTGCGTGGTGGTGTGTGTGTGTGTGTGTGTGTGTGTGTGTGTGGTGTGTGTGGTGTGTGTGGTGTGTGTGTGTGTGTGTGTGTGTGTGTGTGTGTGTGTGTGTGTGTGTGTGTGTGTGTGTGTGTGTGTGTGTGTGTGTGTGTGTGTGTGTGTGTGTGTGTGTGAGTGTGGGTTGTGGTGGTGATAGTAGCGTGGTAGTGATGGTGTGATGTGTGCTTTGCGTCGTTTGTGTTTAAGCGTATGTTTGTGTGTGTGCGTGTGTGTCTGTCTGTGTGTCTGCGTGCTGTGTGTTTGTGGTTGTGAAATTCAATGCCAGTTAGATTTATGGTTACGGCAATGACAAGCAGAAGAAGAGGCAATGGGAGTCGCTAGCAGAAAGACTCCACATGAGCTCAACTAGACAAAGCTAAACTCAAAGACTCGTAATGCCAGATTTCGATTACGATAATCATCACCAGGATATCTGGATTTGCTGCTGCTGCTGCTGCTGCTGCTGCTGCTGCTGCTGCTGCTGCTGCTGATGCTGATGCTATTGTTTCTGATTTCTTTCACTGCAGTGTCTTCTGTGTTTCAGTATTTATGCAACTGTTTTCGCACATTATTCCTGCAATGAAAACAGTTTTGTCAAAACATCCTTGTTAAGCTCATTTAGTAGCTCACGCGTCTAGCGACTCATGCAGCAGCAAGAATGCTCCATTGTATGTGTACCCGGAAAAGTGTGAATTTAACGAAACGCGCACTGTATACTAAAGTGTTAATAATCCAAAAGAAAAGAAATAATGATTATTTCTAAAAAAACTTTCAGTATGAAGACCTCGTAACTTTGAAAGCATCACATAAACCATTATACGCCATCTCTCTCTCTCTCTCTCTCTCTCTCTCTCTCTCTCTCTCTCTCTCTCTCTCTCTCTCTCTCTCTCTCTCTCTCTCTCTCTCTCTCTCTCTCTCTCTCTCTCTCTCAATGAGCCTATAACTAAAGAAGAAGTGACTGCGAGTATCAGGCATTTGAAAGCAGGAAAGAGCGCAGGACCAGATCAAATAATCGGCGAAATGTTAAAACATGCAAATGCTAATGTAATTGATTTCCTTGTCCATTTATGTAACAAGCTTTTTGATAATGGCATTTTTCCGTCAGAATGGGCAAAGTCCATAATAATCCCAATTCATAAAAAAGGAGATGTGAATAATCCAGATAATTATAGAGGAGTCGCTCTAACAAGTATAGTGAGTAAAGTTTATACATATATTTTGAATAAGAGATTAACAAATGTGGCAGAAAAAGAAGAGAAAATAGTTGAAGAACAAGCTGGATTTAGAGCAAAATACAGTACAATTGATCATATTTTCACACTTTACTCCCTTGTGCAGAAGCATTTACTTTTAAATAAGAAACTTTATGTTGCATTTGTGGATTTTAGGAAGGCATTCGATTCTGTGAATCGTAATAATCTTTGGAATATATTACGTAAAAGTGGTGTGAATGGAAAATTATATATGGCCCTAAGAGGAGTTTATAACTCAGTGTTTGCATGCGTGCGTGAGAAGTGTGTATATTCAGATTATTTTGAATGCCCTAAAGGAGTGAAACAGGGGTGTCAATTGAGTCCTCAATTGTTTTCATTTTTCATTAATGAATTAGCAGTGGAACTGTCAAGAAAAGGCAGGCATGGCATTCAAATTATCCCTGGGGTTATTGAGATATTCCTATTGCTGTTTGCAGACGATGTTATTCTTCTCTCTGGTACAGTCAAAGGCTTACAAAACCAGTTAAATGTCTTAAAGGAAGAATCGGATCGACTAGCTTTAACAGTTAACATGGATAAAACTAATATTATGATTTTCAGGAAGGGTGGACATTTATCAAAACACGAAAAATGGTTCTATGGAATTAACGAGGTTAAAGTTGTTAATTCTTATAAATACTTAGGAATGATATTTTCGACAAAATTAAGTTTAAATTATGCATGGGAAGAATCTTGTAATAAAGGGAAAAAAGGTGTTATTGAAATTCTAAAATCCTTACGGAAGCTCAATTCTATTGATTGTAATTTATATTGGAAAATGTTTGATACACAGATAGAACCTTTACTTACATATGCAGCTGAAGTATGGGGTCTTACTGTAAATTCACATATGGAAAAAGTGCATACATATGCTATAAAACGTTTTTTTGCTGTACCAATTCACTCTTCTAATACTGTTTTATATGGAGAAACTGGAAGATATCCTTTATACATTAGAACCTTTGTGAAGAGTATTAACTACTGGTTGAAATTGTTAAGGCTTCCACAATCTCGGTTATGTAAACAGGCATATGAAATGATGGTTACTCAAATGGAAATAGGAAAACAGAACTCGGCCTATCAGGTAAAAAAGGCTTTATCAGAACTTGGGTTTGGAATCGTGTGGTTGTCCCAGGGAGTAGGAAATGAGTGTCAGTTTATTAATGAATTTAAAGACAGGCTTATTTGTTCGTTTAAACAAAATTGGCACTCAGATATGGAAAACAAAGAAAAATATAGTTGGTTCTTCTCATTTAAAGATGTTTTTCAAACCGAAAAATATCTCAGTGTTGTTACGGATAAATGGCAAAGAACTAATTACGCAAGATTTAGATTAAGAACACTTGGTTTCAATGCAAATAAAAATTGGTTTCAACCTGGGACGTCCACAGTATATCCTTGCCCCTTATGTGGAAACAATGTCGATAATGAAAAACACTTTTTATTCCAATGCCAAATTTTTGACACAATACGTGGAAAATGCAAAGTTTTTGAATCCGACATGGCCAAAAGACAAGATGTTGTATCTATTTTGTCGTCTGATGATGAAGTCATAATCAAATCAGTGGCACTATACATTGCGGAAGCACAAAAAATAAGACATAAACACTTACAAGCCCGACAATAGTGCTAGACAATATCATACTGGGATTAATTTAATCTCTTTTGACTGATGTGGGCTATATCACGTTAACTCCAAAAGAAGCCGCTTTATTATAGACTCTGTTTTGTAAAGAGCTATTTTCATTTGCTTTATTTTGCTTTGTTTGACGATAATTTAAGAGTAGCTAATAATATGAAAATAATGGTATATTTGTAGAATATGTTAGAAGTGGATATTGAAAGGGTATATAGACACTTAAGGGTCTACTATACATGTTAACAAAAACAAAAAAACAAAAACAAACCAAAAAACAAATAAATAAAAGGCATAGTGATGTCCCTTGTTAACAGAGTATTTTGGGGCAGTTATGTGAAGATTATATTATTATCACTAAATGTAAGGTTTGGGTGGTCTAGCCCAGATGTTTCATCATATTACAGTTTTGATGTGTGTGTGTGTGCGCACGAGCGCGCGCCCGCGTGTGAGTGTATATGGATGCGTGTGTGTGGGTGTGGGTGTGTGAAAAAGATTTTGGTTTGTCTAAACCTAGACAAATTATTGTCCTGAATGTGGGAACACTGTTCTGATATTTTTTGTTGTTATTTTCTTTGTATTATGTAGTAGTGGTAAAATGGATGATTGTTCATTATATATGATTTGAATATGTTTGACTGTTCAAGGAATGGATGTTCGATATTTTTTTTGATAATGCGTGAAGAATTTGCGCACATACAAAGAGTGTATTATGTGTCGCCTACTGGAAAATTGTTATCCCCCTTGTCAAAAGACCTTTTCGGGTAATGACAATAAACAGTTTCAGTTTCAGTTTCAGTTTCAGTTTCTCTCTCTCTCTCTCTCTCTCTCTCTCTCTCTCTCTCTCTCTCTCTCTCTCTCTCTCTCTCTCTCTCTCTCTCTCTCTGTATGTCTGGCTTTCTCTCTCTGCCTGACTCTGTCTCTATCTCTCTGTCTCTGTCTCTGTCTGTCTGTCTATCTGTCTGTCTGTCTCTGCCTATCTGTCTCTATGTGTCTGTCTGTCTCTTTCTCTC
>CM060306.1:12902648-12905148 GCA_030674185.1 Monoplex corrugatus | reverse complement strand
CATTCTATTAAAAGAAAGCAGGCACGCAGCTCAAATTATTGCTATGCGGTTTTTTTTTTCTTTCTGGAAATGCGTTATCTTTGTTTAGCTAGTCTCAATATCAGCGACGTTGATGCAGAGAGTAAACACCTTCTCCCTTGGAATGTTTTCTTTTTAAATCTTACGCTATGATGTTGTGTTGTTGTTGTAGTCGCTGTTGTTTCTGGTGTGGTTGTCATTGTTGCTGTCGACGCAGATTGAAAATGTTCAAATTGTTGTTCCTGAAGATTTGTGTTATCCTTGTTTAAAACAATGTCAACATTGCTGACAATGATATGGACAGAGAACACTGCGTAACTTTGAGGAATCACGATCATACATAGCTTCTCTTCTGTCTGTCTGTCTGTCTGACTGTCTGTCTGTCTCTATATCTATCTGTTGTGTGTGTGTGTGTGTTGTGTGTGTGTGTGTGTGTGTGGTGTTGTGTGTGTGTGTGTGTGTGTGTGTGTGTGTGTGTTTGTGTGCGTGCGTGTGTGTGTTGTCTCTGCCTGTTGTCTGTCTGTCTGGCTGCTGTCTGTCTGTCTGTCTGTCTGGCTGTCTGTCTGTCTGTCTGTCTGTCTGTCTGTCTCTCTCT
Source organism: Monoplex corrugatus (assembly GCA_030674185.1). Taxonomy (NCBI): domain Eukaryota; kingdom Metazoa; phylum Mollusca; class Gastropoda; order Littorinimorpha; family Ranellidae; genus Monoplex; species Monoplex corrugatus. Next base: position 12,904,535 of record CM060306.1, on the reverse strand, counting down.
CTCTCTCTCTCTCTCTTTCTCTCTCTCTCTCTATGTGGGTACTGTAGTGCATACACTAATGCTTCCACCACATGGTTTCATGTCAAGTCCATAAAGTGTACTTATGATCAGATCGTCACACTAGGCTCCCAGGGAATATCCTAATTCCACGTTTACTCTCACCAATGAGAGCTATGGTGTGCACCAGTTACTATATTGTAGTCTCTGAGCCCGCTTGGTCTTGCTGTCACCTTGATAGTATCCACCATACTCCCTGAGCTCTCGTCCTGTCATCTGCAGCATTGTATCTGAGGTCAAGAAGAGGACATGGCATCTGCAAGTTTTCTTGATTCCCCAGAAGGGTGGATAGACGGCTAGATGAAATAGAATTAGATGAATGAACACATCCATACACGCGTGCTTGATAGATGCATTATTGCAGGTAATGGATGTACGGTTTAGACAGTGGATGCCAGGATAACACAGGTTTCTAACATACCAATACACGGTTCTCCTCTCCGTTAAGACTCTGGTGTCGTCGATAAGGATGAAGAGATGTGGGTTTATTCATTTGAAAGTCATGCAAGAGTTTGTAACAGAAAAAAAAAAGTTATGCAGCACAGCCTTCTTTACTTAAGGGGGCAGACCTACCCAGATTTGGGTACCATGATTGTGATGTTCAGTGTTTCAGTTCTAATTAACCAATCACCATGATATAATAAAAAAAAATGTTCTCGCGAAAATGAAAAAAAATATAGTACATACTGTGACATTTATAACTACACATATATTCATGTTAGGAATTTGTTATTTAGTGAGCAAACGCATCTGTATAGTATGTATGGCATGTACTAAAATCTTAGCTCTACTATCATTATTTTCTGTACAATATCACACCATTTTTTAGAACAATTTTAATAAAAAAAAAAGTATAATACAATTTTGATAAAAATGTTTCTTTCAAGCAGAACTGCAAGAGTTTATTACCTGCTATAGGTACCTGTCCCTGTTGTATGTGTGCTAAATATCAAGGAAATCAGATGAAAACTTTTGAACATATTATGTCTGATGTATACAATCTCGCGAAAAATCGTACAGTTTTTAATTAATTAATTTTGTCAACTTTTCTAACTCACAGACTCCAACAAAGATATCCAATCAAAAGAATACTGTCTGAGGTATCTTCTTGCCAAATATCATGGTGATTGGATGATTAGAACTGAAACACTGAACATCACAATCTTGGTACCCAAATCTGGGTAGGTCTGCCCCTTAATTGAAATGCCATGCGAACTGTTAGGATTTTAGTGACAGACTTTGCATTTGTTTACTGAAAGGATTTTGAAACGATATAAAATTATGTCCTAGATTCCTGTTCCGGATGACAATGACTTTATTCTAGTCTAGTATAGGCTGTAAATAATCTACTCTCTTCTGGTCTATTCATACTACTGCTTGTTGTTTATGAATGTTTTCTCAAAACAAACATCACTTGAGAGACTGGTTTCCTTTCATATGTGCCGAAGCTATATGACTGTAGAGACAAGCGTTGATGCATGTGTTCAGCGTTTTCTCATTGACCCAGTATCCCGGCATTACCTCGACACAGTGTGACAATTTAGCTTTGCCTCCAAGCTAAAAATCCCCTAGTGAATACCCCGGGGCTGAGCTCTCTCCAGCCTGAAAGCAGCAGTAATGTAGCGGGTTAAGAAGATGGATGATGGGGTCAGGATAGGAAGGGAGAAGGATTCTGGAGACTGTCTGCGCCGAAAGCTGGCTCATGTTTTAATAAACAACATTTCTCGTTTTTCTTCATTTTGTGTTTCCCCCTGATCGGATTTGTGTTTGTTATTCAAGCTATTAGTTTAGGGTCTGAGAGATGGAGAGAGCAAGAGAAAGAGAGAGAGA
>CM060306.1:12895148-12897648 GCA_030674185.1 Monoplex corrugatus | reverse complement strand
AACTTTTTTCAGCGGTTCTTATACATTTTCATTTCTACTTTGTAATTTAATTTTACCGTTATTTGAAGACTGTGTAATATAATTTTACCGTTATTTGAAAGATTGTGTAATTTAATTTTTACCGTTGTTTGAAGATTACTCAGATTATGGTTTTCATGAAATTAATCGTTCCAGGATAGTGCTATTCTCCAATCTCATTTAGATTTACTGCACATCACATGTATTGGCATTTTAGTGGAGTACAGCGTACCTGAGTCTGTTAAGTGACCTGGACACACCTTCTGCTATGTTGCTGTACAGTCTCTGATGGCCGTGCTCGCTGAGTGTTTTCCTATTCCCATAAATCAAGCAGTGATATGAATAATGAGATCTTTAAAGTATATCCCTGCCCCCTTCCATCTCACTTCCCCTAGTCCTAAAATACTAATGTTAAGCCTTTCCATTTCCATTTTGATATTGTCTAATTTATCTTTTTGCAACAACGTTCTAACGTTCCATGTTCATGGAGCACCTGGTCACAACAGGAAAGCTGGATGGAAAGAGAGCACCAGATAGACCCTTGGAGAAAATATTGGATGGAGATGCAGAGTGGTTGAAGACAGAGAGGGTGGAAGAGGTGCTTGCAGCAACAAGGGATAGAAACAGTGTAAATACTCAAAATTGTACATATCAATAATTTGAAAAGCGATCACAATAAACAAACAAACGACAAGATTAAGTAAAGCAGAGCTAGAGCAAGATCAAGAAAAATAAAGACAAAGAGACAGACAGAGAGTGACAAAAACAAGAGAAAAACAGAGAGACAGCAAGAAAAGACTGATCAATATAGATAAGAAACATTTAGGCTAAATGTGCACTACTATGCAGAAAAAGTCATCATCCTAATATTATTAAATAATTCATCCACACGCTTGCAGGATTGCATGCTCTTGGATGGTTAAACTAAAAAGCAGACACTCCACTCGAACAGAGACAAACAAACAAACAAACAAACAAACAAACAAACAAACAAACAGATAAACTCATAAATAAACGAATAGTAGACATCAGCAATGCAGAAACATGCTATACAGCAATGAAGGACGAAATAGTCCTTAGGCCACAAACGTCAGCACAAGACCGGCGCAGGGTCCAATCAAAACGCTCGACTATTCCTGATGGGGTTGACCCAAGATGGACGACCACGGTGCTGGTTCGTGCCGTATACAAGCGTTGACCAATCCCCACTTAATTACTCTGTCGTCAGCAGTCTTCTTGCTGGAATTATTAGCCAGTCTGTGTCCACTGTGGCCGGCCCTGTTTTTACGATAGTTCTTTAATGTATATAACAAGAAGTATTTATCCTGACCGGGATGCCTGCTAATTGCATGCATAGAAATAGCTTCGTTTCGTGAACGTATAAATGCTGACGTCAAGCTTTGGGTCTAGAAATCAGACTATGTATCTCTCAGACCAACCAAACCGATCAATCAATCTGTTGTTTTTATAACATTGACTATGAAAGTCATTTCAGGGTTGCTTTTAAGTACACTGTAAATACAGACATAACAAACAAGGTTAATGATTGTGTTGTACTATTAGTGTTGATTTTCAAAAAAGTCAAAATATATTGTAAAGTTTCTAATTCTACAAAATAAAATAAAATAACCATCTTCAGCAGGCTGTAAACCGTTTGATTAAGTCATACGCTTAATCAGGAATGATATTGCAACAATATAAAGAATAAACACAAAAATGGAAGAAAGCAATTTTCTGTTGACTAGACGACATATCAATAATAGCAGTTGTTTGTTTATAATATACATAAATGAGAACACGAAATTTCTCACAATAGAAGACAACATGTTCAAGATTATTCATCTTGGACAACATAAACTGACAAAAACAAACAAAAAAGAACAAATAATCATTTAAAATGTTCCCCATCTCTCCCTTTAAAATGATTTATTTTACCTAAATATAGTGCATTGCAGCAAACATTGTGCACTGCAGTGTACCGAAGTTTACTGAAGAACTGTAGAGTTAGTTTCCAACTTCTAATCTTGTACTGGAAGCTTTAGAGAGTGTGTAGATTAAAGGAATGGCCTAGGTCTGTGTTAAACTTTAAATATTTTACTGTAGTACAGTCCCGTTTTGGCTGGGCTAAGCTTACTCAGTCTGGTTTCGTCATTAGTTTATTTATTAAATTTCCTTCTTCATAGCTGATTTATTAGATAGGAATAATATTATCATAGCAGAATAAGAATGATGTTAGTATACATTGACTCCACTTTTCAACAGACATAATTATGTTAAAAGGCATTTGATACACTTATTCTGCACAACATTTGGAAGTGTCAATTACAATTTAGCTCTGCCCTCAATAAGGTAAAAATCCCCCAGTAATTACCCTGGGGCAAACATTTTCCCAAATAAAACGCAACGGAAAGACATTGCGTTAAGAAGATGGACGACGCAGTCACACTGGGAAGATAAAGGGATTTAATGGTTCATCATTATT
>CM060306.1:12885148-12887648 GCA_030674185.1 Monoplex corrugatus | reverse complement strand
CCAATCAAATCAGCCCATCTATTCCAGGAGGAGTTGACCCAAGATGTACAGCAAGAGTTAGAGAACGGTTCCACCGGGCACCAAACGCTCACCACCACAAATCCCTGCCTTAATTGCTCTGTCGTCAGCAGTCTCCGTGTTGTGCTTATCGGCCAGGTCGTGACCACCACCATGGGTCTTGTTTTATGATGGTGCTTCCATGTATAACGAGAAACATCATTTTGTCATGAATCATTCGCACGAAGATTGCACGCATACAAACAGCTTTCTTTCTGTGAGCGTTTAATGCTTAGGTCAGGCTCTGGGTTCTCAATGTGGACGATGTTGCTTCTCGGACCAAATGTACTGACCAATCAATACATATTGTTTATGAGGCACAGCCGACCATGAAGCCCATCTCAAGGCTGTGAACAAAGTGCAAGAACACGCATACACGTTAGAGGGTGACAAATCTTCTAAAGTCTGTTCATAGATCTCTCTTTGTTTATTGCCTAAATGGTATGACTGCTTAGGGATTAGCCTGCCTCCCTGCCCCCCCTCCCCCAACCCCTCTAATTCCCTAAGTTTCTTGTTGGAAAAATGTGATTGGTGGAATGGATGGATAAGTGGGCAAAGTGGTCTCTTCGTCCTCAAAATTGTTTAGAAACAAAAGCAGAAAGGTAGAAAAGACAGATATGTGTTATGAGTCGCAGTCTTATTTATGTTTGCGTGTGTGTGTGTGTGTGTGTGTGTGTGTGTGTGTGTGTGTGTGTGTGTGTGTGTGTGTGTGTGTGTGTGTGTGAGTGTGTGTGTGTGTGAGTGTGTGTGTGTGTGTGTGTGTGTTTGTTGTGTGTGTGTGTGTGTGTGTGTGTGTGTCGTGTGTGTGTGTGTGTGTGTGTGTGTGTGTGTGTGTGAGTGCGTGTATGTGTGTGTGTGTTCAGCGCCAGTGCTCACTGGATGTTTCCATTTTTTTTTCCACAAGCCATAAGGCACCGACAGACATGACCTTGAACTTGTATACTTGATGTCCCGCGTGTGTATACACACGTATAAAGGGGGGGGGGGGAGGGCAGGGGGGAGGCAAGCGCAGACAGGTCTCACACCCAATCTGGAACGAATCCCAGACTTTTCAGTTAGAAGTTTGACGTTTTTCTCATTTCACACTAGGCCCGTCTGATTGTGCATTACGCGGCCCTCAGAATACAGTGAAGCCCTGGAAACAGGTCCCGTGCCCTCTACCTTCCTTTCCTCAGTTTTTGCTTCGTCCATGGGATATTCATCGCACTCATCACCATCATCATCAAGTGCCTTGCCACATGGCGTTGGCGATCATGGCCTTCCATCTGTATCTGTCCCTTGTTGCCACAAGCACGTCTCCCACCCTCTCTGTCCTCAGCCACTCTGCAAGTCCGTCCAACATTTTTTCCCTGGGTCTACCTGGTGCTCTCTTTCCCTCCAGCTTTCCTGTATTCATTGCACTAGGACAAGTCAATATGAGCACCACCAGAATCAGTGGGTTAGTGATGAATCAGCTTGGAAAAAAAACCCAACAACAACCAATTATTGTCTGCTTGTGGCTGACGGATTTCTTATGGACTGGAATCAGTTGTTATGGATATAGTGAAAGTAACATTTAATGAGAAGAAAAAGCAGTTTCATCATGTCTAACATTCGCTGTAAGAGAGCATTTCTTATTGAAATTGTCTATTGTCCTTCAACATCCATCATCAGTGTCTGAGCAGACAGAGCGGCCCAAAAACAAATCCCAAATCCCTCCCCATGTTTCCTGAAAGACCTGTCTGGGTGGAGGCATGCCTGTCTTTGGACTACATGATTTCCCAGAGAACAGAAACACAGCTTGTACAGCGCCTAATTTCACAAACACAGTAAGCGCTTCATAAAAGCATGTGTGACAGAGTCAGACACACTCATGTACAAATGTTAGTGTACATCAGCTGTCTGCCGCTATGACGGAAACAAACTGAACCACATGCAATGTTAAAAAGCAATATGCACATATATTATATGTGTGTGGGGAGACAGACAGACACAGACAAAGACAGACAGAGAGAGGTGCATGGAAAGAGAGAGAGAGAGACAGAGAGAGACAGAGACAACAGAGAGACACAGAGAGACAGAGACACAGAGAGACACAGAGAGACACAGAGACAGAGATAGAAAGAAGAAAGAGAGGAGAGGTTCACGAGGGAGAGAGAGAGAGAGAGAGAAGAGAAGAGAGAGAGAGAAGAGAGAGAGAGAAGAGAGAGAGAGAGAGAGAGGGGGGAGAAAAAGAGAGAAAGAGAAAGAGAGTGTGAGAGAGAGAGGGAGAGGAAGATGCATATACGCTTTTGTACATTTAAGGCTTTTGTCCATCGTCCATCATTTTGCATGACCGACTGATATGTGACTCTCTCTCCTCCTCCCTCTCTCTCTCTATCTCTCTGTCTGTCTGTCGTCTTACGTCTGTCTGTCTGTCTGTCTTCTACCTGACTGTCTGTCTCTCTTTACACACACACACACA
>CM060306.1:12865148-12877648 GCA_030674185.1 Monoplex corrugatus | reverse complement strand
CACAGGGAAAATCTGATCTAAAAAAAAAGTATATCACACTAGTGTCAGCCCAGAGGACAGCACAGGAAACCGCTTCCAGATTATCTTCCCTTGTTTCTTGGATAATATGTTTGTTTGGAGACATGATGCCTGTCCTGAAACCGTTCAGTTCCATAAGGACGGAAATTGGTGGAATGCATATGCATTGCTGATGTGGGCAGACAAAGCTGTTTCATATTCCTCTGCTACAAATAAAAGGGTCGTTCATCACTGTTTTTCATTCTTCAACATTCTCCAACAGCATAACTTTTCCTGGGCATTGTTCGATTTATGTTCCTTTGCTTAGTGCAAGGGAAGTAATTCAGGCAACTGTCAACAGCTTTCATAGCTTTACCTTTCCTGAATGATACTTATTCTTTTATTTATTGTGCGTATACGTTCAGGAATGCTGCTTGCCAAAACCGTTCAGCAGTTATGAACATGAGCAGCGATACATAGCGTCGTGAGAAAATAAGCCATCTCTCTCTATTCCCCGTCTTCAAATGCTCGTGAAAGTGTTTGTGTGTGTGTGTGTGTGTGTGTGTGTGTGTGTGTGTGTGTGGGGTGGTGTGTGTGTGTGGTGTGTGTGTGTGTGTGTGTGTGTGTGTGGTGTGTTGTGTCTGTGTGTGTGAGAGAGAGAGAGAAGAGTAGAGAGAGAGAGTGTGTGTGTGTGTGTGTGTGTGGTGTGTGTGGTGTGTGAGAGATGAGGGGGTGATGTGGTGTGTGTGTGTTGTGTGAGGTGAGAGAGGAGTGTGTGTTGTGTGTGTGTGTTTGTGTGTGTGTGTTTGTGTGTGCGTGCGCGTGCTGTGTGTGTGTGTGTGTTTGTGTGTGTGTTTGTGTGTGTGTGTATGTATGTGTTGTGTGTGTAAGTGTGTGTGTGTGCGTGTGTGTGTGTGTGTGTGGTGTGTGTGTGTGTGTGTGTGTGTGTGTGTGTGTGTAAACGTGTGTGTGTGTGTGTGTGTGTGTGTGTGTGTGTGTGTGTGTGTGTGTGTGTGTGTGTGTGTGTATGAGAGAAAGAGCATCTATCCCATGAGCATGTCAGACCTAAGGTATGAGGCCGCGGCATGTAAGATAGGCTTTCATGTTTGGAGATGAAACCAAAGTTCATTACATATAAGCAACAACGAGAGTGAGAACGTTAATAGCAAATCAAACGAAGATTGAAAAACACTGAGGGAATCTGTTGTCAAAGGCACAACAAACAGTACCCAAACAAAGAAGAAAACAACAAATGACAAAAAAACAAAAAACAAAAAAAACAATCTATTATCAACATCTTTCGATAATTCTATTAGGAGAAGAATGACAGAATGGTTCAGACGTGTGCCTACCAGTTACTGAACTCTAGGTGCCAGGGTTCGTTTACCGTTGAGGCCTTAACATTTCTCCTCAGTTTGACCAAGAAAAAAAATCGAACTGGACATCTAGTTCTTCGGAGGGGGATGAAAAACAAGTTGGATCCGTGTGCCTTCTGGCCTGCGCACGTTTAAGATCCGATTGCCGTTGATTTCATGAAGAGCAGGGCTGCCTTGGTACAAAACGTTGATATATTGATTTCCCAGGTCCCTCCGTTTCAAGGCCAATTAGCCTTCTTGCCATTCTAAATCCCTGGTAAAAAAAAAAAAAATAATAAGCAAGTGGCGCTGCACTGTGGCGACATGCTCTCAACGAAGAGAACAACCCAAAGTTTCACAAGGTATACCCACTCTGACAACAACAAACAAACAAATAAATTGGCTGAACGTTATAAATCTGTGATCAACCTGTTTCACTGTGTAGGTAATTAGCGTCTGTATATTTTGTTCAGATGGTTACATGGGATTAAAACAAAATGTCCTATCTCACTGTGCGTTTTCCTTTTCTTTCTCTTGAGTAACCTCTGGCACTTTGAGTGGGGAAAGTTTATAATGTAACCGTGACCTATTCATTCATCATAGCCAGCGTCATTCTTGGATTTCTAATCGTTATTGCAAATAACTTGGAAGAGAGAGAGAGAGAGAGAGAGAGAGAGAGAGAGAGAGAGAGAGAGACAGACAGACAGACAGACAGAGACAGAGACAGAACAGAGAGAGAGAGAGCGAGAGAGAGAGATGAGAGAGAGAGACGAGAGAGACAGAGAAGAGAGACAGAAGGGGCGAGAGAGAGAGAAAGAGACAGAGACAGAAGACAGACAGACAGCGACAGAGAGAGACAGAAACAGAGAAAAAAGAGAGAGACATAGAAGAGAAGGAGAGAGATAAAGAGAGACTGAGACAGAAACAGAAGACAAAGAGATAGAGACAGAGAGAGAAAGAAAGAGAAAAGAGAGAGAAGAAGAGACAGACAGACAGACAGACAGAGAAACAGACAGACAGAGTAAGAAAGATAGACATTCATAAATAGAAGAGCCACACAAATAGTTAACACCAAAACCAATGTTTTCCATGTCAAACTTAGCTCTAAAAGCCAACAATAATAAACGTGAACGTGTTTTATTAAACAGCGAACACAAACAACGAATGTTTCTTGCACCGTTCGAACCCACACATCAGCTTTCTTTTTACTGCAACGCTACCAGTGCAGCATTCACTTGCAATAACCCCCCACCCCCCCACCCCCCACGCAAAGGCACGGCACACGATGTGCCAAAATCAACAGCTATCTTGGCCATTGCATCAGTGATCTATTTATCAACTTCAGTTTATGGACAAGGTTATACCAACACAAACAACAACTTTGGGCCTAAGACTGTAACACCCTTGGGTCTTTCTCTCGATTCTTGAATAAACATGAACTTGAAAGGCAGTATGTCTTGAATAAACGTGGAATTGATTGATACAGTATTTGTCAGTGATATCCTTGTTTATATATTATGTCAGTAATATTCTTCTTTGTTTTCTTGGCTGTTTTCTTGGTTATCCGCTTGTTGTTTGTTTACAACCGCTCTACTCCTCAAGCTCCTGATCTGTTTCAGAGAATCATTAACGAGTGTACAACAATCAGGTCAGGTCAGGTCAGGTCCCGTAGCCAGTGGGTGGCTGTAGGGCACCACAGACGACTTGACAACCTCCCTCCATGCCTTTCGGTCTTCCGCTTTCCTCAGGGTGGTAGTGAGGGGGAGGCTGGTCCATTCTTTGATGTTATCTTCCCATCTTTTCTTCTGTCTGCCTCGTCTCCGCGTCCTGGTACGGTGCCCTGCATGATGGTCTTTGCCAGGCCATGGTTCTTGTTATGTGGCCGTACCACTTCAGCTTCCGTTTCTAACGATGTAAGGAGGTCGTCGTGACGTCTATGGCTTACGTGGACACGGTTCCGACTTCCTCATTTGTTATGTGGTCTTTGTAGGAGATGCCGAAGATCTTTCGGCACATCACATCTCGAAGCTTGGATTTTCCTCTGGAGGTCAGCTGTGAGAGTCCATGACTCGCAGGCATACATGAATGTGGAGATCACGAGTGTCCGCATCAATCTGATCTTGTGTTTGCTGGTGATGTCTTTTTGCCTCCATATGTCTTCAGCTTCGTCAGTGCTGATGTTGCTTGCGCTTTCTTGCAAGGACTTCTTTTCTTGAACCTTCATCTGTAACTATGGACCCCAGATATTTGAAGTTGGTGACTGGTTCAATTATTTTGTTGTTGATTTTGATTTCCGCATTGAAGCCATCTGCATTGTTTGTCATTATCTTTGTTTTTTCTGCACTAATTTCCATGCCGATAGGCTGAAGATACTTAAAAAAATTTCATACTGGTTAAGGCTGACATGTGGTAAAGGTTGAGTATTACTACTACTGATGCTGCTGCTACTATACTACTACTACTACTACTACTGTTGCTGCTACTACTATTACTACTTATACTACTACTACTATACTACTACTACTACTACTACTACTATTATTATTATTATTATTACTAAGGTACATATAGTAATAAAACTAAGAACAACAACAACGACAACAACAATAAGAAGAAAAAAATAATAATTAGAGAAGAAAAGAAGAAGAAGAATTGCGAAGAAGAAGAAGAAGAAGAAGAAGAAGGAAGAAGAAGAATTGCGAAGAAGAAGAAAGAAGAAGAAGAAGAAGAAGAAGAATTGCGAAGAAGAAGAATGCGAAAGAAGAAGAAGAAGAAGAAGAAGAAGAAGAAAAGAAGAAGAAGAAGAAGAGAGAAGAAGAAGAAGAAGAAGAAGAAGAAGAAGAAGAAGAAGAAGAAGAGAAGAAGAAGAAGAAGAAGAAAGAAGAAGAAGAAGAAGAAGAAGAAGAAGAAGAAGAAGAAGAAGAAGAAGAAGAAGAAGAAGAAGAAGAAGAAGAAGAAGAAGAAGAAGAAGAAGAAGAAGAAGAAGAAAAGACGAAGACGAAGAAGAAGAAGAAGAAGAAGAAGAAGAAGAAGAAGAAGAAGAAAAGAAGAAGAAGAAGAAAAAAGAAGAAGAAAGAAGAAGAAGAAGAAGAAGAAGAAGAAGAAGAAAAGAAAAAAAAGAAGAAGATGATGAAGATCATGATGAAGATGATGATGATGGTGATGGTGATGGTGATGGCGATGGTAATGGTGATGCTGCTGCTGCTGCTGTTGCTGCTGCTGCTGCTGCTACTGCTGATGATGATGATGATGACGTCGACGATGAAGATGACAACAGCAACAATACACCATTCTTGTTTTGCACAATTGCCCACACTGATGTGGAGTTACTGTGCATTATACATTTCACAAAACCCAGTGTTATACATGCAAATCCATAAGATAAATAGTTGCAATTGAACATCATTTTAAAAGAAATATTGCCTTGTCCTTCATGCTCAAGCATTATATTTGCCACTTCTTCTCCTGACGTCTGTTAGCCACGAGGACCATTCAAATCAAAGGATAACCAGTCATATATGTTATCAAGCATGCCACTAAAAAGTGTTTTCTTATTTACATTTAGCATAAGTGTCATTCATCATCATCAGGTATCTTGCCGCATGGCGCTGGCGATCATGGACTTCCATCTGTCTCTATCTCTTGCTGCCTCAAGCATCTGTTCCACCCTCCTTGTCTTCAGCCACTCTGCAAGTCCGTCTAGTATCTTCTCCCTGGGTCTACCTGGTGCCCTCTTTCCCTCCAGCTTTCCCGTTGTGACCAGGTGCTCCAATTCCCCTTTCCTCATAAAATGGCCTATAAATGTTGCCTGTCATTTCCTAATCACTATAGTTTCAAAACAATGCTTTCAGCTATAAGGTAAAACAATGTATCAAATAACTCTGGGTTGAGAACCAGAGAGAAAAATATAATATGGTCAACTAATTAACTCGCAATGTTTGTGTGTGAGCGAGTGAGTGAGCGAGAGAGAGAGAGAGAGAGAGAGGAGAGAGAGAGAGAGAGAGAGAAAAGAGAGAGAGAGAGAGTATGTGTGTGTGTGTGCGTGTGTGTGTGTGAGTGTATGTGTATGTGTGTGTGTGCGTGCGTGTGCGTGCGTGCGTGCGTGTGTGTCTTGTGTTGTGTGTGTGTGTGTGTGTGTGTGTGTGTTGTGTGTGTGTGTGTGGTGTTGTGTGTGTGTGTGTGTGTGTGTGTGTGTGGTGTTGTGTGTGTGTGTGTGTGTGTGTGTGTGTGTGTGTGTGTGTGTGTTGTGTTGTGGTGTGTGTGTGTGTGTGTGTGTGTGTGTGTGTGTGTGTGTGTGTGGTGGCCGTGCGCGCGCGCTGGAATATACAACCATAGACGTAGAAAAGAGATCCCAAGACCTGGCCTAAGCATAAGATTCAGGCACATGAATATGGCTTATGCCAAGATCATTTGGGATCTTATCCATCACATGACATCTGTACCATCAATGCATATGGAATTATTCCGAATGCAGAGATACCGTCTTGAGAAACTGAGACTGAACGTTGAGGGACGCTGTCAGGGTGTGCCCAGGCTTCAAGTCTGTTCATCTTCCTGCAAGTAATCTTGGACTGCTCAGAATCACATTGTGTGGACAATCGTCGTGTCAGTATGGTCGCTTCATCACGTTATGCATTCTAGTTGCTCTTTGTTGTCGTTATTGTCTTTGTTGTTGTTGTCGCCGTTGTCATCGTCATCATTCTTGTTTTTTGTGGTTATTGTTGTAGTTATTGGTTTCGTTCGTGGAATTTACAATTCCCGCGTGCACACAAATGGCATGAATGATCTTGAACGTGCGTATTTAATATTCTGGCATGCATATGCACAACAAGGTGATTCGGGCGCTAGAAGGACACCACATATATTGACCTGGGAAATTAAAAAAAAAAACAAAAAACAAAAAACAAAAAAAAAAAAACACCCACTGCAATCCTTACCCATCAAGCTGTACGTAAGCAGGTTCGAAACTAATGCTTCTGCTTCGACAGCCTGTGTTCAAAATACTGGGTTATCGCGCCTGTGGTGGTATTTTACTGATAAGTGTTCCAGGATAATGCGAATATAATACGTCACTAACAAATAGTATCTTTTAGTTACTGACGGTTTCGGTTTCACCAGAAAAAAAAGTTCACTGATCTAATCCAGCTGTACTTTTACTTAGAATAACCCTTTTTTTTATGTGCGTCGTATAGTAATTATTTTAAGATACCGGCTTGTTGTACATGAAGTCCTTATCTATTTACATGTAGATTTTGGAATTTGTTAAGGATAAAATTCTTGAACTCATACAAATATGTAACTGTTCTCCTTAAATCTGCGTAATAACCTGTAGAGAGGACCCACATAGACATATGAAGATACATACACACACAGACATACAGATACATACACACACATAGACAGATATACACATACATATACGAGACTCACATCACACGCGCGCGCGCACACACACACACACACACACACACACACACACACACAAAACACACACACACACACAGAAGCGCGCGCGCGTATATACACACACACGCGCGCACACACACATACACACATGCACACACTGTATGTCTGTCTCTCTGTCACTCTGTCTGTCTGTCTCTGTCTGTCTGTCTGTCTCTTTCTCTCTCTCTCTCTCTCTCTCTCTCTCTCTCTCTCTCTCTCCCCCCCCCCCCCCCCTTCTGGTTTCCACACTTCATTCACCATGTCTTTATTCTCACATTCACTTCTGTCTTACCCGTTCCCAGCTATCAGGGAAACAGAAGACAAGAGACCAATCTCTATCAACAGACCAGCAGACTAGAACCAAGAAACAGAAGACAAGAGACCAATCCTATCAACAGACAGCAGACTAGAACAAGAAACAGAAGACAAGAGTCCAATCTATATGAACAGACCACAGACTAGAACCAAGAAACAGAAGACAAAGTCCAATCTCTATGAACAGACCAGCAGACTAGAACCAAGAAAACAAACGACACCTGACAGTGACAAACGTGCCAATGCACTCTCTATTGACCGCGTTATAGATGTAGCGACCTGAGCAACAATTTTCGCACTCTCTCCGTGCTTTGATTGCAGAGTGATGCGTCTCCTGGGAGAGATGTGGGCTTCCTTCTACTCGCTAATTTCAAATTGGTGGAAGCTAGAGTGATAGTTGAGAGTGAGTGGTGAGAAGAGGTAGCTATCAGCTTTCGTTCATCAATCTGACCAACGTACTTATCCGTATTTGTATTTTGTTTTGGGGGCTTGGAGATGGGTAGGGTTTTTTTGCGGTTGAGGTGAGTGTGTTTTGGGGGGTGGGATGATGTGGGTGACTCATGATGGATTTTGATTTTTCTCTCAAAGGACTCACAGCATGAAATTAACGCTGTTGCTTCAGGGCAGAGCATGCTGCCATAGGACAATGCAAACTTGTCTCTCATTTATTAGCTTCCTTCCTTTTTTTTTTGTTTCTATTTTTTTTTCATGAGCTGCTTTTACTAGTTTATAGCATTTGAGTTGTTATGGGTCACGTTTGTTTCTAATCAGTCTTTGACAAGAGTTTTTTTGGGTTTTGTTGTTTTCTTTTTTTCTCCTATGTGTTTTCTTCTTCTTCTTTTTCTTTCTTTTTCTTCTTCTTCTCTTCTTTCTTCTTCTTCTTCTTCTTCTTCTTCTTCTTCTTTCTTCTTCTTCTTCTTCTTCTTCTTCTTCTTTTCTTCTTCTTCTTCTTTCTTCTTCTTCCTTCTTTCTTCTCTCTCTCCTCCCCCCCCCTCCCTTCTGATTGACACACTTCATTCACCATGTCTTTATTCTCACATTCACTTCTGTCTTACCCGTCCCCAGCCATCAGGGAAACAGAAAACAAGAGTCCAATCTCTATGAACAGACCAGCAGACTAGAACCAAGAAACAGAAGACAAGAGTCCAATCTCTATGAACAGACCAGCAGACTGAACCAAGAACCAGAAGACAAGAGTCCAATCTCTATGAACAATCAGCAGACTAGAACCAAGAAAGAGAAGACAAGAGTCCAATCTCTATGAACAACCAGCAACTAGAACCAAGAAACAGAAGACAAGAGTCCAATCCCTATCAACAGACCAGCAGACTAGAACCAAGAAACAGAAGACAAGAGTCCAATCCCTATGAACAGACCAGCAGACTAGAACCAAGAAACAGAAGACAAGAGTCCAATCCTATCAACAGACAGCAGACTAGAACAGAAACAGAAGACAAGAGTCCAATCCCTATCAACAGACCAGCAGACTAGAACCAAGAAAGAGAAGACAAGAGTCCAATCTCTATGAACAGACCAGCAGACTAGAACAAGAACAGAAGACAAGAGTCCAAACCCTATCAACAGACCAGCAGACTAGAACCAAGAAACAGAAGACAAGAGTCCAATCCCTATCAACAGACCAGCAGACTAGAACCAAGAAACAGAAGACAAGAGTCCAATCTATATGAACAGACCAGCAGACTAGAACCAAGAAACAGAAGACAAGAGTCCAATCTCTATGAACAGATCAGCAGACTAGAACCAAGAAAGAGAAGACAAGAGTCCAATCTCTATGAACAGACCAGCAGACTAGAACCAAGAAACAGAAGACAAGAGTCCAATCCCTATCAACAGACCAGCAGACTAGAACCAAGAAACAGAAGACAAGAGTCCAATCCCTATGAACAGACCAGCAGACTAGAACCAAGAAACAGAAGACAAGAGTCCAATCCCTATCAACAGACCAGCAGACTAGAACCAAGAAACAGAAGACAAGAGTCCAATCCCTATCAACAGACCAGCAGACTAGAACCAAGAAACAGAAGACAAGAGTCCAATCCCTATCAACAGACCAGCAGACTAGAACCAAGAAACAGAAGACAAGAGTCCAATCTCTATGAACAGACCAGCAGACTAGAACCAAGAAACAGAAGACAAGAGTCCAAACCCTATCAACAGACCAGCAGACTAGAACCAAGAAACAGAAGACAAGAGTCCAATCCCTATCAACAGACCAGCAGACTAGAACCAAGAAACAGAAGACAAGAGTCCAATCTATATGAACAGACCAACAGACTAGAACCAAGAAACAGAAGACAAGAGTCCAATCCTATCAACAGACCAGCAGACTAGAACCAAGAAAACAAACGACACCTGACAGTGACATACGTGCCAATGCACTCTCTATTGACCGATTATAGATGTAGCGACCTGACAACAACTTTTGCACCCTCTCGGTGCTTGTTTGCAGAGTGATGCGTCTCTTGGGAGAGATGTGGGCTTCCTTCTACTCGCTAATTTCAAACTGGTGAAGCTAGAGTGATAGTTGAGTGTGAGTGGTGAGAAGATGTAGCTATCAGCTTTCGTTCATCAATCTCACCAACGTACTTATTCGTATTTGTACTTTGTTTTAGGGGGTGGGTGGGGATAGCTGGTGGGTCATAATAGATTTTGATGTGGTGTGTATTGTGTGTGTGTGTGTGTGTGTGTGTGTGTGTGTGTGTGTGGTTGTGTGTTGTGTGTGTGTGTGTGTGTGTGTGTGTGTGTGTAGTGTGTGTGTGTGTGTGTGTGTGTGTGTGTGTGTTGTGTGTGTGTGTGTGTGTTGTGTATGTGTGTGTGTGCGTGTGTGTGTTACAATGGATTTACCACAATAAATTCAGGTTGTTGCCTAGGGGTAGAGCGTATTGCCCGCATTATAGTGCAACCTTGTCTCTAATGACACTTTTTTGTGTATGTTTGTAGTTTTGTTTGTTAGGTCTTTTTTTCATGACAAGTTGTTCCAGGCATCATGTCTGTTTCTAAGTAGTTCATGACAATATTTTTATAAATCTTTTTGTGTTGGAATTATTGCATCTCTCTCTCTCTCTCTCTCTCTCTCTCTCTTCTCTCTCTCTCTCGTCTCTCTGCTCTCTCTCTCTCTCTCTCTCTCTCTCTCTCCTCTCTCTCTCCCTTTTCCCCTCCTTTGATTGATCATATTAATAATGGATTTTGAAGCCTCTCAGAAATATTGCTACATTTTGTTCTGAGTTAACCATTTTATTTTGGTGTTTGTTTAACTTTTCTGTTTGTAAAGGCAACATGTTTGGGTTATACAGTCAAGTAATATCGAGCCAGAATGAGGATATCATCTGAGAAAGTAATGTTAGAGAAGTAATGTTATAGACGATTGAACGTAGTGAAATAACGAAGAAGAAGGAAAAAAAAAGCAGTGGCAGGTCATGGTTTTTTGAAAATATGGTAGATTTTGATGTCCTTTTTGGAACATGCTGTGCAATCAGAAAATTTGGAAATTGCAACTAGAAGAAGGGACACATGTAACTGTAATGTATTCTATTTGTGAATCATGAATATAGTATACGAGGAATTGAAATGTGGTTGTTATTCTGGTGAAGTAACTGCTATTACCATAATAGTAGTGTTAAATTTTATGTAACGAAGCCTTCTTGGGCTTGTATAAATCCTTGTTAAATTATGTAAAAATTGCGTTTTCTTTGGATTCTAGATAACACAATCTATAAGCTTTGTTTGTGTTTATTTGTTTGTTTGTTTGTTTGTTTGTTGTTGTTTGTTTGCTTGTTTGCTCGTTCGTTTGTTTGCTTGTTTGTTTGATATATGTTGATAAACCTATTGGAGGGGGTATGTGTTCTAATCATTAATTTGTAAGCATATTAGTTCTATTCATATTGTTCAAGAAGGATTAGGAGCTTGAATGTAACAGCTTCATTGACGTAATTTAATTACACTGTTTTTACTGGTTCAGCATCTTCGCAAATCCATGGTTTTCAGGAATCTTAGGTCCTGTGACTATCCAGGATTCTGTTAGCACCAGTAAATAAAAGTTTTCGTCTTAATTTGAATGTGTTGGTGAAACATTTGTCACTTTGTTGGTTGTTTGAACATTAGACTTTTTTTTTCTTAATCTGTTTTCCCACAACTTGACAAGTGAGAGTATCCAATGGTGAAAAAAGGAAGGAAAGCCATCAGCGTGGCCCTTCTAGAAGATTGATTCGATCACAAAGAGAACAGCTTTTAAGAAGGGGCGCCTACTCCAGAGAAGAGCGAATTGTATTTTCATAGAAAACACTTCCTATGGCTTGGACCACCAACCATCCGTCTGTCTAGTCAGTTAGCGGGCATGTAAACAGGCGTGTGGTGAAGGGTAACAGAATAAGAAGTAACCCTAAGGAGAGCTACCAATAACAAGAGATGTAACGATCAGACCTTGCATGTTCTGTAATGTAAATATTCAACTTCTTTTTTTTTTTTCTTTCCCTCTGACTGCTTCAGTTGATTTGTCCCCGAATTGTAAACTTGAGAGAGCGATCGATCAGTACGCCCAGCCCCTTTTCTAATGAGTAGACGGAATCAAGTATGGTGGAAAAGTTCGCAGCTTGAAACCCGGGCGAAAAGTACACTTTGGAAAGAGCATTTTAACATCGTCGAGATACGTGACATGGACTAAAGTCAAGGAGACAGACACTGTTAAAAAAAACAGAAAATCTTTTCATTTCTTTTTTTTTCTCTGAATGTTGTGAGTTCCATGGACAGCAAAGAAAACAAACGAGACAGTCTTGATGGAGGCAGACACAAGTAAATCATTCATAAGGAAGATTAGGCAACATTTAAATAACATATAAATCAAATAAGATCTTAATAACTTGCAGACTGAGAGAGAAA
Source organism: Monoplex corrugatus (assembly GCA_030674185.1). Taxonomy (NCBI): domain Eukaryota; kingdom Metazoa; phylum Mollusca; class Gastropoda; order Littorinimorpha; family Ranellidae; genus Monoplex; species Monoplex corrugatus. The sequence goes on along the minus strand of CM060306.1, from coordinate 12,865,640 downwards.
GAGAGAAAGACGGAGGGGGGGGCACAAAGAAGAGAGAGGAGGAGAGAGAGAGGCAGAAGAGAAAGAGAGAGAGAGAAAGAGAGAGAGAAGAGAGAAGAGAGAGAGAGAGAGAGAGAGAGAGAGAGAGAGAGAAGAGAAGAGAGAGAAAAGAAGAGAGAGAGAGAGAGAGAGAGAGAAGAGAGAGAGAGGTAATAATATAAAGAGAGACAGGGACGTAGACAAATTTATTGTTTTCCACTCTGTGTAGGTAACAATACTAAATAATCATTATGTTCGTTAACTGACTGTTCAAGAAGTTAAACTGTTCCTCCTTAAATCTTCAAAACATTACGTATCAAACATATACATTCGTGTCAACAACTTGACAGAGAGAGGTGAGTATCAGACAGTCAGAAGAAAATAAGCCAAGAACGCCGGAACTCCACAGGACAATCCGGATAAGATCACAGAAACAACAAATTGACTGAGCAACGCCCACAGTTAACGTAGTCG
>CM060306.1:12857648-12862648 GCA_030674185.1 Monoplex corrugatus | reverse complement strand
CATCTGGAATACGCTTTAAAGTGTATATTACACCCTGCCTGCAGAACCAACAAGTGATGTTATGGTTATTATTTTCTTATAACCCACACCATAGAAACACATCATCCCAAAGAGTATACTCTACGCTTTTCAAAAACACAGCAGCTGTTTTTTCACTTGCATGAATCATGTCCCCTCATCATCACATCCAAATCAATTTCAATGATGCACCACCACCACCCTTTCCAATGGCACAGCAACTGATGGGCCAAAAAAGAGGCATTTTTGGCAGCAACATCAGTAAACAAAAAACTCCACCAGTCCGCATGAGCACTTTGCTGTGCCGAAATCAGCCGCAACCTGGAACTTAAAACTCATAACTGTTTTTTTGTTTGTTTCTGGTTGTATGTGCAGAGGAAAAACAAGTTTCAATCACTACAGAAGATGTTTAGTAAATAAAATTAAACAACAGGGGAACTACATGTACGTATGTTCATAGATTTTACAGTATTAATGTCAGCTTTGTAATTCGATAAGCCAGACCTGTCCAGTGACCTGATTGTTGCATATATTTATGTAAAAGACATACATAACATTTGGAGGTTTTTCATAAATGTCTTACATCTATTCCCGAACTCTCTCTCTCTCTCTCTCTCTCTCTCTCTCTCTCTCTCTCTCTCCCTCTCTCTCTCTCTCTCTCTCTCTCTCCCCCCCCTCTCTCTCTCTCTCTCTCTTTCTCTCTCTCTCTCTCCCCCTCTCTCTCCCTGTGTCCTTTATGTGTTTACGTTCAATGTTGATTCCCATGTTTCTTCTGTCCATCCAAATTCATCTAATAAAGAAATTAATGAGGTCAGTATTAAGTCAGAGCAGGGAACTAGCACTGAACAGTGAACAAACAAACAGCCAACCAACCAAACAAACAAACAAAAATGAAAAAAAAAAATGAAGCAAACATTCATATATTAAAAACAACAACAATTAATGACATGGGCACTGACAAATGTGTTGTGACGCACGTCGGGTGTGAAGTATTAATCTGATCAAAGACGTGGATGGCTTAAGAAAAGCTTCCTGACTCTCTTGACCTGATCGCTGAATGATACGTCTGCTGGGAGTTATGCTGGCACTTTACACTCTAGTGATGGATGGAAGTTGGAAGATGGAGAGTTGTGGCTGGTGTGGGGTGTGCAAGGCTAAATGATAACAAAAACGTAAACAAATAAATACAAAATAAATAATAAACACATACATGCATACATACATACATACACGCATACATACATACATACATACATACATACATACATACATACATACATACATACATGCACAATATATATATATATATATATATATACATACATGCACATGCATACATGCATACATGCATACATGCATACATACATACATACATACATACATACATATCTACATACATACATGCATACATACATACATACATACACACACATACATACATACGCACACATACGTACACACATGCGTCTAAAATCACATACGTGAATAAGAAATAATGAACGAACGAACATACATACACACATGCATACATACATACATACATACATACACACATGCATACATACATACACACATACATACATATATACATACACACATGCATACATACATACATATATACATACATACATACATACATACATGCATACACACATACATACATGTATACATAATACATACACACATACATACACACATGCATACATACATACATATATACATACATACATACATGCATGCATACACACATACACACATAAATACATACATACACACATGCATACATACATGCATACATACATGTAAACATGCACACATACATACATACATGCATACATACATGCATACATACATACATACATGCATACATACACACATGCATACATATATGTATACATACATACATGCATACATACATACATACACACACGCATGCATACATACATGCATACATGTATGCGTGCATGCATATTACATACATACTTACATACACACTTACATACAGACAGACAGACAGACAGACAGAAATGAAACAAAAAAATCAAACGAACAAGCAGGCAAAGCAAAACAAACAAACGCACCAAAACAAATAGTTAAAAAAAACAAAACAACAAATACATAAACAACAAAACACAAACAAACAAACAAACAAAGTAATAAACTTTCACCAATGTTATGTGGGGGTGTAAACGAAGTAGTTATTCCTGGCACATGGTCAGTTTTCATTTTTCTCGGCATATTCACATTTTAACTCGACCTGTAGTCAGATCTCTCTAATAATTACGCTCATATCTTGTATGTGTAGCGTAGCAAGGGTTAGCTGTAAGACTGGTCCAACGGGATCTGATGTACTATCCTTGAGTAATAAAGTGTTCTGAAATCTGAAAAGTACAGTTTCAGTCAACTGACAGTGCCCCTTGTTGCATAGTGCAAGGGAAGCAACCCCGGATAATTTTTCGAGGTAGTCACTCGTACTGACTGTTTTGGTCTGTTATGGTTTTCGTCAGAAGACTGACGTACAGATTTGCGAAACACAGACGAAGGCTCCCACTGTTCCCTGATAAATCAGTTTTGAGAGCTGTGAGATCTGTTTCTGGCTGTCGATACGATATTGCCAGTGGTTATAAGGAAATGGTGTGCATGCGTAAGTGTGCGTGGGTGTGTGCGTGGGTGGGTATTTGTTTGTGTGTGTGTGTGGGGGGGGGGGGATTGTTGAGTTTGTTGTGTGTATGTGTGTGTGTGTGTGCTGTGCGTGTGTGTATGTGTGTGTGTGTGTGTGTGTTGTGCGCGCGCGCGCCAGTGCTTGTATGTATGTATGCGTGAAAACATGTGTTTGATATGGTTTGGTTATGCGTTTGATATCGTTCGGTATGTGTATTTGAGCCAAAGAAAAAGACACACACAAAGAGGCACAGAGAGAGAGAGAGGAGAGAGAGAGAGAGAGAGAGAGAGAGAGAGAGAGAGAGAGAAAAGAGAAAGAGAGAGAGAGAGAGAGGGAGAGAGAGGGGGAGAGAGAGAGAGAGAGGGAAGAGAGAGAGAGAGCGTTAGAGAGACAGACAGACACACAGACACACAGACACACAGACACACAGACAGAGACAGAGACAGAGAGACAGAGCATCTGTAAATGTTTCAGTCTTTCACATAGATGCACTCAACAGCACGTCGTTGTAATGTATGCAGAGGCAGGAGATCTACCAGCTTGGTTTAGCTGCCTGTCCTCGATGCCACATGTTATCTTTGTACAACCCAGCACATTCCCTCCCAAGTATCACCCAAACTTGTATCTCTTGCTAAGACTTTTGCAACGTACGTACCTCACGGTCAGGAAATCAATCAGAGCCACAGGAGATACGCGTACACAGAACAATTCAGATAAGACCACAAATAAAAACGAATTATAGAAGGAGGCGCCCAATACTTACAGTGAGTTGATTATTTGTACAGAAAGCAGATACCCCTTCTTGGCGCCCACTAACTTCACTCCTCTCTAGTCATTTGAGGATTCATGGGCGTAGAAGAATTGGACAATAACAGAGTTAGGAGTATTTTGAAGTGATGCTCACCAAAAACGAAGATGTGGCGAGCAGACTTTGAACAGACGTTTATGTCAATACCGTTGTCAACTGAAACTCTCCCGTTTCTCCATAGAATCAGATTGTCTCCTCAGCACACCGTTAATTTAACATCTTAACTGATTTTTCTCTAAGCCCAGTTTGTCTGCTGTCGAGAGTAACGAAAACTAAAAGTGGAATGGAATATAAACAACATCCACAATAAGAGTCCCTGTGTACAGATTTAATAACGCTTTTAGAGCAAAGTATCCACAGTTTCACAGTGATATGATACTTGGACATAGACAAATAATATTGAGACGATGGACATAGACAAATAATATTGAGACGATCTATTGAGTTAGCTATCTCTGTTTGCAATGCTTTTAAAATAATGCTTGATTTTGTTTTATATTCTAATGATAACTCGGAATGTACAAAGGAGAACTGGACAATCCCTTGATGTCACAATTTCTGGATGTAAGCTTTTATGACGAAACCCATACTTTTCACAATCTTGTAATGCTTGAATATGGACAAAGAAGATTACGGGATCCCCCCGATGCCTTGTTTGGTGTCTTTGGGTGTAAAAGAGCTTTTTTTTTTTTTAACATATTCTTCCTGATTACATGACAAACACAGGTGAGAGTGAAATCATATGATACAAAGAGAAAACCACTAGGAATGTATCCGTTATTCAACCAGATAACAACATTCGTTTGTCCAAGTCTTCATTCAAGATATTAGGAAGATCATCCTGACGACTGATGACTGAATTCACGTATACTTGTGTATGCACGTACACGTACACACATACACACACACACACACACACACACACACACACACACACACACACACACACACACACACACACAAGAAAAACAAACACACACACACATACACCCACACGCTCACACGCACGCACGCACACATAAACATACAAACATAGCAACAACAACAGCAACAACAACACACACAAAACACACACACACCACACACACACACACACACACACACACACACACCACACACACACACACACACACACACACACACAACACACACACACAAGGGATCCATCCTTTATCCAACTGAATAATAACATTCGTTTGATAAAGTCTTCATTCAATATATTAAGAAGACAATCTTGACGACTGATAACTGAATTCACTTACACTTATGTATGGACGCATACGTACACATATACCAACACGCACACGCACACGCACAAAGAAACACACACACACATACAAACACACACACTCACAAACACACAGACACAGACACACACAGACACACACAGACACACACAGACACACACACACACACACACACACACACACACACACACACACCGCGCGCGCGCGCGCGCGCTCAATTCGTCAGATTAGTGATACTACGATACACATGAGATAACTAAACACT
>CM060306.1:12840148-12845148 GCA_030674185.1 Monoplex corrugatus | reverse complement strand
CACATTTGATGATAAAGAATATACCATCAGGGCAATCATGGAGCATCAATAAACAAATTATAACGAAATGTCACTTTGCTAAAATTTGTTTGAGGTTTTTTTTTTTAATATTTTCATTTATTTCACTTTTTTTTCGTAAAAGTTCAACAGACGATTTTTATATCGGGAGAGAAATGCAATATAATCAAAATGAAAACAATAGAAGCCCTGAACGAAGCATCACATGATTTTGACAAATCGCAGAACATAATATCTATTTTCCATTATTGTTGATTGCTGAGCAATACATATACAAGAACATTTAAGGCTTTTCCCACCATTTTTGTTAAATCGTCGTTTTCGTTCAGAAAATCGAGGCTGTCTCCAGTTTGATCCGTTAAAAGATACTCATAAAATGAACAAAAATATTACTTGAACATCCACCAATTCGAACCGTCTTCAGAACTCTGAAGTCACACACGTTTCGAGGCTGATAGGCATGCATCAAGAAATTGATCAATTATGAATAAAACGCTGTTATTGAAATAACAGTTCAAAGGAAAAATACAGATTCTATGATGTGATTGGGATATTCGGCGTCTTTATGTAACACATACCACAGTTTGGGAAAGTTTGGAGCTGTTGTTCAACAGTGATGCATCACACTCGGATAATGCCAACATGTGCTCCATCCAAATAGGCCAGCAATTATCTGGTAGACTCCTTGGGCCTGTGCAACCCCACATGCGCTGGCAAGATCTTGAAATTGTGAGAAGGATGGAGAGGGACATATTCGAAAGACTAAGCTGATACCACCTGAATGATGGAATCATTCAGATAAGTAGTGAACAGTTTTGATGTTACAGGCTGCGACTGAACTCAAAATATCAGATCTTGAGCCCACGGCTCTACCAAAATAATGACACAGGAAATGGTTATACAGAAGCAGCGCAGACTTTGGCATTATGTAGTCTACATTTTTGTTTCTTTCCAAGCGTGTGAAAAACTTTCCGTGTTGTAAGTAACAGATCTACAGCAAACATTCGCAAAAACAAAAACAAAAAAACTGATTTCAGGTATAAGTTTAACTTGAATCTGTCATCAACAGAGGCACACTTTTTTTTGTAATCAACTATGTTCTTTATCTAGACACTGTCGTTATACCATGTGTTTATATATCAGATATATTGATAGATAGTTAGATAGATAGATAGACATACATACATACATACATACAGACAGACATACATACATACATACATACATACAAACATACTTACATACATACATACATACATACATACATACATGCATACATACATACATACATACATACATACATACATACATACACTTCCATATATCCATCCATGTATCCATCCATCCATCCATACATATACAAATACATTCATACATACATGCATGCATGCATACATACATACATACATACATTTCCATATATCCATCCATCCATCCATCCATCCATCCATACATCCACCATCCATACATAAATACATTCATACATACATACATAAATACATACATACATACATACATACACACATACATACACTTCCATATATCCATCCATCCATCCATCCATCCATACACACATACATACATGCATACAGAGAGAGAGAGAGAGAGAGAGAGAGAGAGAGAGGAGAGAGAGAGGAGCGAGAGAGAGAGAGAGAGAGAGAGAGAGAGAGAGAGAGAGGAGAGAGAGAGAGAGAGAGAGAGAGAAACAGACAGACAGAGACAGTGGAAGAGTAATATATTAGTATATGATTACACCAGTCATTATCTACAGGGTTTCCATCTATCTTTGAAAGTTTGAAAATGGATAATCATCCCCTATCCCCTATCCCCCGTCCTCATTATAGTCAAAATGCAAATCACAAAAACGACATAACCGCTATTCATACCACAGAGGCATCATGACTAGGAACCCTTATAGAGAAGAGTACGGTTCGTCGTCATCTTGAGAGAACATATTACCGTAGCCTATGTCTTAAGCAAGAAGAGTCCACGGGGGAGTTTATCAAACGTCAGTCTGTGATCAGTGCCTGTCCCCAGTAGACGATTCTCCTGGGACAGTTGGTCATACCAATCAATGATGTGCTGGGTAGGGAACTCAAAGAGAGAGACGGAGAAGAGACAGAGAGAGAGAAAGAGAGAGAGAGACAGAGAGACAGAGGAGAGAAAGAGACAGAGACAGAGAGAGAGAGACATAAGACAGATAGACAGACAGACAGACAGACAGACAGACAGACAAACAGACATAGATAGATAGAGAAAGAAATGGAGAGGTAGACATACATGGACAAAAACAGAGACAGACAGTCAGAGACAGTGACAGAGACAGAGCGAGAGACAGAGAAACAGAGACAGGCAAAGAAAGAGAGATAGAAAGAGTGACTAAGACAACCAGAGAGAGAAAGAGAGAGACAGACAGACAGACAGACAGTGAGAGACAGAGACAGAGACAAGAGACAGAGGCATAGGCAGAGACAAAGAGAGACAGAGACAGAGACAGACAGAGACAGAGCAGAGACAGAGACAGAGAGACAGAGACAGAGAGAGACAGTAATTCATTAGCTCATGATTCCAACAGTCATAAGCCAGACGGCTTTAATCCATCTTTGAAACTCTGAGAAAACAGATCCCCACCACCACCACCACCACCACCCATTATAGTTAAAAAAAATTCAAATCACGAAAATCAACATAATCGCTATTCATACCACACAGGCATCATGACTTGGAACCCTTAAAGGGAAAAGTACGGTTCGTCGTCATCTTGAGAGAACATCTTACCGTAGCCAATGTCTTAAGCAAGAAGCGTGTGCACACACAGAATAGCCAGTTCAGCATCTGAGGGCAGTTTATCAAACGTCAGTCTACGGTCACTGCCTGTTCCCAGTACACCACTCTCCTGGGAGAGTGGTCATACCAATCAATGATGTGTTGGGTAGGGAACTCAGAGAGAGAGAGAGAGAGGGGGGGGAGAGAGACAGAGACAGAGACAGAGACATAGAAGGGGGAGAGGAGAGAGACAGAGACAAGAGAGAAGAAGAAGGAGGCAGAGAAGGAGAGAAGGAGAGAGACAGAGGAAGAAAAGGAAGAGAGGAGAAGAAGAGAGAGAGACAGAGAGAAGAAGACAGAGACAGACAGACAGACAGACATACAAAGACAGAGAGACAGAGACAAAAAGACAGAAGACAGACAAACAGACAGACGAAGACAGAGACAAAAAAGGGACAGACAGACAGACAACAGCAGGGACGGGACAAGACAGAATTGTAGAACAAGATAAACCATAGAAGGACAGAGACAGACAGGGCAGGACAGAATACGAGACAGGAGAAGAAAATAGATAAATCAGAAACGGACAGAGACAGACAGACGGGAGGACAGACAAAAAGGACAGACAAAAAAGAAAGACAGAAAAAGTGAGAGAACAGAGAGAGAGAGAGAGAGGGGCGAGACAAAAGACAGCACAGACAGATCAGAGAGAAGAGAGAGGAGAGAGCGAGAGAGAGAGAGAGAGAGAGAGAGAGAGAGAGAGAGAGAGAGAAGAGGGGGGGGTGTAGGTTAGAATGTTTAAAAGCAGACAGAGGTGGGATGATGAAGGCAAACGCTGGGTTGAAATAACATGATGCTAGCTAGAGACAGAGACGCCAAAAGGTCACTTTCAAGTCTCCATCCACCTTAACGATACAATATAAAACATTTAAAGCTGCCACTGCTACGTCTGTGCATAGTTGTATATTAAAAGCCACATTTCATCGCATTAACGGCTTGGTTGGTTCAGCTGCAAAGGAAGTGGACTCAATACCCAATATCGAGAATTTAACCCCACACTGCAACATTGAATAAGTTGCTGCCTATCCTAATATGCAATAAACTTGTCATTGTTTCTGAAATAGGGGCGGTTTCAGAAGTCTTCTATTAGACAACTTTTATGTAGATTCCAACATATCTATTTCTTTCCCTGATATTACTTTTGTTCGTACTTCTTTTCTTTCGTCTCATCGTTTGTACCATCTTGATGCTGTGCTTGAGTCAGAAGAAAATTGAGGCAACTGAAATGTTGTTTCTAAGAAGAATATTGAGAGTTACATGGAAAGCAAAGAAAACAAATGAGACAGTCTTGAAGGAGGCAGACACAATAAGATCTTTAATAAAGAAGATTAGGAAAAGTTAAGTAACCTTTATAAGATATATTTCAAGGAAAGGGGAATTAGAACGCCTGGTCACAACAGGAAAGCTGGAGGGAAAGAGAACACCAGGTGGACTCAGGGAGAAAATATTCGACGGACTTGCAGGGTGGCTGAAGACAGAGAGGGTGGGTATAAGATACACTTGCGGCGACATCGGACAGATTCGTGCGGAGGGCCATGAGCTTCAACGCAGTGCGGCAGGGCACATGGTGACGATGATGAGTGCTATGGAAGGAAGTACTGTAGTTGACAATCAATAGCAAGCTAGAGGGTCTGGGACAGATACATTCTTGTTGTGGCAAGATCACTTTCGTGCCATTGATCCAGATCATTCTTGGCCTGTCTGTAACAGTGAATCTGGATGTCTGGTTTGTGATGTGCTTGATGAGCCGGCCGGTGGAGTAGCATTCAGATCATCCTTTTCCAAGGTAACTGATGACTGGGTCCAAATAGGTCATGCAACGCATGGACAGCCCTACTTTGCTTGAAGAAATGACTGTCGATTTGCATCGGGAGCTTGGGAGGTGAGTGTCCCGAGAGAGGCGAGGCATTGGTGCTCTAGGTCCCATCAGCACCCTTGATGTGTTTCTTATTAACAAGAATCTGGATGCGACATTGGACATGCAGAAGTTTCTAACGCAGATCTTCAATTCTGCTACTATCATGATTTGGCGCTTTGGTTATATTCGAAGATGTATTTCAACTGAGGCTGCATCTAAGCTTGTAACATCTCATATTTTGTCTCATCTTGATCACTGTTACGCTCTCCATTCTGGACTACCAGCTTCATCTCTCCTC
>CM060306.1:12817648-12820148 GCA_030674185.1 Monoplex corrugatus | reverse complement strand
TGTGTGTGTGTGTGTGTGTGTGTGTGTGTGTGTGTGTGTTGTGTGTGGGGTGTGTGTTGTGTGAAAGAGAGAGAGACAGAGAAAGACGACAGACAGAACACACACACACAACAACACACACACACACACACACACACACACCACACACACACACACACACACACACACACACACACACACACACACACACGAGGAGAGAGAGAGAGGAGAGAGAGAGAGAGAGAGAGGAGAGAGCAAAGAAAAGAGAGAAGGAGAGCTATCCGTGTGTGTGTGTGTGTGTGTGTGTGTGTGTGTGTGTGTGTGTGTGTGTGTGTGTGTGTGTGTGTGTGTGTGTGTGTGTGTGTGTGTGTGGTGTGTGTGTCTGTGTGTGTCTGTTGTGTGTTAATGGCGAGGAGGGCTATCATTTTCTTTGATTGATTTGTTACTTTGCATGTGGGGTGTGTATACAAATGTGTCAGCAATGAATTTTCGTTATTTGTGGAACATCTTTCCGATCGCCAGGCTGGCCGTACTGATCAGTATTATCAGGAATATCTATGCAAACGTAAAAATGGGCATAGCCTCTCTTACAGTTTACTGTATCAATTATTGGTGACATGCCGAAAGGATCATTTGGCGTTTTGCTGCATAGTAATTGTCAAAGAGATCAAGAATCGTATTGGCATGTTGCCAATGTGCAGGACCTTAGGAGAAAAAACAAAACAAAAACAAAAACAAATAAAACAGCGTGTTGTTTTTTTTAATTCTAAAGTCTCGATATGTGTGAGTCAGAAAACAAAAGGAAAACAAAACAAAGCGTCGCAAAACAAACGAATCAAACAATATACAAACGCACGTCGTCAGTGTGGTTTGGGCGTTTGCTTTGTAAGCTTCCAAACATTACATGCCCACACACACTCTGACAAAGAACACGTTCCCATTTTTCCTCCCACATTATCATTTTTTTTGTCACACTTAATTACAAAATTTCTTTCTGATTTTTAAGTTACTTTACTGGTTGTTGAAAGCCACAAGAAATGAACACGCAACTCAATCAGTTTCTCTGCGTATTCAAAAAAGGTTAAGTACATAAACTTCCAGGAAATGGTGCAGGACACATTAACCATCGAACGCCACGGAAGTGACGTCACGCTTTCGTTGAGTTTTATAAAATCGAACTGCCAATATTTTGCAACTATTGCGAGGAAGAGAGCCGAATAAGCTCGGTACTCAATTTTTACTAGTCCTCGTATATCTAAGTGGAACTTAAAATCTACAAAACAATTTCGTATCGCAGTGCTCGGTATACAGTCTACCGGCAAAATATGCGCGTGTCATTTGAATTATTCGTTCGCAGCATGCAGAAAAAGAGCCTTGACGCATTCGTTATGTTTGACTGACTTTCTGAGAGAAAGCATTTAAATAAAACCATAAATACGAAGACAAGCAAAGTCCGTCTTCTGTCAGGAAATGACGATTGTCAGGTAGATGTTTGATCCTAGACAGCACTGTCGCAACAGTCAAGGTCGGCATCTTTGTCTCTGTCTATAGTCTTTCTACAGAAAATTCCCGAACTGTTACAAACGCTCTTTTCTGAAACACATTTTATATTACATTCAACAACAAAACTCTAAAGCACAGTTTCTAGTTACATTACTATGCATATGTATTACAACATTTCATCAAGCATCGTCAACTTAAAATAAATACTATCATGAATCATTTAAACAAACATCTTCCCCTATTTTAGCATTCTTATGATATATTTTCGTTGTTTAGAGTACCTCATCGTTTTTTAGTTATCATGGATGTCCTTGATAATGTCCTCGTCAGTGCAACATTAGTTACTGTAGCGACAAGCAATAGTCCAATTAAACTGAATCACCGTATACAGTTATCATATGTAGCATGCACCATTTCGTCCTTATCTTATTTGGACGCACAAGGAATTGTATTGGCTCAATGGTCTTACAGATCATGATCAGAAGATGTTGTTTGTAAAACACTTATGTGAATATCGGAATTGTGACAAATAACACATCGGTACATAGTCAAGAGGCACACTTCACCAACGACATCATATTATACAACCAAAGCGACAGAAGTAGGGAGGTATCTGAAGCAAGTATTGTTGCTATGGCGTAAAGCTGTACCAGATTCCTTTAAGGACCACTTGGTGTTCTTGCCAGACTTTCAGGAAGTATATCCAAGAGACATATGGGCAGAGAATAGTAACATAATTTGAAAGAATGCCAAACTAAAGCTAGAGAGAGAGAGAGATGAAGAGAGAGAGAGAGAGAGAGAGAGAGAGAGAGAGAGAGAGAGAGAGTGAGAGAGAGAGAGAGAGAGAGAGAGAGAGAGAGAAAGATACAGAGACAGACACACACACACACACACACACACACACACACACACACACACACACACACACACACACACCAAAGAGACACAGAGCGACACATATAGACAGACAGACAGACAGACTGACAGACAGATGGACAGACAGGCAAGTAGACAAACA
>CM060306.1:12807648-12810148 GCA_030674185.1 Monoplex corrugatus | reverse complement strand
GTTTAGTCAAATAACATAAAGTGCAAAAGCATATTGTTCTGTTAATTACATGATCATGCGTGTGTCATATGACGTACAATCTAGCATCAACTTACAACATCATAACTAATGCCATCAATGGAACTTATACTTTTCCTTCTTCATACAAGCTCATAATTTCTTTGTGTTCTTTAGTTTCACCATCCAGTTAGTTGTTATGTATGATTGTGTTAATGATGTTGTCAGTTCGACATTGGCTACTGTGGTCACAATAACAATTAATGGTTGTTGATCTGAATCATGTTACATAACTACACACACACACACACACACACACACACACACACACACACACACACACACACACACACACACACACACACACACACACATTTATATATATATATATATATATCTATATATATATATCTATATATCTGTTATATATATATATATATATATATATATATATATATATATATGTTGTGTGTGTGTGTGTGTTAGTGTGTGTGTGTGTGTGTGTGGTGTGTGTGCAGTATACCATTTCGCCTTCTTCTCGCTTGCATGCACAAGGATTTGTATTGGCTCAAAGGTCCTACAGACCATTACTGATAAATTTGGGGGAAACACTCTTTGAGCTGTCTGAATGTGACGAGTCCCTAGCTTATAACACATCACAACGCAGGCAGGTGGCACACTTCATATTATCCAGCCACAGCGAACGATAGTAGGAAGGGAGGTATTTAGGCAAATATTGCAGCTATGGCGTAAAGCTGTACCACATCCCTTTAAGGACCACTTGACGTTCTTGACAGACACTTGGGGGGATGTCTAGCAGTGCATTGGGAAGAGCAGAGTGGCAGACTTCGCAACAGTGCCAGACCAAAGCCGAAAGAAAGAGAGAGAGAGAGAGAGAGAGAGAGGAGAGAGAGAGAGAGGAGAGAGAGAGAGAGAGAGAGAGAGAGAGAGAGAGAGAAAAGAGAGAGAGAAAGAGAGAAGAGAGAAAGAGAGAGAGAGAAAGAGAGAGAGAGAGAAAGAGAGAGAGAAAGAGGAGGAGAGAGAAAGAGAGAAGAGAGAGAAGAGGAGATAGAGAAGAAAGAGAGAGAAAGAAGAGAAGAAGAGAGAGAAGAAGAGAGAGAGAGAAAGAGAGAGAGAAAGAAGAAGATAGAGAAGAGAGAAAGAAGAGAGAAAGAATGAGATAAAGAAGAGAGATGAGAGAGAGGAAAGGAGTGCGTGATAGACAGAAGTACATGGGAGCTGGCATGGAATGACGAACAGACAAACCAAAACAAAGAGATAGAGTAGGAGACGCTAATGTGGTAACTGTGTTTGTGTGCACCTTGTGTGTGTGTGTGTGTGTGTGTGTGTGTGTGTGTGTGTGTGTGTGTGTGTGTGTGTGTGTGTGTGTGTGTGTGTGTGTGTGTGTTTGTCTGTGTGTGTATGTGAACATGTGTGTGTGGTGTGTGTGTGTGTGTGTGTGTGTTGTGTGTGTGTGTGTGTTTGTCTGTATGTGTATGTGTAAATGTGTGTGTGTATGCATGTGTGTGTATGTGTGTGTGTGAGTGTGTGTGTGTGTGTGGTGAGAGTCTGTGCATGCATACATGTACTTTTGTGTGTGTGTGTGTGTGTGTGGTGTGGTGTGTTGTGTGTCTGTGTGTCTGTGTGTGTCTGTTGTGTGTCTGTGTGAGTCTGTGTGTCTGTCTGTACGTATGAGTTTTGGTGTGAGTGTATGTGTATTGCACGCACACGGGGGTCTATTTGTCAATACCTCTGTATTCAAGAGTAATGCATCCTTTAAGAATCATTAAGAACAGAAACTGAAAAGGTGTAATGCTGGAAGGGCAAGGGCATTGTCTGATTCCTCCCTCACAATCTTAGATGGACACCTGCGATTCAAAGGGCAGTTTTCCCTCTATTGTAACGTTTGCTGCCTCAGTGAGTCAGATGACACCACTGATACCTGTGTAATAACAATATGAACACACCATATCATTCTATTTTCTAATCATGACACACACACAGACGCCCAGACACACAGACACAGAAAATAAATCGCTCTTGATCTGAATCATATTACATAACTGTATATATGTGCCACGTACGACTTGCTTGAATGCACGAGGACTTGTGTGTTGGCTCAACGATATTACAGGCCATCAATGATAGATTGGGGAGAAACACTCTTTGAGATGTCTGAATGTGACGAGTCCCTAGCTTATAACACATCACAACGCAGGCAGGAGGCACACTTCATATTATCCAGCCACAGCGACGGGAGTAGGGAGGGAGGTATTTGAGGCAAATATTGCAGCTACGGCGTAAAGCTGTACCACATCCCTTTAAGGACCACTTGACGTTCTTGACAGACACTTGGGATGGATGTCTAGGATTGCATTGGGCAGAGCAGTGTGGAAGACTTTGCAACAGCGCCAAAACTAAAGCTGACAGAAAGAGAGAGAGAGAGAGAGAGAGAGAGGAGAGAGAGAGAGAGAGATGGAGAGAGAGAGAGAGACAGAGACAG
>CM060306.1:12792648-12795148 GCA_030674185.1 Monoplex corrugatus | reverse complement strand
AACCAAACCAAACCAAAGCAAATCAAACCAAATCAAATCAAACCAAACCAAACCAAACGAAATCAAACCAAACCAAACCAAACCAAATCAAACCAAACCAAACCAAATCAAACCAAATCAAACCAAACCAAACCAAACCAAATCAAATCAAACCAAACCAAATCAAACCAAACCAAACCAAATCAAACCAAACCAAACCAAACCAAATCAAATTAAACCAAACCAAATAAAAAATCAAACCAAACAAAATCAAATCAAACAAAATCAAACCAATCCAAATCAAACCAAACCAAACCAAACCAAATCAAACCAAACCAAACCAAACCAAACCAAATCAAATCAAACCAAACCAAACCAAACCAAATCAAACCAAACCAAACCAAAGCAAATCAAACCAAATCAAATCAAATCAAACCAAACCAAACCAAACGAAATCAAACCAAACCAAACCAAACCAAATCAAACCAAACCAAACCAAATCAAACCAAACCAAACCAATGTAACCAAACCAATTCAACCAAACCAACCAAACCAAACCAAATTTAATCAAACCAAATGAAACCAACTAAACCAATCCAAATCAAACCAAACCAACCAAACCAAATAAAACAAACCAAACCAAATCAAATTAAACCAAACCAAATAAAAAATCAAACCAAACCAAATCAAACCAAACCAAATCAAACCAAACCAAACCAAATCAAACCAAACCAAACCAAACCAAATCAAACCAAACCAAACCAAACGAAATCAAACCAAACCAAACCAAAGCAAATCAAACCAAATCAAACCAAACCAAACCAATCAAACCAAATCAAACCAAATCAAACCAAAACAAACCAAATCAAACCAAACCAAACCAAATCAAACCAAACCAAAGCAAATCAAATCAAACCAAATCAAACCAAACCAAACCAATTCAAACCAAATCAAACCAAATCAAACCAAAACAACCAAATCAAACCAAACCAATCAAACCAAATCAAACAAAATCAAACAAACCAACCAATTCAAACCAAATCAAACCAAATCAAACAAAAACAAACCAAATCAAACCAAACCAAATCAAACCAAATCAAACCAAAACAAACCAAACCAAACCAAACCAATTCAAACCAAATCAAACCAAATCAAAACAAACAAACCAAATCAAACCAAACCAAACCAAACCAAACCAAAGCAAACAAATCAAACCAAACCAAACCAAATCAAACCAAACCAAACCAAATCAAACCAAACCAAACCAAAACCAAATCAAACCAAACCAACCAAACAAACAAATTTAAACACATACCTGGCTTTATGATATGAACACCTTGTTTAGGAAAGTTCCAGAAATCGCATGCCTACAGACACTCTCACAAAAACGTGTCCCATTTTTCGTTAACGCAAATGTGTTTCGTTCGTACTTTATTAAACGTTTCTATCTGATTTCTGAGATATTTTACTAGATGTTGAAAGCCACTGGAAATGAATATTCAGCTCAAGACAGTTTCCCCGTGTATTGAAAAGAGGTTAAGTACACAAACTTCCAGGAAACGAGTGCAGGCACATTCTCGTCGCTCACGCCATGGAACTGGCACCATGCTTTCAGTGAGTTTTTATCCAATCGAACTGACAAAACTTTTCTTAAACAAAAATAAATTCCATGTGCGCATTCGATTTATATATGTTATTTATTGTAGTACGCAGAAACAAAAGTCTTGACGTGGTCGTTGTGTGTGAATGATTGTTTGAGCACAAGTAGCCTACTAAAAATGCATTTTCTGTCAAAAACCAACAATCACCAGAGCGATAACTGACGCCACAACATTACTATCAGAATAATCTAGGTCTACGCATTCTCGATTCCTTCCAAACTCTTTCGGTGGTGTCGTTGGAAACATGCCTTCTACAGCAACATTTAGAGCCCTCACGAAACGTAATTTTGAAAGACATTTTACATTATAATCAAAAATACAAAATACGAAATAAAGTTATGTTATTCATACGATAATGCATACCTCGTATGATGTTTTACCAAGCATCATCAACATACATCATAATTCATATCACAAATGAGTCAATGTTCTTTTTAAACCGTTTTCATTATTTTACATGCCTATAAGTGGTTTTGTTTTCTCTTTGCTTATTTTGCTTTATCCTTTCACTTATCATCAATATCCTCGTTAATGATTTTGAGAGTACAATGATATTTCATCCGAAAATAAATGGTCTTTGAAAAGAACTGAAACGAAACAGCATTACATGGTCGTCTCTATATCACTTACCGTTGTCCCTTCATCTCGCCTGCATGCACAATCATTTGTGCTGGCCAAATGATAACACAGACCATTATGTATCGATAGATGTGGGTGAAATGCTTACAGAACTGTCTGAATGTGACAAGTCTCCGGTATAACACATCGCAACATGGTCAGGAGGCACACTTTATCAAGGACATCACATCATCTAACAAGTCTTACAAGAACAGGGAGGTATATGAAGGTACACTGACAAG
>CM060306.1:12785148-12787648 GCA_030674185.1 Monoplex corrugatus | reverse complement strand
TTGATTTAGACAATTCAGCCACTTAGATGATTCTATACAATCTTCTCTAGTAATGGAAAATGGGTTTATGAGCAAATAATGTAAATGGCGTGTGTCCAGAGAAAAAAAATTAGACATATTGTCTCACCTCACAAAATGTTTTCTCACCTCATACGATCACAGAAGGAAAAGTTGCTTAAAAACATCAACATATTATGTAGACGTGCCAACAAACGGCAACAGCTTGTTAACTATCACAACTGAAGTACTATCACGGTTCTGGAACTGTGGCGTCTATGGTAATATACCTGAAAGTGTTAGTATGAAGCCAGGTCAATGCTCTGCATTCAGTAAAGATCCATCCCAATGTCTATAATCACAACTGGGATAAAGGCATCAGGAAGCCATCCATTCGCTATAGACTCCTGATTCAAACTCACAATTCAATTTTTAGGCACTGTATGGGACGGAAAAAATGCTGTGTAATTTGTATGGCTGAATAAAAGCAACCAAAAGTCCACTGCATATTACGCAGATACTCCTGACACAAGGTCTCTCAATTGGACAGTACTGCATGGGAAGATACTAACTGTCTGTCAATTCTATGTCTGAGGCTGTATTTAGGTCCCACTGTTACTTTGCAGCGTGGACTGCAGATTGAATCGTTGTCAAAACAAATTTCATGTCTAAGGTTTCACGACCTCTGGTTTTTAAAACATTCCGGTTATAAAGCGATATCGGGCCTTGTGTTCACAAAGCCTGGATTTTCCCCCTGGTGCAAAGGTTGCATGCCAAGACTTGATGGAGAACAAGGACGATTAAGACAATGTGTTCAGCCATGGAACATCAAAAACATAAAAAAAACCATGTGGTGATGAGAACAATGGACAGGGGAGAGTTTCAGTAGCTATAAAAGATGGAATTGTTTATACATGGTTTACTATTCAGTTCATAATGACAACAAAGGACAAAGAAGGTTATGTACGTGGTTTACTTTTCGGTTCATAATGACTTAATATTGTATAGTGATGTAGAGTGAGAGAAGAGAGAAATTATTCAGATTCTTTTTTGTACGTTTTCTTCTCAATATTCAGTCAACATAGCCTTGTGAAATTCTGCTAATAAATCAAGGATGAGAAGACAGCAACCAGACTCTTGGTGGACTCAAACATTTATAAAGACAGAACTCTCTGGAGATGCTCTGTTGACAAACTAAAAGCAACTGGCCTATTTTATGGATTGCCAGTATGTTTGGAGCTAGAGATCAGGGACTCATAGATCAGCCTTACCATCTGTGTTTGAAAAGGAGATGAGGTCGTATTTTGTTCTAGAATCAGATCCTACGACTCCCAGTCCCTGACAAATGTTTGGGGGCTCTCAGAGTGTTGGTGAGTTTGGTTTAAAACAAAAAGGTGTAAAATAACAACCACAACAGCAGCAACAAAATGTTAGTGTGACAGAGGGAAAAGTCAAATGTGATTGCGTGAAAGAAACCACTGCTTTATCTGGCAATTAATCACAATTTTCACTGTGATAATTGATTCATTAACTTGCCCTTGACGTATGTCCTAAATATTCTGTTCCATTTAGCCCCCACAATCATCATGTACACCATAATTTGTCTAGTTATCCCCTACCACCTATGTAGTAATTTGTGCTCGAGGCTTGCTAGATGTTTGGGTGAACCAAAACGGGGAAACATTCCTTTATTCTTTATTTTGTCCCCGTTTCAGTTGCAGTAGGCAGACTAGCAGTGTGTCCATCTTTCCAAATGACAAATAAGAAAACAGATCCACAAACCTGCTCTTTAGATCATACCAATAGCGGAATAAACGTATCAGCAAGAAGGTGATGTTAAACTCAAATGTTCTTGACATGCCAACTAAAACTATACTGATAAAACCAAATTGCGATAGGTCATACACGTAGACTCACTCAGAAAATTTAATACGGTTCTTAAAATAATTATGGCTATTAGTATGAGTGTGCCATGAATGGTTTGATGATGAATGTAGGTCGGTATATAAAAATAAGTAGAAAACAACAGTGTATTGCATTCACATGTTTCCTGTGCAGTTAATGCGTCTGTTTGGAAAAAACAACAACTATAGATGCAAACTCTTAAGATGAAAAAGAAACACCAGAAGAGAAAGAAGACAAATGAGAGAATGACTGAAAGAGAAAGAAAGAAAGAGAGAAAGAGAGAGAGAGAGAGAGAGAGACAGACAGACAGACAGACAGACAGACAGACAGATACACAAAGAGGCAGACATACAGGGAGACAGACAGACATACAGAGAGCAAAATTAAAATAAATCATTAAAAAAAAAATACCCACAAGGGTCAGGCTGTATGTCCATCATGACAAGTAACTACTACCGTCACAACGTATCACCACTTGTATTCCTCGAAGACTCTGCTTAACCAGCGTCACAAATCTGGACGTGGGCAGACTTGTAAACGTCTTGCTGGCTTCTGGAAGACCGTTTCTAAGTAATAACAGTCATCCATTTGCCAAGCT
>CM060306.1:12765148-12767648 GCA_030674185.1 Monoplex corrugatus | reverse complement strand
TTGTGTGTGTGTGTGTGTGTGTGTGTGTGTGTGTGTGTGTGGTGTGTGTGTGTGTGTTGTGTGTGTGTGTGTTGTGTGTTGTGTGTATGTGTGTGTGTGTGTGTGTGTGTGTGTGTGGTGTGTGTGTGTGTGTGTGTGGTGTGTGTGTGTGTAAGTGTGTGTTGTGTGTGTGTGTGTGTGTGTGTGTGTGTATGCGTGTGCGTGTACCTGTTGTGTGTGTGCGTGCGTGCGTACATATGTTTTATGTACACCGGGATGTCTCATATATAGTACGAAGTCAGTACACAAATAAGAGTCATGCTTTGTCAGATGTTTTTATTATTTTTTTTTTTTAATTTTTGCTCTTTTTAAGGTGCATTGTATTTTTAATGTTCCCACAACATGTTATAACAAACTGTAACTTACTATGTGCTTACTATGAATCTCAATCTCAATGCAGAGCTAGCGGGATGAAATGGGGGATGATGTTTGTCCCTTAGCAGAAATCTGTTGTAGGGGGGTACAGAAAATTTGTGTACATCGTCGCCACTTTACATCTCAGAGATGATAGCTGCACCAGGAGGCGTTGTGGTCATGACGTGCACTTTCTGCTGTGGCTGTGCAGGCGATTTTGAGTGGTAATCTCTTGGTGTACATATAACGAAAATAACCTACAAATCTTAATGCTACAATTTTGAAGAACAAGGTCTCCAACAGTGTAAAAATCGCTACTCACAGTTCCGTAGCTTTCGATGGCGTTCTCGCCATCTTCGTCAGCGCTCTAATGCTGTCTGCGTGAATCTCTACTCAGATCTCGCGAACATGGGATGAACCAGTTCACGAGATCGAATCAAGAATGGTACACCGGGGCAGGTGTAACGGCCCCGGTCCTGTTGAGCGGGGGTTGGTGGCTTGCGATGTAGATGGCTCCTTGACTCCTCGTGGAACCACTTATTTTCTCTGTCCAGGATGTTGACATTGTCCGCACTGAATTGATGTTTTTCGGCGTGTAGGTGAGCTCCTACTGAGAAGAGTCCCTCTTGTGTTCTGTTAGTCTCTTCTGAAGGGGGCGTTCAGTTTCACCGACATAATGTTGGTTACAGTCCTGGCAGTCTATTCTGTATATAATGCAGCTTTGTCGAGTTTGCTGGTTTTGTCCTTGGGGTGACCAGCTGGCTGCGTATGGTGTTGGAAGGTTTGGAATGTACAGCCACCCCAGTTTTCTGATCTTTCTGGACAGAGCGTCACTCACACCTCCTACGTATGGATGGTGATGTGTCCCTTGCGCTGGTGTTGTTTCACTGGCTGTTGGATGCGGTGTTGGATTTCCTGCCTCCCGGGCAAATCATTTTGCTAGTTGTTCTTTAATTTCAAAATAGCTCTATCATAAGTGGTTGCAAGGGGGGAAAACGAAAGACAGATCGAGTTGATCAACAATTCTAAAATGGAATCGAAAGCAATACGTACCATACCAACCCAGAAACAAAAAACCGAGTTGATCACAGCTCCTAAAAGAAAATCAAAAGCCAAAAAGCACTGACAGCAAACCTCCCCACACCCCACACCAACCCAGAAAACAAACAATCGAGTTGATCACAGCTCCTAAGAGAAAATCAAAAGCCAAAAAGCACTGACAGCAAACCTCCCACACCACATCAACCCAGAAAAAAAAACCGAGTTGATCACAGCTCCTAAAAGAAAATCAAAAACCAAAAAAAGCACTGACAGCAAACCTTCCATACTACACCAACCCAGAAAAGAAAATCGAGTTGATACAACTCCTAAAAAAAAAAAAAAAAAAAAAAAAACATTGACAAGCAAACCAGTCCACGCACCACGCTCACCCATTGATTAGCACTTCGACTCTGCTGACAGTCCAGTGGTAATTAGACACTGCCAAACTTTGCTTCACCTTCGAACACCTACTTACTCAAGGTCAGCTACCTCTCCCCGACCCCGCTCACTATTCTCGTTCATTATCTTTGTTCCACGGTGTGTAGACTTGGTGGTAATAGACGTCAGGGGTCTTGGTCGATTGTGAACGTTAAGCGTTAATGTTTGTATCGTCTCTAGATCGTATTCTTTAGAGATGTCAGCCGCTATTCAAAGCATGCATTGAATACGAAATTGAGATAAATAGTTACGTGAATACATTAATGTGTAAATAAATATACAAATGAATGAATTACAAATAAATAGATAAATAAATAGATAAATAAATGCACGAATAAACAAATAAATAAGTCAATCAACAGAATTCACAGAGACAGAGACAGAGAGACAGAGAGACAGACAGAAAGAGAGAGAGAGACAGAGAGACAGAGAGACAGACAGACATAGAGATACAGACAGGCAGACAGACAGGCAGACAGACAAGCAGACAGACATGCAGCCACAGAGAGAGACAGAGAGGGAGAGAGAGAGAGAGAGAGAGAGAGAGAGAGAGAGAGGAGAGAGAGAGAGAGAGAGAAGACAGAGACAGGGACAGAGACAGAGAAAGACAGAGACAGAGACAGAGACA
>CM060306.1:12742648-12752648 GCA_030674185.1 Monoplex corrugatus | reverse complement strand
TAGACCTTCCAAACACCACCTATAAGCTGTTTGTAAAGACGCAACTAGATCTATGGCAAACTTTAACAGACTATTCAAATACATTTAAAATGATTGTTAATAATAAATCATAATTTTCATCATTGACCCTACTTTTGCTGCGTTGCTTCTAAATCCAAACCAAACTGAGCTCAATCCACGTTGCATCCTCAAACTGTGAGGTACTGTTTGCATAGTCTCACGTGTTATTTCTTTTGCTTATATGTGATTGTTCTGAGCTATTCTTTTCCCGACATTTATTTGTTTCCTTGCTTCATGTTTGAATTTTCGTCAGTATTTCTCACAATACCTCTGAACATTGAAAAGCAATTTACGACCCCACACACATTGTGTGTGTGTGTGTGTGTGTGTGTGTGTGTGTGTGTGTGTATGTGTGTGTGTGTGTGTGTGTGTGTGTGTGTGTGTGGTGTGTGTGTGGTGCGTGTGTGTGCGTGTGTATGTGTGTGTGCTTGTATGTGTGTGTGTGTGTGTGTATGTGTGTGTATGTGTGTGTGTATGTGTGTGTGTGTGTGTGTGTGTGTGTGTGTGTGTGTGTGTGTGTGTGTGTGTGTGTGTGTGTGTGTTTTTTAAAAGTGTATGTGAATAGATATTACAAGAAATAACTGATCTGAGTAAAACATTTCCTACCCAAATCAAATAACGGACGATCCAGAAATGTGTAGGAAACTCTCTGAAGTCTGTCAGTACTGAGAAGGACGCTTCAGTGTGTCTAAGCATGATGTATGCAATAACGAAGTCTTGGAAAAAAAAATGTTTTACTCAAATACTGTATCTAGCTGAAATCCATTCACCCCTTCAGAATAAGTTTATCCCCCTTTACTTTGACATGAAGTGAAACTTTAGTTTGGCTGATGCTGGAAATTATTGCATATGTAAAAAAAGAAGGACTTTTTTTTTCTGACTGCCTTTAAAAAGAAGACACACAAAGGACAATGACATCATAGAAACCTGTTTCAATACAAAATACGTTAAGATTTTCAATAGCACATAATACAATGACACATTGCTGACTAGTATGAACCTGGAGAACCAGGAACAAGACTCCCCCCCCCCCCCCCAACAGGTAGAGGTCAAAAACCATGAAATAATTATTCAACTGGCTCCTTAGGGGTTTACAGTAAATACAACACGCTATATCAGTATGGAAATACCTACATAGTACAAATTGGAACATTGTGCAGGAGAGAGAGAGGGGAGAGGAGAGAGAGAGAGAGAGAGAAAGAGAGAGAGGGAGGGAGGGAGAGAGAGGCGGAAAGAGGGGTTCAGAGACATGGGCAGGGCAGGGACAGGATTAGAGACAGAGACAGCGAGTCAAAGTCATTGGCAATCAGGCACAGACAGACAGACAGACCAGGCAGATAGACAGACTGACTAACAGGCAGGCAGGCAGACAGACAGACAGACAGACAGACAGACAGAAACAACAAACAGTCTTCCATTTCTCAACTGAAGAATCCCGCCATTAACTACCACACAGACAGACACATAGACGGGCAGCTCAAAGGAATGACAGAGCCTTTTGGGTTTATTTTTTTTTCTTCTTCTTCTAGCTTAGTGGCAACATGGCCTGGCAGCTAGGTCAGGGTCTCCACACAGCACACACATGTGGCACAGGCTGACTCACAGGCAAACAGGCTACCTCTCAGTCACCCAGAGAACGTAGACTATTGACCACAACACTTCACACTTCCATCAAACTATCTGCTGGAGTTCAAACACCGGAGCTGGGACCATCATGCTGTCTGGAACTAGAAGGTGTGTCGATTTCACGATAGTGTCAGATTTAGATCAAAGGTAAGGTTGCTATTATGAATGTCAATGGAGTTTAGATGCTAAACTTGTTAAAAGGAATCGTAATGGGAAAGTCAAACTCGCAGTACTTGCTGAATTTTCAAAGCTGGGTCTTAATCAGTCGTTCACTTGTTAGTTTATAGCCAGACCTTCTATGAGGTCTGTGCGACTCGGTTGTCCAGAAGATACACTTGTATAAAACTGTAGATGTTTGTTTTAAAAGGTAGTCCATTCCAGAAGAAAGTGGCTTGGAGGAAAATCACTCCAGCCGTAGCCAATACAAATAACTCACATGACATCCAACATTTCGATATCCACTGGCAGCTAGATGTTTTCAGAAAAAAAAAAAGATGTATTATAGTATGCTCATGGCTGCATTTCTTTGTGGCCTCATCTTGGGGTTGAATTTGAAGTCATACACCATGATAATACGAGGGTGAGTCAAAAAGTAATGCCTTTTTCTTTAGTACAGGAACAATTACCAACACAGGAACATGTATCATACGTCAAAATGAAGCTGGTCCTCTGGGGATCACATCCCTACTTCTCGACGTAGTCACCGTTTCTCTCAATAGCAATGTTCCACCTTCGAATGAAGGCATGTATCCCTGCCTCGTAAATTTATGTTGACTGTGCTTGGAGCCACGTCTTCACTGCAGTTTTCACTTTCTCGTCACTGGCATAATGTTTGCCTCTCAAACCCTCTTTCATGAAGCCGAAGAGATGATAGTCTGAAGGCGCTAAGTCTGGGAGTTGGAGGTGCGGTAAAGTTGTCCACCGAATGAGGCGATTGTCTCCCTTGTCTGATGCTTGTGTGTGGTCGAGCATTGTCATGTTGAAGGAGGACATTATCGATTTACAAGTTGGGTCTCAAGTCGTCGGATTCTTGCTTTGAGCCTCGTCAGGGTCGTTATGTATGCCTCAGAGTTTATTGGTTCTCCTCTTGGCAAGAAATCAACCAGAATGACACCTTGAGCATCCCAGAAGACAGTCGCCATGATTTTTCCAGCTGACTTTTCTGTCTTGAACTTTTTCGGTTTGGGTGATGTAGGGTGGCGCAATTCCATTGACTGCCTCTTTGATTCCGGTTCATAATGGTGAATCCATGTTTCATTACTGGTAACGAACCTTCTTTGATTTTTTTTCAAGAAACTCAGTGCAGACGTTGACCCTGTCAGTCTTGCGTTCGGTAGTCAACTCTCTCAGTACCCAACAGGCACACACTTTTGAAAACCCAAGTGTTTAAACAATGTTATAAGCACTTCCATGGCTCATTTCAAGGTTTTCTGCCAACTCCTTAAGAGTTATGCGCCTATCTTCCTAATCAGAGCATCTGCTTTTGCTTTATTGGCAGGATTCACAGAAGTGGACGGACGACCAGAACGGGGTTTATCGGCTGGCTCGCAGTTCCACCTTTTCATCATTCAGACGACAGACCCACCTGCAAACATTGCTGTAATCTAAAGTATTCTCCTTATACACATTCTGTAATTGTCTGTGAATGTTCACAGGGGTTTCCCCATCAGCAACAAAGAATTCAATCACTGCCCTTTGTTTTGACGCAGCTCTAAGGGGACAGCCATTTTGAATTTTCCTCATCAGTCTACGAACCGGAAACATACCAAACAAAATATTTTAGTCCGTAACAGTTATAATCATTTGTAAACTGAGCAACATTTCAGGTAATTTTATCAAAAACTTTGTCTGATTGAATAAAAAGACATTACTTTTTGACTCACACTCGTATCATTTATAATTCACGGAACCTTTTTCGTAGTGAATTCATTTCAAGGAAACCAGTCATGGTTAGAGGAAGCTGACAACAGTGCCCCCCCTTTTTTTTTACTTCTTAGCTTTGTTTAAATTCTATTACTTTGATTGGTCTTGGTTAAAAAGTTACGACCATAATTTGATAATGTTTCGACACAATTTGCCTCTCATATCAGTTCTGTACTACCTAATGTAGAAAATTGTTTTTCGTTAAACATGTTTTCTAGTTCAAAGAAAATAACCTCAATCCAAGGAAAACAAAAACGAAAATGCGCTCATCTACCATTTTAGGTCCTAATTCCTTTGCTTTACACAGTGTTTGATAGAGACCTTTTGAGCAGATACCGAGATGTACTTGTGAAACATGTAAAATCACATCCTATATTTAACTTGGATTAGCTGCAAGTTAAATCTTATATCCATACATGCAAATATAAAGATTGTACACCACAAATAACTTTGTTCAGGTTAAATTTGAAAACTGACTATGAATAAAAAAACCCAAAACAAAAAAAAACACGTGTCACTAATGAATAAGAACTGCAAGGATTTCATCTTTACTTTTGTTTTGTTTTATTTTTTTTTTGCAAATAAAACAAGTCTATGAAAAATCGTATGTTGATTGTGGTTACCCCATTAGTTTGTGAATCTTATAATTCGATGTGCCTGCAATGTTCATATAAAAAGTTTGATGTGCTTTTTTTGTTTCTGTCTCTTCTCTCTCTCTCTCTCTCTCTTCTCTCTCTTTTCTCCTCCTCTCTCTCTCTATCTCTCTCTCTCTTTTCTCTCTCTCTCTTTTCTATCTAAAAACAATCAAAATTAAATGAAATAATATATCTGATGATATTGTGCTGGAACAGTCAGCGAATGTCCAGTGAATGGTAAGATAAGGAACTACTGAACTGAACAATGGAAAACTGTAATAATCACCATGCATGTTTGGTATATGCTTGGTCTTGTGTTTGACCAGAACAATGTCACAGAGAATCCAAAAACATACTGCAGGAACAGTGCCCATGAAACTGAACCCTGAGAGAATCGAGCGGTCATGTACTTTTACCTACAAGACAGTGCTGTAATAAGGACATAGTCATTATCTAAAACTCTCGTTTTCCCACAGAATCAAGGGTCTCCGGACAATCTAACCCATTCGCATCCATCAACTTCAGAAATGATGGATAACATGAGGAGAGTGAAGGGTTTCATATTCAAACAGTGCAGCTGTTAGGACCTCATCAACAACCGGTAAAGCTTGCCCCCTAAAGAATCATCATCTATCATCATCAGGTGCCCTACCGCATGGCGTTGGCGATCATGGACTTCCATCTGCCTCTACTCTCGTTGCCCCTAGCATATCCCCCACCCTCCTCGTCCCCAGCCACTCAGCAAGTCCGTCCAGCATTTTCTCCCTGGGTCTACCCGGTGCTCTCTTTCCCTCCAGCTTTCCCGTTGTGACCAGGTGCTCCAAACCCCCTTCCTCATAAAATGGCCTATAAGTGTTGCCTGTCTTTTCTAATCTTCCTTTATGAGTGATCTACTTGTGTCTGCCTCCAACAAGACTGTCTCGTTTGTTTTCTTGCTGTCCATGGAACCCTCAACATTCTTCTTAGAAACCACATCTCGGCTGCCTCAATCTTGTTCTGGCTTTGTTTGTTGACTGTCCACGCCTCGCATCCGTACAACAGTATTGGTTCTATATAACATTTCAAGAACTCTCTTCCTGATGTTAATTGATAGGCATTTGTTGTAAGAATGCTTGTCATCTTCTTGAATGCTGTTTTGGCTTGGCCGATTCTTGCCGGCTATTTCTGATGTGCATCTGCCGTCTGATGAAATGATCGTTCCCAGGTATTTGAATTTATCAACCTGTGTCAAGGTTGTGCCATTTGCTGTTATTTTGCATGAGGGGATTTCATGTTTTTTACTGATCACCATGACTTCAGTCTTCCTGCTGTTTAGTTCCAGCTCCTTACCTTTGCTTTCTATTTCTAGTATATTCACAAAGAATACAGAATCACAGATCCCCAAACCAGGATGACATGACTAGTTACTATCTTTCTGGGGACAGAGGACTTTCGGTAATCATATTCCTGGTGCTGGATTTTGTCTCATGAGACAGTGACTGTCCATCAGCACCACACCCTGTCCATTTCCTGGTCAGTGCCCAAGTCTTGACCTTCACTCGTGTGTGTATTGAAAATTGTAGAGGTTGAGTGCAAACAGTTCAATGATGTAGGACACTTTAGGATGGGAGACCGCATTACAGCATGTTCCTGCACAGAAGCATCTTTGATGAGCGTACCTGGTGGGTGTTATCATGTTTCCATAAGCCCTAGCCAATAATATAAAATGTATACAACCAGTCGCCGTGGTGTAATGGTCAACGCAACGGATTGTCGACTGGAAGGTTGTGGGTTCGAATCCCCATCAGTACCTTCAAAAATCATTCTGGAATTGTTTCGGCTCTAACCGGCTCCAACCGAGAGTTGGGCGTTCTCTGGGCTCATTGGGAAGACTGGAACCACACAGCAGAGTCTCATCCACTTCGCGGATGCGTCATTGAGGGTGTTGCTCAAATCTTCTGACCAAAACCGCAGGTGTCTGTATCTCTCGGGCCTGGTTGACGCCAGGATATATTATGATAGTAAGCGTAGAGTACTACCCTGTCACGCAGTCTCAATCCTAGATGGAACTCTACAGCATCATGATTATCATCCACATCGACATCATCATCATCGCATAATAAAAAACTGTTTCAGCTTCTGTGGCCATTAAAGTGGCTCAGAAAATGGGACGGAGAAAAAAAGGTGAACTCAAAGGCAACCTCCCTGAGTGCAGTAAACCTAAACAAATATAACATGTATAATTTATATTTCCATGCATATACACATGAAGGTTTGGGGGGGGGGGGGGGTTAGGCACTGGCGGGTCTGCACACATGCTGATTTGGGAGATCAGAAGTATCTTCCCCGTTTTACCCATCAGGCTCAAAAGTTTGGGAGGATCGAACACAGGGCTTCTGACTGAAAATCCGTCTTCTCATTTCACAACAGCGCCCACCAGTGTGCAGAGGACACTGACAGAATGACAGACATGAAGCTAGAAGAACATAAGCTTGAGAGTATGGAATTTATTGAATAGGGACTCATTACTCTCAGATGATTCCATAGGCGTCAAATAATTCTACCAGCAACTATAAGCCAGACAGAGCCTATAAGCCTTCACAAAAGCCTACACGCTGGCGAGGTTTTTTAAAGGAGGAGTGAGGGTTGGGGAGGAGGAGGAAAGAGGAAATATAATTATAAAATAAATAAACTGACATCAAACAGATTGGAGCATTAATATGAGCAGCTAATGAGCAAGTTTTTTTTATATTATGTCCTGGGACTGAACTCGTCTGTTAACGCAATTTATCAAATCACAGAAAGGAGTCTGTACCCGTGCCAGACTTGAAAAAAAAAGCAAATGGAAATCGTTGTAAGAAAATATAGTTCTTTTAGCAAACAAATATGAATGTATGCACAAACACGCTCATGCGGTGCACATGTACTCTCTCTCTCTCGCTCTCTCTCTCTCTCTCTCTCTCTCTCTCTCTCTCTCTCTCTCTCACACACACACACACATATACACATGCATGCACGCACGCACATATACATATGCACACACATATTCACTTTCAAATCGCACTCACACACACAAACACGCACACCATCACGAGTAAATTTTGCAAACGAATCAAGTGCATTTGCAGTGTGTGCTTAGCTTTGAGCAATGTATTTTACTGTTATAAAATGCAAACATTAAGGTTTTCCTTCATCACTTATAAATGTATACTAAAGTATATTACTACTACGACTACTCCTACTCCTACTACTACTAACAACAACAATAATGATGAGAAAAATAATGATAACAATGATGATGATGATGATGATGATGATGATGATGATGATGATGATGATGATGATGATAATGATGATAATAATACTATTAACAATAATAGTAACAATAATAATAATAATAATGACGACGACGACGACGATGATGATGATGATGATGATGATGATGATGATGATGATGATGATGATGATGAGATGATGATGATGATGATGATGATGATGATGATGATGATGATGATGATGTGATGATGATGATGATGATGATGATGATGATGATGATGATGATGATGATGATGATGATGATGATGATGTTGATGATGATATACGGCACCAAATCTTGACAATTCAAATCAAGATGTATCCACGCACCAGATATACGCATGTGATCAACGCAGACCACCTTACAAAACAAGACGCTGAAACGCGGGGGAAAAATATGGAAAGAGGCAGTTGCAGAATCCATTGTCGGAAAAAAAGATGTGAACTTTTAAATTGTATTCAAAAGCTGAACGGATAGGTGACGGACGAAGGGGGAATGGTTGTTTACTTCAGGCAGATGGTCCCGGGTAGACCCAGGGAGAAAATGCTGGACGGACTTGCAGAGTGGCTGGGGACGGGGAGGGTGGGGGATATGCTGGGGGCAACGAGAGATAGAGGCAGATGGAAGTCCATGATCGCCAACGCCATGCGGCAGGGCACCTGATGATGATGATGAGATGGTCCCGAAACAGCAAAAGAACGCTGAACGCAAGTTGATAGTTTAAAATCTATGAAGTGAAGGGAAAGAGTATATCTCAAGCTAAACACAAGGTGCGAAATGGCGTATAAATATTTCTGTTGTCATAAACGTATGATGGGATAGACTGGTGAGTTGATTTAGTACAGAAGATACCCAGAATGTATTCAGTTCTGTTCAAAATTAGGCAGCCAATGTAGAGTGCAAAGGAGAGGACTGACATAAGCAAACCTGTACTTTCTGAGGACAAGGTGAGCATCTGCGTTTTGTATGTGTTGCAGACAGAGGACAGAAGAAACAGTTAGTCCAGAAAAGAGCGTTACAATAATAATAATAATAATAATGGGTACTTTTTGAGCACACTATCCAGACAAACTGCTCAAGGTGCTTCACAAATCGATGCTAGATCTATACACAATTGTAGCACATTACGTGGACATAGACATGGCATTGTAGACAAAAAGAAACATGACATGAGCAATAACATACAAAATAGTATTGCATTACAAAATCGACACAAACACTCTAGTCATTAGACAACAGAGGGTAGCAAACCGATACAAAATACCGTGTTTAACATGCGCACATACGTCAGCATCCTATACACACAAGCACATAAAATACATTCCCACTTACTTACACACATTCTAAGTACGGTCACTAACAGACTAAGCAATGTCCAAGTTTTCCACTCACACAATATACACGCACGTGCACACAGCTACATTTATCCCCCCTCCTCCCCCCACATACACACTGACATGCATGCACACACTCGCTTATGCACATGTGATAGTGACTCACAGACATGTCTTCTGTTAAGTCGTATCCGAGCTCTTCGAGAAGAGATGTGACTTTAGACCAGATTTGAAAGAGACGAGGGAGTCAGAGTGACGAAGGCTGCCAGGGAGTTTGTTCCATATTTTGGGACCTTGGAAAGAGAAGGACCTTTCACCATAAGTCTTAGTTCTTGCAGATGGTATCGTGAGAAGTCGAGTGTCAGAAGAGGAACGCAGATGGCGGGATGGAGTATACACTGGGAGTAGTTCAGAAAGATATTCTGGGCCAGAACACAAACAGCAGAAAAGGTCAAAGTAGAGGAGGAGAAATAATAGCCGTCACACGCTTAGATGCAGCCTCACCTGAAAGATATCATCGAACGTAACTAATGCGCCGAAACTGATAGTAGCATGATTGGCAGGTCTGTGTTAAAAAGTTCTGCATAGGAGGAGTATTGTCCCAAGGTCGCATCCAGGTTCTTGACAGAATCAGAGACAGCGATAATAGTGTCACCTCGCTGGATGGTATTCAGTGTGATTGAGGCAAGTTTGTCTTTGATGCCTATGAGCATGGGTCCAGTTTTATCGCCATTTAACTGTAGTTCATTTTGTGTCATCCAGTAAGATATCAATGTAGCAGCTGGATGAATCTGAGATAGGCAAGTGACTTTTTTTCAGAAGTGGTGCTGTTCTGAAGTTGTGAGTCATCTGCGTAAAAATGATGTTCCACGTCATGCTGGTTGATGATGTTAGCCAGGGGTGAGGTATAAAGGGTGAACAGGACAGCCCCTAGCATAGAACCCTGAGGAACTCTGCAAGAAAGGCTAACAGGCTCAGACTGTCTTCCGCTGATAAGAACTGACTGAAAGCGATCAGAGAAATAGGAGGAGAACCAAGAAAGATCACTACCCCGAATTCCAAAAAGTTTGTTTTAGACGAGAGAGAAGGATGAAGTGGTCAATGGTATCAAGGCAGCAAACAAATCG
>CM060306.1:12735148-12737648 GCA_030674185.1 Monoplex corrugatus | reverse complement strand
ATCAGCATTTCATACATGCGAGCGCACACACACACACACACACACACGCACCAACAAAACACACACACACACCACACACCACACACACACACACACACATACACACACAGTACACACACACACACACACACACACACACAACAACATACATACAACACACACAACATACACACACATACACACACGATCAACACACACAACACACACACACACACACAACACACACACACACACATCACACACACACACACACACCACACACACACACACACACACACACACACACACACACACACACACACACACACACACACGTGCAAACATATTATCATCATCAAATAAGAATAACTTTTTGATTTGAATGTAATGCCAAAGTATAATAGAGATGTTTGCTTTAAACCATAATGTAACACAACCCTAGACATATAGAGGAAAAATGACAACAAAAACAACAGCAACAACAAGAACAACAACTGAAATCAAGAGGAAGAACATCAACAACAACAACAACAGCAATACCGGGTAAAAACACAACAGAAATAATGGGGAACAACATGACAACAACAACAACAACAGAACAATAATAACAATAATAACGATTATGATAACAACGATACCATACAAACCCTATCAATAATCTGGAACACTGTTTTTGTGTTTTTAGTTTTGCAAATCAGAAATGATTAATTTGAAATCCATCTTTAAGTGAAAAACTTCTAAAGCTGGAAAACAAAGCATAAGCTGCCATACCATAATCTCTGTCTGTCTGAGTGTCTGTCTGTCTGCTCTCTCTGTCTCTCTTTCTGTCTTTCTCTCTGTGTCTCTGTCTCTGTCTGTCTCACTCTCTCGCTGTCTCTCTCTCTCTGTTTATATATATATATATACATATATATAATTATATATATATTATGTTAGGTCGGATAGATGTATCCGCTACTGGTAACTACCTGTCACAGGGTCGAATTTCTGGCGACAAAACCAGCACCCCCACCAGTCCTCTCAGGAGGATGGTGAGGAGGTGGCTAGAAACCCTGGTGGAAATAAATTAGATCCATCAAAGGGCGCCAGCTCTGAAGAGCTACCCGCGGCCATCTAGCTAAGGGAGTAAACCCTGACACTAAATCCGGTGTGGGGCCCCTAAGGCGGTTGGATGGCAAACTTTGTCACTTTCCGGCAGCTCCTGCGGCCGCGTTGGCACCAAAACGCAACAGACCTGCTGCTCCTTTGGATCTGCCAGCGAGGTGGAGAGGGGGAACAATTTGCATGGGCAACAGCCTGCCTTCCATATTACACTGCCCAGACTTACATCCGTCCATTCATCCACCAAACAGACAGCCCATCTAGACATTAGAATGGATGTACTTTGTCCATGGTCAGCCATGACCGAGGGAGGCCTACTATTAATATATATATATATATGAAATTGGCATACAAGGCTCTTCCTCCACTTCTCTAAGCAGAGTGAAAAAGCCCAAGGACAGGAGAGAACAACGCCTGTCAGAAAAAGAAAGAAAAACCCTTGAGGCACTGGAAGACGTGAAGCTCCCGCAGTGTGGCCACTAACCTGTTGACGTCGGATCGTGAAATGTTCTCATCTCTGTCATTGTCTGGGTATAAACAGCCACTGCCTGCTAAGCTTTTTGATCTTTCTTCTACCGTCCTTTCCAACTTGTGCTTCTGGCTATGAATCACTTCATCACTCTTTACCAAGTCGTCGTCAGCTCTCATGATTTTCTGTGAACGGCCTCAGGGTATAGACTCTGATTCACATATCGTCGGTGGAATGAATTACACATTTCCCTGAAAGTGAGGTGGATATACAAAAGAGCATACGTGATCTTTCCGAAATGAGAAGAGGTGGAAATGGAAGATTATCGATGCTAATCTTACACAGATGTTATGATTGGTGGAAAGTTGAGTACACATAGTTACTTGGATATGCATTTTGTCCTGTGTATGTATTTCAGCAAGTTTTATAAACTCCTGTCTGTACTGGATAGTACTTGAGTACAATAGAGTCTCATGTTCTATGTAAACACGCAGTTGTTTAACCATTCTAAGACACAATAGAAGCCACTAAACCACCACACACAACAACACCATGCACATAAACAGACACAAGAGCACATAAACACACAGAGAGCTTCTCTCTCTCTCTTTCTCTCTCCTCTCTCTCTCTCTCTCTCTCTCTCTCTCTCTCTCTCTCTCTCTCTCTCCTTTCTCTCAGTTGACTCTGGCTTGTAAAGATATTGCTACCAGGGCAAAAAATGAATTGATATGCGTGATAAAAAGAGTGCATAATTAAATTGCATTATAATTCATTTGATTTACTTTTCAAAATATTTGACTCACAAATACAACCAATGTTGCTGTAAGGAGCAGAAATTTGGGGATTAGATAAGGCAGTTGTGCATTGGGAAGCTGTACACTTACTTGCTTTGAAAAGATTTTTTTAGAACTGGATCAGCGCACATCTAATGACTTAGTGTATGGAGAAAAA
>CM060306.1:12717648-12720148 GCA_030674185.1 Monoplex corrugatus | reverse complement strand
AGAAGAACGCCAAATTGTCAAGTCACATACATAATCTCCCGTATTCGTTTAATTCTTCCTATACATAAGAGGGGTGACTCTACATTTTCAGTTCAACTCTCAGCATTTGAAAATAAACACACTTACAGAATAAGTCGAACTGTCCTATCCAAAGTAATATCCACCTCTCGAGATGCAGGAGTTCCAACGTTCCTGCAATGATTCCATACAATTCTGAAAATATTCTGAAATCGCCCTTTGCTATCGTCTTGTAGCTGCTTTTACCTCCTCAAATGCTTGAAATCGCTCACCTTTCGATCTTCTTTCGGGTCATACACATAATTCGTGTTTTATCACTGTTAGGATTCTCTGCATTAGGTTTCTGAGAGACGTGATGTTGTCAAGCATGTCCTGAGATCGTGCGACTCGGAGATGCTTTTGATCAACTGTGAGCAGTATTGGCACGAACTCTGCACTCACCCTTTCAAGTTAAGATTTCCGTTAAGAATTCGCTGCACTGTCACACAATCTAATCCCAATTCATATACCATCTCATTGACATTAGTTTCCTGTTTGCATGAGTTTTATCACATACTCTTTCAGTGTTATCCTCTAAGGCAATCCACAGGGCGTCCTGAACGATCATCATTTTTGACTTGACATTTTACCACCTTCAGAGCTTCCGCACATCTCAAACATCCTACCGAGACTCATAATCAGTCTTGTCTTAGAAAGTTTGACACACAAGTGTATAACTTTGTGTAGTGGTCTCGCCTGTTTTAAAGCTACATCTGATGCAACTTCAGTGGTCTTGAAATTTCTACGTGACGAATTTTTGTTACAAGCGCCAGACAGACCTTCACCTTTCTTGTTCTTTCTCCTTACCAACGTGACGTGTATGATAGTGCAGTGAAGTGACAGTGATGTGAAACTTAGTGATAAGTGTAGCGTGTAGGTAGTGGAGTAATGATAGTCGATAGGTGGTAGTGGATGATAGTGGATTAGGATAGGGAGGTAGTGGATAGTGATAGTAGTGGTAGTGGTAGTGTAGTGAGTGTAGTGTATAGGTATGATATGGTAGTGTGGTAGTGTAGTGGTAGTGGGAGTGATAGGTTGATAGTGATAGTGGATAGTGATTTGTGATAGTGGCGAGTGGGGTAGTGATAATGATAGTGGTAGTGGTAGTAGTAGTTAGTGATAATGGCGTCAACGTTCCGGTCTGTGGAAGAGGGTCATGCTGACCAATGCACATGCTGTTTATATTTGATACATTACACAGCAAATGATGAACACTGCCCCGAAACTTTGTTTCTACTGGTATGTTGCTTGGATTACTCTTATGGCAGATACAGAGACAGACATGAAATCCATACTCCAGGTGGGTCTCAAGATCTTGACAACACATATAGCTTAACCCAAAACAAATGTGATTGCCTGCGTTCAAGCAAACAGAACCAGAAACAAAAATACGAAAGTGTATTTAATACAACAAGACAGGCGCAAATTTCGGCCAACTGACCTTTGTCAAGCGTAAGATCAGAAACAAGCAAACACCAGATACACGAATTAGGAGAAAAAGACTAAAACTGTCCCTGCTGCTCCGTCCAGTGTGAGAAAATGAATCTATATAGCTGACTTGCAGGCTTATGGCTTATGCTGTGAACATTTTAGATCGTCTCCAAGCACATGGCAGCAGTAGCGTCAATGCATATGGCGTTTATTTCGAGTAGGAATACGCCTAGTTAAGAAACTGAAACTGAAACTGACTTCCATGTATACAAGTTCAAAGAAAGATAATCCCCATACCTAATGACAAAGCGTGTGTATACACATAAAATATGTTTACAACAAACATTCGGTTTACTTTACAAACATATGCACTCAAAGAAAAGATAACTACGCACGCTATCACATCTGAATATTCATGATAGCAACCAAAACTGCCCCTGTACTCAAACTCCAGCACACACATTGGCGAATGTTCCTCGGCTGAATGTCAGTTCCAAATAGCAGAAATGTACATACATACATACATATACATACATACATACATACATACATACATACATACATACATACATACATCATGCATGCATAGACCTGTGCATACATGCAATCATGCATGCATGCATATGGACAGACAGACAGTTAGACAGGCAGGCGGGCAGGCAGGCAGGAAGGCAGGCAGACAGACGGGCAGGCAGGCAGGCAGGCAGGCAGGCAGGCAGGCAGACACAGGCACACAAATGGATACACACAGACATAGTCACACACACACACACACACACACACACACACACACACACACACAACAACACACACACACACACACACAACACACACACACGACACAGACACAGACACAGACACACACACACACACACAACACACACACACACACACACACACACACACACACACACACACACACACACACACACACACACACACACACACATGTAAGAGAGGCAGACAACACCCTCCTTCGTCAATTACACTTTTGTTTTTAAAGGGAAGCTTA
>CM060306.1:12705148-12707648 GCA_030674185.1 Monoplex corrugatus | reverse complement strand
AGAGAGACACAGAGGAGAGAAAGGACAGAAGGAGACAGAAGAGAGACCAGAGGACAAAGAGACAGAGAGAAGATACAGACAGACAGAAAGAGCGAGAGAAAGAGAAACAGACAGACAGAGTGTGTGTATAATGTTGTGTGTGCGTGCGTGCATGAGTGCGTATGTACATGCTTGCAGGTGTTTTGTGTGTGTGTGTGTTTGAATAAACGCAATAATATCCATCTTTACAAGACCATATTGACTCAAACATTGTACCATGTAAGCACAGAGGTAAAGCAAAACCGAAGAAGTGACCAAAGAAAAAATAAACACCACTACCGGATGGCGGCTAAAAAAAAAAATGTTTTTTTATATGAAAATTCTCAATGAAAATCCCAAGAAAATCAGACAGCATGTTCAGTATCAACATTAAGATGGGGTATTTAACAAATAAGAAAATAAAGTCACGTTTTAACCCTACCACGTAGTCAAAAACAGCCATTGCACTCGGCACAACTGACACTATCGAAAACACTCACTACTTGAAAGTGTGGACTAAAGTCAAACAGATCAACACGCAGAAAATAGCTGCCTCGTATTACGCCACGATAGGACCTGTCTTATGAGATAGCTTTTAAGACATCGGTCATTCATTGATTCATTATCTATTCTTGGTCTCCCTATGCGAATAAAAAAGTCTGTCCTTTGCTGAAATAATCAGAACAAGAGAATCAGCGTCAACTTCTTACTGACGAACTTTGCTGGGTGAAGAAAGTGTATGAGGATACAGGCATTCTTACACAGACTTTTTTCCATAGGACCCAGAAAGAGATGATCAATGAATGACGTCTAAAAGCTACTCTTGAGTAGGTCTTATCGTGGGTATACGGGAGCTATTTCTGGGTGTTGATCTTTCACTTCTGCCAACTTCAGTAATTGAGGGGGTGGGGAGATAGAGAGAGGAGAGAGGAGAGAAAGAGATAACAGAGAGAGAGAGAGGAGAGAGAGGGAGAGAGAGAGGGGAGAGACGGACAGACAGACAGACAATAGACGACAGACAACGACAGGCAGACCAACAGACAGAAGAGATTTTGCCTGCGCGCGCGCGCGCCGCGTGTGTGTGTGTGTGTGTGTGTCTGTCTGTTTGTGTGTGTGTGTGTGTGTGTTTGGGGTGTGTGTGGGTGTGTGTGTGTTTTGTGTGTTTGTGTGGACAAAGTGTTGTGGTGTGTGGTGTGTGTGTGGTGTATGTGTGTGTGTGTGTGTGTGTGTGTGTGTGTGTGTGTGTATGTGTGTGTGTGTGTGTGTGTGTATTTGTGCATGCATGTGTGCAAGCTTGTTTGTTTCTTTATTCGTTTGTCTTTGTCTGTGTATGAATAAACGGAATGACGCATGTTTTTATTAGACCATACGGAAACAAAAGCTCTACCATGTGAATCCCTGAAAACAGATGTGAAAGTAAATCTAAAGAAGTGACCAAACAAACAGGCAAACAAACAGTGAAATAAATAAATAAAAAAGAAGTAAATAAATAAATAAAAATAAAAATGAACAACAAGATGAATAAACAAATAAAAACTACTACAAATTAATGGCTTCTTTTAGGTCCACTGAAAATTTCCAAGAACTCGAGACGACTTGTTCAATCTGAACATTAACATGCCATGTGTTGTTTCAGCCAAATAAACATACAACAAAAAATCAACCGTAATCCTACTATTGGTTTCAAAATAAGCCACCCCACGAGCTAGTCTCAGGTCCTGATGTCCTACTTAGATGGTTCTATAACCTAGGGTCGTAGAGGAGTGAGGTGGTAGATACTTCACCTTTTCTGGGGCCAGCACCACGAGGGCGGCGCCCATCCCCTCCCCCTCGCTTCAAATCATATTCATATTCACTTTTATTTTAAACCAAGACTTCAGAAAGGAAAGACGGATAATTTGGTTACTGGGAAATCAACCCATCTCTCCAATAATTTTACCAAGGCAGCCGGGCAATGCTTTGCTCTTCACGATTTCCAACTTCCGTGATCTTTAGTGTGCGCAGCCAGAAGACAAGGTGTCAGACCCGTTTTCCGTCCCTTCCCCAAGGATTAGACGTTCAGTTCGATTTTCTATTCAAAACTGAGGAGGAAAGTCGAGGTGTCTACGAGGAGTGAACCCTGGAACTTCGAGTTTAGTTAATTGGCAGGCGAACGTCTGAGCATTCTGCCACCCTTCTCTCTAAAAAAAGATCAACAAGAAGAAAATAGCCGCGACCTTAAGCCACAATAAAACCTTTCTCAGTGAGGTCAGGTCACTTTTTAGACCTCTCTGTCTTGTGAGCCAGTTGTCCTCATTGGATGTATCTTTTTTTTTCTGGTTTTCTGATGGGGAAAAATGGCCTGTCCTTCGCTGACTTAACCGAAACAAGGGAATCAACGTCATCCTCGTATTGACGAACATCACTGGGTGAAGTTGTTGGAGTGAGAGGGCACTAAAAGATGCAGGCATTTCTTACAAGGCGTAAAAGACAGAGTGGTATG
>CM060306.1:12695148-12700148 GCA_030674185.1 Monoplex corrugatus | reverse complement strand
AGAAGAAAGAAGAAGAAGAAGAAGAAGAAGAAGAAGAAGAAGAAGAAGAAGAAGAAGAAGAAGAAGAAAAGAAGAAGAAGAAGAAGAAGAAGAAGAAGAAGAAGAAGAAGAAGAAGAAGAAGAAGAAGAAGAAAAAAGAAAGAAGAAGAAGAAGAGAGAAGAGAAAAGAAAAGAAGAAGGAAGAAGAAGAAGAGAGAGAAGAAGAGAGAAGAAGAAGAAAAGAAAAGAAGAGAGAGAGGAAGGAAGAAGAAAGAAGATAGAGAGGAGGAAAGCAGAGGAGAGGAGGAAGGAGAAGAGGAGAAAGAAGAACAAGAAACCAGACAATTAGAATAGGAACAGAACAAGGAATGAATACGCGCTCAAAGGGAGCAATCCCGACTTTCATATGATAATCCACGGAACACAACAAATGATAAAAATATGAGTAATTATCGCTACGTTCGATATACATGTAGCAAATAAAGACACAGTCATCAACCAGAAATAGAGGACTAATGAATCATTTGACATAGATCAATCCATACATAGCATATACAAGCTTATAAGTTATGTACGAAAACCCTTGATCATTTCTTGATTTCACAGCAAACCTTTTGAAACACGTTCAGAAATTATGACGGGTGCAAAAATGGCCATATCACGTCAAAACAAGCCAAGCCAAACTAAAACAAATCCACACAAACCAAACCAAAACCATCCCAAACCAAATCCACACAAACCAAATCCAAACCCAAACCAAAACCAAAGCAAGCCAAATCAAACCCATACGAACAAAACCCACACAAACAAAACAGCAAATTCAACGTGCACTGTTTAAAAGAAGCTCCATGGCTCGTGTCACGTTTAAAGGCTCACTGTCAGATTGCTTTTTGAATGCCTGTCTGTTTAGGCCGACTTTGATTCATTGAGTCTCGCTCCTTTACATCTCCCAGAAGAGGAAACAAAGAGCATGCGTTTGATCCGATAATCTAAGTGCTGACAGACACTGACTTCGATCTCGTCCTAGAGCACGTCACTAGTTAAAGGCCAAAGAAGGCATTAGATTGAAATTAAAAAGAAACAGAAATGACAACAACAACAAAACAAAAACAAAAAAACACCAAAACAAACCTCAACTTGACCATGTTTTCGTATGCTTTGAATAAAAGAAAACGTGAGAGACAGAGAGACACTGAGAGAGAGAGAGAGAGAGAGAGAGAGAGAGAGAGAGAGAGAGAGAAGAGAGAGGAGAGAGAGAGAGAGAGACAGACAGACAGACAGACAGAGAGAGAGAGAGAAACATAGAGACAGACAGACAGACAGAGGCAAACAGACAGACAGAAAGAAAAAAGACAGACAGACAGACGGACAGAAACAGATAGATAGACAGACAGATAGAGAAAGGGAGAGAAATGAATGAGAGAGAGAGAAAAAGGGAGAGAGAGAGAAAGGGAGAGAGAGAGAAAGGAGAGAGAGAGAGAGAGAGAGAGAGAGAGAGAGAGAGAGAGAGAGAGAGAGAGAGAGAGGAAGAAAAGACAGACGGAGAAAGAGAAGGCCAGAGAGAGAGAAGGAGATATGATAAGAAAAATAAAGCAAGGGAAGTGCTAGATGTCATAACTCTGTAACTATTCCCTTAGTGTTTGTTTTGGCAATGTCCCCATGGCTGCTAAAATAGCAGTATACATATTTTTGGTCATCCTTATATCTGTGAAACTGTTCATGTGTCTGCATTATCATTATTGTTCTCATTACCGCTATCATTGCTATTCATGGTTTAAGCTCAAGCAACTGCGCAGTGCCATTTCGGCACCTCTTTGAACCTGAAAAATAAGAAAAAAAGAAAGAACATTAAGTGCACATGTCAGTGCATCTACATAGGTATGGCCTTGTTCAAGGTCCTCGTTTATTGGCGTCTTTAGCGTTTTACTTTGATCATCCAGTCACCACTTTCGAAAAACAGGCATTTTTCAAATCTCGTAAAGTTTCAAGGAATACTATCATCATCATCATCATCAGGTGCCTTGCCGCATGGCGTTAGCGATCATGGACTTCCATCTGTTTCTATCTCTTGTGCCTCATGTATCTCTTCCACCCTCTTTTTCTTCAGCCACTCTGCAAGTCTGTCTAGTATCTTCTCCCTGGGTCTACCTGGTGGTATCTTTCCCTCCAGCTTTCCCGTTGTGATCAGGTGCTCCAATAAGGAATACTCTTTGACAGGTTTATTGTTTCGTGTTGTTGTTGTTGTTTGTTGTTGTTGTTCTGTTTAATTCCATTTTCTCCTAGTTTACTAAAACTACGCGTTCAGTGAGATGGGCATGCATCTGGTTAGCTTATTATGTGTATGCATGCAGTAGCCATTACCGCCTTTTTTGTTGGTTGGTTGGTCGGTCGGTTGGTTGGTTGGTTGGTTGGTTGGTTGGTTGGTGGTTGGTTGGTTGGTTGGTTGGTTGGTTGGTTGGTTCGTTCGTTCGTTCGTTCGTTCGTTGGTTCGTTGCTTCGTTCGTTCGTTGGTTCGTTGCTTCGTTCGTTGGTAAGTTGGCTGGTCGGTTGATTGGTTGGTTTTTCCTGTGCTCGGTAACGTTTCGTGTAACCCACGCCATCCATGCCAAAGGTTAAGTGTATCGAAAAAGGATTATCTTACAGGATATCTTGACAGCCTTCACGCGTTCTTTTATCCTTATGATACTGTTGGTTTTTTATCTTCTCGTTGTTGAGAAACTTAACTCAGACAACAAAATGGTCGAATCGGTCATTGAAAAATCCCCTGACTCAGAGGACGAACGTCAATCCACGTCTAATGGCCATGAAAAAAGTAAAAGCTCGATCTGGCTTGTTTCGATCCCGATGAAGGAGTGGGAAGAAACGACTATGCAGAATCTGTGTATATTGTAAGCGCTGGGCCAAAGGGCAAAGGCGAGGATAAGAAACGGCGAGCCAATGATCCTGATGATGAAGTGACGACTCCTCACACTCTGATGGTGAACTCTTTGATGAAGAACACCCTAAGGAAACAAATGTGACCTCCCACCACGAAATCAGTCTTAACTCGTGGTCAGTCGAACAGCACTAGGAGCTGAAAAGGTGACTGAGGTGTAATTGGGGTGTTTTGACTTTTTCTCAAAATTGATTTCTGTAGACTATAATCTATCCCCCACAGAAATGTTTTTCTTGAAAAAAAAAAGATTAATCAGTTTAAATCGGTATTTTAAATGCACTGATCGCAGCAGAAAGAACGCAATTTCCTACCAAAAGTACCTATTTTTGTCTCTAATAATAATAATAATTACAATATTTATATAGCGCAAATCTCGACAAAATCAAATCTAAGCGCTGAAACAGACACACACGCACGCACGTACGTCACGCACGCACGCACGTACGCACGCACACACACGCTCACAACACACACCACACACACCACACACACACACACACACACACACACACGCATGGCTATAAATGGGGAGAAAGAATAAAAGCAATAAAAGCAAGAATAAAAGCAAGGAAAATTATAGAGAGCATATCATATAC
Source organism: Monoplex corrugatus (assembly GCA_030674185.1). Classification (NCBI taxonomy): domain Eukaryota; kingdom Metazoa; phylum Mollusca; class Gastropoda; order Littorinimorpha; family Ranellidae; genus Monoplex; species Monoplex corrugatus. The sequence continues at coordinate 12,696,638 of CM060306.1, read as the reverse complement.
AATTATGTATTATAACAAAGTGATTCCCTCCGAGCGAGACAGGCTGCAGAGGGGGTTGAGTGAGGTTAGGATTTTATGCAGAGGAGAAAAGGTGAGTTTTGAGAGCGGACTTGAAGGAGACAGTACCCGCACATGTAATATACTCATGCAAAGCTCTTTGGTACACCTTTCAGAAAATGACAGCGAAAATTAGAAACAAACTGGGTCAAAACCACCAAATAAAGAAATGTATGGAAAATATGTAGGAGAGCGCACAAAAACCTTAGAGGCCGTTTACTCAAAATGGTCGTCATACAACTTAATGACTTTTAAACATACATAACTACTACATTTTTTTGAGTACAAGCTTTATTCAAGTACCAAAATAATCAGCAGAATGTATACTTTCCAGTGATACATATATCTCAAAATGCCCAAAATGTTAGTTTAGACTGATTTCGTGGTGGGAGGTCACGTATTGATATGTCCAGCCAGAGACAGAGATAAAAAAAAAATGATGGACAGATCTAAGGTCTGTTACATGATGGTGAGAAATTATCAGATGCTTGAATTAATGATGGTGATGATAGTGGACTGAAAGAGACTGAAGATGATTACGAGTCGGAAGAAGACACTGAATCTTCAGTTTCTGACAAATTCACTGGTATTATTGCAAAGATGGCAAAAAGTTAAGACAGGCGAGGAAAAAAATATCTATAGCTAGATGGATAGCTAGTTAGCTAGATAGCTAGGTCATGGTCCTCCATATGAATCTATTCCGTGTCGCTGCAAGTCTGTCTCCCACACTCCCTGCCCTCAGTCACTCTGCAAATCCGTCATATATGTTCTTCCTGGGTATACCTGCTGCTCTCTTTCCTTCCAGCTTGCCCATTGTGACCAGGCGCTCTAATTTCTCTTCCCTCATGAAATGGCCTATAGATGTTGTTTATCTTTTCCTAAGATGTTGTTTGTCTTTTCCTAATCTTCTTTATTAAAGCTGTTCTTGTGTTTGCCTCTTTCAAGACTGTCTCGTTTGTTTTATTTGCTGTTCACAATGGAAGTAGTCGTTTAAGTTCTTTAGTAAATTGCCTTCTCAATTCCAGAGGTATGGACGACAAAGAACCAACATCCTGCGGAAGACGGACCACCATTCTATTTACTAGTGACCCACTCCTGCTACACTGAACAAGAACGAGAGACAGGAGACAGGAGAAAGAGAGAAAGAGAGAGAGAGAGAGAGAGAGAGAGAGAGAGAGAGAGATTGATTTGATTGATTGATTTGATTCAGTTTTACGTCAGCACCCACCTCAGGTGATATGGCCGACGGGATAACCATCCCAGGAAAATGGGGGCAATGGGGACTTATCTAATCCTATACTGACACCACCAGAACAACAATGATGCTAAGATGGGACAGTGAGAAGGCCAGATTTAATGTAGCGCACCCCGGATTCGAACCCACAACCATTAGCATGTGAATCCGACGCTCAAACCAACTGAGCTACTGAGGC
>CM060306.1:12690148-12692648 GCA_030674185.1 Monoplex corrugatus | reverse complement strand
AACAAACAAACAAAAAAGCAATAATATCTAAAGTAAAATAAAACAAAACAAAAATACTACCTTATTATTGACTGACATTACATCCTTCTAGTATAGGTGAGAAAATAAACGAATTATCTATGGAAATGTCCTAAGCGAAGATCTTGAAGTTACTCGCCGAGTTTCCCAGTAAAACTGGCGCAGATTTATCTGGACAGAAATGAGCTGCTAAAACGGGACTTCAAATCCCACTCTGTAATCAGTGTGGCATGAATCGTTTAACAACCATCTCACGCCTGCTTAAATGGAGAGCGATTGATTTATAAGTGTTTCCCTCCTCTTTGTCTCTGTCTCTCTCTGTCACTGCCTCTGTCTGTCTGTCTCTCGTTTTCTGTCTCTGTCTCTCGTTCTGTCTCTGTCTGTCTGTCTGGCTGGCTGTCTGGCTGGCTGTCTGTCCGTCTGGCTGGCTGGCTGTCTCTGTCTTTCTGTCTGTCTGTCTGTGTGACTGTGTTTGTGTGTCTGTGTGTCTGTCTGTCTGCTCTCTCTCTCTCTCTCTCTCTCTCTCTCTCTCTCTGTATATGTTTCTGACTGTCTAGTCTCTGTCTGTCTGTCCTCTGTCTTCTCTCTGTCTGTCTTGTCTGTCTGTCTGTCTGTCTGTCTCCGTCTCTCCTCTCCTCTCTCCTCTCTCTCTCTCTCTCTCTCTCTCTCTCTGTCTCTCTCTCTGTCCTTTTCCTCCGTTCTATATTCTTACACCCTGCTTTCCTCAGATCGTTTTACATGTCCCTTTCCTCTTTCCTCATAAAGCACTGGGCAGCTGCCAGCGAGAAACAGACCATTTCATGACTATGATCTGGTGATAGTCCTCTTCTATGAATGGCACGCTCACTGAACTTTATTGTCAGTTAGGTTTTAGCCGCCTGTCCCCCCCCCCCCCCCCCCGCTGAGAACCACCTCTTGTTGAAAAGCACATACCAGACACAAGAGTATATACTATAGGCCCTTCTGGTTGAGGGTTATATTTGCAATTCTATGTAGCATTATATCTTCTTGTTTTTTGTTGTTGTTTGTTTTTTTTCTCACACATACAACTGGTGACTAAAGTACATTGGTATTTAGTCTGGCGGTGCTCTGTGCGATATACTGCTGAAAGATACTGAAAAATAACAGTCCTGTACAGAAAATGCTGCCAGCCATTGTGTGGTGTGCGTGTTTATTTCTGTGAAAGGTGAGAAGCTGTGAATGACAGTTGTTGTGCGTATCCACGTGCGCATGCTTGCAAAACCATGTATTATCGAGTTTTTTGCATGTAATCTGTCATTCTATTAAACACAAACATTGACGGATGTTCGGTAGTTATTTATTTCATGTCATTACATTGTCGTTCGATATCTAGTTGGATTGTTTCTGCTGTCACTGGTACTGTCTTTGCGTTCGTCTGCACATATTTCTTAGTTAAAGAGCCAAGGAATTACACAGAAAAAAAACAAAAAAAAACATATACACAGAGAGAGAGCAGAGAGAAAGAGAGAAACAGAGAGAGAGAGAATGAAAGACAGAGAGACAGACAGACAGGCGGATAGGCAGGCAGGCAGACAGACAGACAGAGACACAGAAAACAGACAGACAGACAGACAGACAGACAAAAACAAAGACAGAGACAGAGAACGGACAGCAGAGAGAGAGAGACAAGACAGACAGACAGACAGACAGCGACAGGCAGGCGGAACAGGCACAGAACAGACAAGACAGAGACACAACAGAAACAAAAGACAGAGACAGAGACATACGACAGACAGACAGACAAACAGACAGACAGAGAGAGACAGAGACAGAGACAGACAGAGAGGACAGACAGAGAGACAGACAGCAAGACAGACAGACAGAGAGAGACAGAGACAGAGAGCAGACAGACAGACAGACAGACAGAGGAGACAGAGAAGAAGAAGACAGACAGACAGACAGACAGAGACAGAGACAGAGACAGAGACAGACAGACAGACAGACAGACAGACAGACAGACAGACAGAGAAACGAGGGAACGTTTGTTTTCAGGACAGTCAGGAGCAATGTAAAGCGTGTGAATGAAAACATCGATGGCAGCCATTTTGGGTTGTCTCTATAATGAAATACAAACACCTGAAACGATATACATACAATGTTGCCCTTCAACATGAGAAGTGACTGCGAAAGAAAGCAGAATATAAGGCCATAACACTGGTTTCCATTGCAGTGCCTGTGGAAGAAAGACAAAGATGTACCTCCAGGATCAGGCTTGTAATCTACGTTAAGACAATCACATATCATCATCAGTTGCCTGCCGCATGTGTTGGGACCATGGACTTCACTTTCTATATCTCGTTGCCCCACATCTCCCCCCCCTCCTCATCCAGCCACTCTGCAAGTCTGTCCAGCATTCTCTCCCTGGTCTACCTGTGCTCTCTTTCCTCACTTCCGCTGTGACCGTGCTCCAATCCTTCTCAAAGCCATTAATGTGTTAAGACCAATACCATTTAAAGATCAT
>CM060306.1:12680148-12685148 GCA_030674185.1 Monoplex corrugatus | reverse complement strand
ATCTCACAGACAGACATAGAGACAGACAGACAGACAGACAGACAGACAGACAGAGACAGAGGCAGAGACAGAGAGAGAAAAAGAGAGTGAGAGCAAGAGAGATAGAGACAGAGACAGAGAGAGAGAGATACAGATAGATAGACATACAGAACAGACAGACAGCAGCAGACAGACAAGCAGACAGACAGAGAATAGAGGAGAGCAAAGCAGACAGAGAGAGAGAGAGAGAGAGAGAGAGAGAGAGAGAAGAGAGAGAGAGAGAGAGAGAGAGAGAGAGAGAGAGAGAGAGAGAGAGAGAGAGAGAGAGAGAGAGAGAGAGAGAGGAGAAACGGAGTGGAACAGACACTTTCATGATAACAGCTACCAGAGATTCATCTCATTATCGCTTCAACTTTCTGGGTGGCCGCAGTTTTGTTACTGCTGAACCCGGCCTCCTAAACATCATGCAAACTATTGTTGGATACAAATAAAATGCTGACGGGACAGAGGTGGAATTTCGTTTAGTCTGCTCTTATTTCGATCCTCATCCCTACACTCGAACAGGACACACAAGGCAGGCGTTGCAAAGTATATCATCAGATGATGTATCTGTGTGTGTGTGTGTGTGTGTGTGTGTGTGTGTGTGTGTGTGTGTGTGTGTGTGTGTGTGTGTGTGTGTGTGTGTGTGTGTGTGTGTGTGTGTGTTGTGTGTGTGTGTGTGTGTGTGTGTGTGTGTGTGTGTGTGTTGTGTGATGTGTGTGTGTGTGTGTGTTGTGTGCTTGTGTGTGTGTATGTGTGTGTGTGTGTGTGTGTGTGTGTGTGTGTGTGTGGTGTGTTTGTGTGTGTAGGGGTGTGTGAGGGGGGGTGGGTATTTAGACTGTGTGAATATGGAAGAAGTATTCAGACCGAACGGTACTACATCCTTGGTGCTATATTTTGCCAGACAAATTACTGATGACACATTTCTTTTTAAACCGGACATTTTTACAACAGGGACACTGTTGATATCATTTTAGAGTAAACTTATTGATCAATAAGATACAAATAAAAAAGATTGACTAAGAATAATAAAATGTGCCGAGGGTTTTCATGTGACCGAACTAAATAGTCTTCCATGCCAAGACTATGAGTCTCACTCTTAGTGTATTTGCTATAAACTCCAGCCGACCGCGCGGAGCCATATCAGGGGTTATTCATTTAAACGCATTTAGAATACCTCGTTGAAGAGGGGAGGGAAAAACGCCCATCTGAAAAAAGAAGATCAAGTACACATACGAACGCACTTGCGTATATAATCTAAGGATTCAAGCTCGGCTTTGACCATTCCACGCAATTCACCATCAAAAATGCAAACAAATACAAACCTGAATACAAATCTAAACATACTCATCATGTGCCCTGCCGCATGGTGTTGGCGATCATGGCCCTCCATATGTATCTATCCCTTGTCGCTGCAAGCACATCTTCCACCCTCTCTGTCCTCAACCACCCTACAAGTCGGTCCAATATTTTCTCCTTGGGTCTACCTGGCGTTCTCTTTTCTCCCGGCTTTCTTGTTGTGACCGGGTGCTCTAATTCCCCTTTCCTCATAAAATGGTCTATACATGTTGCTTGTCTTTTCCTAATCTAACTTATCAATGATCTTCTTGTGTCTGCCTCCATCAAGACTGCCTCGTTTGTTTTCTTTGCTGTCCATGGAACTCTCAACATTCTTCCTAGAAACCACATTTCCGCTGCCTCAAACTTGTTCTGGCATAACTGTCTAACGACACTAAACATGCAAACAAAAATGGCCTTGATTACGTAACATTGCTTCTGTTTGACACATTGCCTGTGTAGGTTCTGTGATCAACCCTAAGATAAAGTATGTCAGGCTATGCTAAACACATATGGGTAAATAGACCGGCACAACCCAAGATGACAGGAAGAGAGGACGTATAGCAAAAGACCAAAGCAGAGCAAAAAGATTGACAGAAAAAAAGGAATATCCAGCAGATAATTTCCAGAAGGTGGGAATGAGCAAAAACATTGACAGAAAAGAGGAAATATCTAGCAGATAATTTCCAGAAGGTGGGAATGAGCAAAAAGATTGACACAAAAAAGGAACTATATAGCAGATAATTTCCAGAAGGTGGGAATAAGCAAAAACATTGACAAAAAAAGGAACTATCTAGCAGATAATTTCCAGAAGGTGGGAATGAGCAAAAAGATTGACAAAAAAGAGGAAACATCCAGCAGATAATTTCCAGAAGGTGGGAATGAGCAAAAAGATTGACAAAAAAGAGGAAACATCCAGCAGATAATTTCCAGAAGATGGGAATGAGCAAAAAGATTGACAAAAAAGAGGAAACATCCAGCAGATAATTTCCAGAAGGTGGGAATGAACAAAAAGATTGACACAAAAAAGGAACTATATAGCAGATAATTTCCAGAAGGTGGGAATGAGCAAAAACATTGACAAAAAAAGGAACTATCTAGCAGATAATTTCCAGAAGGTGGGAATGAGCAAAAAGATTGACAAAAAAGAGGAAACATCCAGCAGATAATTTCCAGAAGATGGGAATAAGCAAAAAGATTGACAAAAAAGAGGAAACATCCAGCAGATAATTTCCAGAAGGTGGGAATGAACAAAAAGATTGACACAAAAAAGGAACTATATAGCAGATAATTTCCAGAAGGTGGGAATGAGCAAAAACATTGACAAAAAAAGGAACTATCTAGCAGATAATTTCCAGAAGGTGGGAATGAGCAAAAAGATTGACAAAAAAGGGAAACATCCAGCAGATAATTTCCAGAAGATGGGAATAAGCAAAAAGATTGACAAAAAAGAGGAAACATCCAGCAGATAATTTCCAGAAGATGGGAATGAGCAAAAAGATTGACAAAAAAGAGGAAACATCCAGCAGATAATTTCCAGAAGGTGGAATGAACAAAAAGATTGACAAAAAAGAGGAACCATCCAGCAGATACTTTCCAGAAGATGGGAATAAGCAAAAAGATTGACAGGAAAAAAGGAAACATCCAGCAGATAATTTCCAGAAGATGGGAATAAGCAAAAAGATTGACAGGAAAAAAGGAAATATCTAGCAGATAATTTCCAGAAGGTGGTGAACAAAAAGATTGACAAAAAAGAGGAAACATCCAGCAGATAATTTCCAGAAGGTGGGAATGAGCAAAAAGATTGACAAAAAAGAGGAAACATCCAGCAGATAATTTCCAGAAGATGGGAATAAGCAAAAAGATTGACAGGAAAAAAGGAAACATCCAGCAGATAATTTCCAGAAGATGGGAATAAGCAAAAAGATTGACAGGAAAAAAGGAAATATCTAGCAGATAATTTCCAGAAGGTGGGAATGAACAAAAAGATTGACAGAAAAGGGGAAATATCTAGCAGATAATTTCCAGAAGGTGGGAATGAACAAAAAGATTGACAGAAAAGGGGAAATATCTAGCAGATAATTTCCAGAAGGTGGGAATGAACAAAAAGATTGACAGAAAAGGGGAAATATCTAGCAGATAATTTCCAGAAGATGGGAATGCTACGTACACATTAAAGAAAAAAGAATTCCTGGCAAGGACAGTGAGTACTCAACCCACCCTTGCCTCTCATGAACACATCCACTCTGTCCTTAGAACCCAGGGGTTTATGCTGACATTAAGACCGACAACAAATCGCTAGATAATCACGCCCTTTTCTCTTGTATGGATTGGGGATAACTGTAAGTCAGTCAGTCAGCTGACCAGTCAACGTCACCAAGTGGTTTGTGCAATAGATTAATGACTACGAGGTCGTGGGTTCGAATCCACATGATCACCCCTTCTGCCCTACTGTTCTTCGGTCCCTCCCTCTCGAGGTCTGCGTGTGCTTCGTGCCCTGGAGTGTTGGTAGTTGATGGGTGACTGCTTTAGTGATGGATGAGAATGCGCGCTTTGATTTGATTCTCGTGTCAAGATTTGGAGCCTTATAAAAAATGTCATTTTAGTATTAATATTATGTGCTGCAAAGCTCTTCAAATGGGAAAGGGGAAGGGGGGGGGGCAGACAGAGAGAGAGGGGGGCAGACACAGAGAGAAGGGGGCAGACAGAGAGAGAGGGGGGGGGGAGACAGGGAGGGAGAGAGAGTGAGGGGTATGGAGGGATATATTGGGAAGAGAGAGAGAGAGAGAGAGAGAGAGAGAGAGAGAGAGAGAGAAACAGACAGACAGACAGACCAGACAGACAGACAGACAGACAGACAGACCAGTTTTTTTTTCCAATGCTACAGGCTGGGACCATCTCGAGACAGACTAACTGAAACACATGCACGACTCTATCAAAAAATGAACCAGCCCACACGTAAAAACAACAACAACAAAAAACAAAGTGGCTCGCTTGAGGATTAAAACCACAGCCCTCGTGTTATGACTCTGGTACTCTAACAACTGAATTAATGCTATCGTCTATGTGCCTTGCCGCAAGGCGTTGACAATCCTGGCCCTCCATACGAATCTTTTGTCGCTGCAAGTATATCCCCCACCCTTTCTGTCTTCATCCACTTCACAAATTCGTCCAAAATTTTCACCATGGGTCTAACTGGTGCTCTTTATCCCACCAGTGTTCCTGTCGTGACTACGTGCTTAAATTCCTTTGCCTCATAAAATGTTTTATAAACGTCGCTTGCCTTTTCCTAATCTTCTTTATAGCTGTTCGTTTTTGTGTTTGCCTCTTTCAAGACCGTCTCGTTTGTTTTCTTTGCTGTCCAGGAACTCTTAACGTTCTTCTTACAAACCACATTTAACCTGCCTCAATCTTGCGTGTTGACTGTCCACGCTTCGCATCAGTACACCAGCATTGATTCTATACAACACTGCAAAGTTCTCTTCCTGATGTTAATTGATAGGCATTAGTTGATAAGAACGCTTTTCATTTTCTTGAATGCTGGCTCCCCACCATGTTGAAAAGAGTCACTGAACCATGCACAGAAACACGAATGAAGTTAACCAAGTTGTGCAGAGATCCAAAGTACATACACATAATCAACA
>CM060306.1:12665148-12667648 GCA_030674185.1 Monoplex corrugatus | reverse complement strand
CGTACAGTGCTTTTCCTTAAGTATAGTATATCTTTCGCCCGTGGGGATGCCGGAGGCTCTTTCAGTATAAATACATCTCCAACTTCTGGAAATTCTGTGCTAAGAATTTCCTCTTTCTCTCACTCTCTTTGTTTCTACATTGTTCCTTTGTTTTGTCATGTTCTGCATTAGTTGCCCATTCACCTGTATGTGTTGTGTAAAGTCTTTCGTACTTTTCTATTCATCATCATCATCAGTGCCCTTGCCCAATGGCGTTGGCGACCATGGACTTCCAACCATCTCTATCTCTCGTTGCCCCTAGCATCTCCCCCAACCTCCTCACCCCCAGCCACTCTGCAAGTCCGTCCAGCATTCTTTCCCGGGTCTACCTGGTGCTCTCTTTCCCTCCAGCTTTCCCGTTGTGACCAGTGCTCCAAACCCCCTTCCTCATAAAATGGCCTATAAATGTTGCTTGTCTTTTCCTAATCTTCCTTATGAGTGATCTACTTGTGTCTGCCTCCATCAAGACTGTCTCTTTGTTTTCTTTGCTGTCCATTGGAACTCTCAAATTCTTCTTAGAAACCACATCTCGGCTGCCTCAATCTTGCTCTGGCTTTGCTTCTGACTGTCCACGCCATCGCATCCGTACAACGTATTGATTCTTATAACATTCAAGGACTCTCTTTCTGATGTTAATTGATAGGCATTTGTTGGTAATAATGCTTGTCATCTTCTTGAATGCTGTTTTCGCTTGGCCGATTCTGCCAGCTATTTCCGATGTGCATCTGCTGTTTTCACATTTCTATTAGGATTGATAATTGGGTAGATGTCTTAAATGCATTTTCTACTCTAGGGAAGTGTCCTTAGTTATGTTTAACATTGTATTCATATATATTTGTTTAATTCCTTTTACGATATATTGGACGGAGTGGTCAACGCCGGGATATCTCCCTACATCATGTGCTCAAAAGCATTGATGTATGTACTTAATTTTCTATTACTTTTTTTTTTCTTGTTGAAGTACTGTACGTGCATTAAAATGGTTATAGACCTGGTATGGCTCTACGCAGTCTGCTGGGCTTTAAGCAACAATAAGAATAAATGAAATGAAAGGATAACCTGTCCCGAACCTTTTGGGCTGTAGAATCTTTCCTACGTTGTCGCTGGTTCTATTAATCCCATAAGGCAGCCTTATATTTTCAATAGCTAAAGTCCCTCTTTGAATTCTCCCCTCTCTCTCTCTCTCTCTCTCTCTCTCTCTCTCCTCTCTCTCTCTCTCTCTGTCTATCTGCCAGCCTGTCCCTCCCTGTTTCTCTATGTCTGTTTGTCTGTCTGTCTATCCATATCTCTCCTCCTCCATCGCTCTCTGTCTCTGTTTCTCTCTGTCTATCTGCCTGTCTGTCTGCCTCTCTCTCTCTCTCTCTCTCTCTGTCTGTCTGTCTGTCTGTCTGTCTGCCTGTGTCTGTGTATGTGTGTCTGCATGTCTGTGTGTATATATATATATATATTTTGTGTGTTTGTGTGTGTAAGTGTGTGTGTGTGTGTGTGTGTGTGTGTGTGTGTGTGTGTGTGTGTGTGTGTGTGGTGTGTGTGTGTGTGTGTGTGTGTGTGTGTGTGCGTCGCTCTGTCTGCCTCTCTCTCTCTCTGTCTCTATCTGTCTCTCTCTCTCTGTCCGTCCGTCTGTCTGTCTGTTTGTCTGTCTGTCTGTCTGTCTCTCTCTCTCTCTATATATATATATATATATTTATTTGTGTGTGTGTCGCTCTCTCTCTTTCTCTTTCTCTCTCTCTCTCTCTCTCTCTCTCTCTCTCTCTCTCTCTCTCTCTCTCTCTCTCTTTCTTTCCCCTTCCATCAGGAAACAGGAGAGAGGCACACTCAGGTATTCCTAAGATCAAAATGTTAACCTCCATTAGCAAAATTCGAAATCTTCCACAATCGTTCATCTCCACGCAAGCCCGTCCCTCCTGGGAACTTCTTGTTACCCTGGAATGTCACACGCTGAAGGTGGCTTTGATGATTCTGAAGTGAAGTTCTACTGGTCTGAGAAACAAAACTATCTAAAATGCTCAGGAAAGAGTTCGTAAGTGGTTTTCGTTCTCCTGCCTCATTTCATTTCTTCAGCTCCTGCCAAACCGCAAAGCGACTTTTCGACCAATTTATTAACTTCGTTTGTACAACATGCTAATGCAATGTCCTAGAATTGAAATCATTTTAATGCACCGCTACAGATTTACTCTCCAAAGCCATAGCCGAGTGGCAAGGCGGACTGATGGAAGTTTTGCTGCTACGAAAGAGTCGTATTGAAAAGCGGAAGTGACGTTAACAAGGTGGCTGCCACCTGCAACTTCATTTCATTATCAGTTCAATTTCCCCAGCATCCAGAATTTCGTTTCTGGTGGCACTGTTAAGGATTCCTCTCTACTTAATCATCGTTATTAAACTACAACTGATGGATGATAGGACAGTAATACAAACCATGCGATATGCTCTTAATTTTCATTCTTCGATTAAAACACCAAGG
>CM060306.1:12657648-12660148 GCA_030674185.1 Monoplex corrugatus | reverse complement strand
GATAGATAGACAGACAGACAGACATACATATAGCTAGCTAGCTAGCTAGATAGATATATAGATAGAGCGAGAGAGATGAATAAATAGATACATACATACATGCATACATATATGCATACATACATACATACATACATACATACATACATACATACATACACACATACATACATGCAAGTATACATGCATACATATATGCATACATACACACACATATATACATACATAGACAAACATAGATAGATAGATAGAGAGATAGATAGATAGATAGATAGACAGACAGACAGACAGATAGATAGATATATAGATAAATAGACAGATAGATATATAGATAGATAGATATATATATATAGGTAGATAGATAGATAGATAGATAGATAGATAGATAGATAGATAGATAGATAGATAGATAGATAGATAGATAGATAGATATATAGATATATAGATAAATACGATACGATGCGATACGATACGATACAAAGATTTATTCACGATCCCCTTCAAAATCACCCTCGTGTGTTCCTATAGTGCTGCAAGCATTTTGTTTTTCAAATTATAGTCAACCCTAATGCGCTTATTTTTGTTTTCGTTCAGGTTTCTTTTCATATGCCTGCGTGCATTTTTGCTCATATCATGCAGAATGTGTTGCTGCACAGTCTGCACACTCCATCTCCGTTGCATGTGTGTTGGCTGTTTTCAAATGTCCATAAGCCACTGGGTACTGGGAAAGGGTTTTTATGTACATGTCTAATGATGTCCGAACATATACACTCGAACGAGATATAGGCGCTAACAGGCCTGCATGCTTACTGATTTAACAGATCATCATCATTTTCATCATCATCATCATCATCATCATCATCATCATCATCATCATCATCATCATCATCATCATCATCATCATCATCATCATCATCATCATCATCAGGTGCCTTGCCGCATGGCGTTGGCGATCATGGACTTCCATCTGTTTCTATATCTTGTTGCCTCAAGCATCTCTTCCATCCTCTTTGTCTTCAGCCACTCTGTAAGTCCGTCTAGGATCTTCACCCTGTGTCTACCTGGTGCTCTCTTTCCCTCTAGCTTTCCCGTTGTGACCAGGTGCTCCAACTCCCCTTTCCTTATAAAATGGCCTATACATGTTGCCTGTCTTTTCCTGATCTTCCTTATGAATGATCTTCTTCTGTCTGCCTCCAAGACAGTCTGGTGTGTTTTCTTTGCTGTTCATGGAACTCTCAACATTCTTCTGAGAAACCACATCTCGGCTGCCTCAATCTTGTTCTGACTGTCCACAACCGTATAACAGTATTGGTTCTTAACATATCGCTTTACAAAATCCATGCTTAATCCATTAGGCAGGAGGCAGCCAGTACATGATCAAACCAAACCTTTTCGATTTGCCGTACGGCATGTTTCATACTTGATTGTTTGTCCATCACCGGGTAGATTACATCACCAATATCATGTTATTGTTGTCTCACTTCATGGATGGCAGCCATACACACCCAAAACTAGAATAAAAACGTGAATTTAACATATGTGAATGAGGACATCTGCATTTTTTTGGCCAACTGGCTTTTCTCAGGCGTATACATAAGACTAGAAAGCAAAGGTAAAGGGGTTGGAACTAAACAGCAGGAAGACTGAAGTCATGGTGATCAGTAAAAAACATGATATCCCCTCACGCAAAATAACAGCAAATGGCACAACCTTGACACAGGTTGATAAGTTCAAATACCTGGGAACGGTCATTTCATCAGACGGCAGAAGCACATCGGAAGTAGCTGGCAGAATCGGCCAAGCCAAAACAGCATTCAAGAAGATGACAAGCATTCTTACCAACAAATGCCTATCAATTAACATCAGAAAGAGAGTCCTTGAATGTTATATATAACCAATACTGTTGTACGGATGCGAGGCGTGGACAGTCAGCAAGCAAAGCCAGAGCAAGATTGAGGCAGCCGAGATGTGGTTTCTCAGAAGAATGTTGAGAGTTCCATGGACAGCAAAGAAAACAAACGAGACAGTCTTGATGGTGGCAGACACAAGTAAATCACTCATAAGGAAGATTAGGAAAAGACAAGCAACATTTATAGGCCATTTTATGAGGAAGGGGGATTTGGAGGACTGGTCACAACGGGAAAGCTGGAGGGAAAGAGAGCACCAGGTAGACCCGGGGAGAGAATGCGGACGGACTTGCAGAGTGGCTGGGGATGAGGAGGGTGGGGGAGATGCTAGGGGCAACGAGAGATAGAGATGGTTGGAAGTCCATGGTCGCCAACGCCATGCGGCAGGGAACCTGGTGATGATAATGTATGTGACCTCTAATACGACACTGATGTTTCAAATGGAAGACGCATAGGCACATCTTCATGCAGTGCCGGCGTATATTAAGTCCAACATATGATTGTGGTATCCACTCCACTTAACGGCTAATCAACATTTACAATGGGTATTTTACTTGAAATCGTACTAATAAGTATAAAAATCGTAATTGATA
>CM060306.1:12645148-12652648 GCA_030674185.1 Monoplex corrugatus | reverse complement strand
TAAGAACAGTATAAAGCGATATCTTCACTGGAGATAGATAAACTTACATTAATTTAAAAATTGAACAAAAAGTTGAAGAAACAGGAGAGAGAGAGAGAGAGAGAGAGAGAGAGAGAGAGAGAGAGAGAGAGAGGAGAGAGAGAGAGAGAGAGAGAGGAGAGAGAGAGAGAGGGGGGGGGGGTAAGAAAGGGACCAATACAACACTCAGTTAACACCACCAGCATATTTGAAGCACTAAGACGAACAGCGAATAGACCAATGCCATTGCTGAAGACTGGGATTGAATTACAGACAGTACATCGTGAGGCCATGACTATGAATTGTGTAGTACAAAAAGAGTTAAAGATACAGAAGAACATGTGATGGAGAGGACAGAGGGTTGAAGTTTGAAGTTTGTTCACTAGGGATTTCTCTCACCTGGATCATTCCATATGCGCTCCACCCAAATCTACCAGCAATTATCTGAAAGACTTCCTGAGTCTGCGGGAAAAAAAAACAAACAAACAAACAAAAAAACGTGCGCTGGTAAACTCTTGCAAAAAAAAAAAAAAAAAAAAAAAAAATGCAGAGGACAGTGGAAATGTAATGTGCCCAGAACCTTGGAACACTCAGCGCATATGAGTCATAGTCATCGTTTTGTCTTGCCTTTTATATCGTACCTTGAAGCAAATCCTTCAAATGAAAAGTACCAGCGTGACTTCCCTTTAACCCTTTGACTCTCGCACCCTGTCCACCAGGATCCTAGCATTGTCAACTGTGCGAGCAAAGCAAATTTTAACCCTTTGATTCTTGCACCCTGTCCACCACCAGCTTGCATTGTCAACCATGCTAACAAAGCCAAAACGTAGCCCTCTTGATTCTCGAACCCTGTTCACCAGCACCCCGCATTGTCAACCATGTTAGGAAAACAAAAAATAATAACCTTTTGAATCCCTCGCCCTGTCCACCAGCATCTTACATTGTCAACCTTGTTTGCAGAGCAAAATGAAATTAACCCTTTGACTCCCTCACCCTGTCCACCAGCATCCTACATTGTCAACCATGCTAGCAGAGCAAAAAATAATCCTTTGACTCCCCCACCCTATCCACCAGTTTCCAGCAGGAAACTGATGGACATGGTCAGGGAGTCGAAAGGTTAATGTTTGTCCAGTTGTTAGATAGGGTGCGGGAGTTAAAGAGTTAAGAAGGTTCCAACACACAGTCATGTCCATTGCAAAACTGTGGACATACTCGTTGTGTCTTTAAAAAAACAAAAAAACACTGATTTGTTCGCTTGAACATAATTCATTCAAAAGCAATTTGGCTACTAGTGTTTAAAATTAACCTGCAAGGGTAAAACGTAAATCTGATGACAAAGTTCACTATGTTTCGTGTTGAACAAACTTGAGCTTCTGAGAATGGTTCAGCTTCATACAGGCGCTATCGCTGGTTATAGGTTTTTGTTTCTGGTTTTGGTTGTTGCATTTGTTGCTGTTTTGGGTTGTTGTTTCAGTTGTTGCTGTTATTGTATTTGTTGTTGTTGTTGTTGTTGTTTTGTTGTTGTTTTTGATCTTTATTTTTCTTGCTTACAGTTCACAGAACAAACTAACCAACCAAACGAAATACAAAGAGAAACAGAGCCATTTCAATGATTGCTATATGCATCACCGTTCATTTTTGCCGAGGTGAGAAAATCTACGAGTCATCTACAAAAAATAAACTAAGCGGAGACCTCAGCCTATCGAATTCTCGATAAAACATAGCACTGATTTATTTGGGCAGCATCGCGTTGCTAGAATAGGTCTTGGAATCTTATTCCAGTGATTAATCAGGGACTGATGAAGCATCATCTGACACCAGCATCAATGCGAGGAGATTGATTTATAACTGTCTGCAGTATTCCTGTCTCTGTCTGTATGTTTGTCTGTTTCGGCTTCTCTGTCTGTCTGTCTGTCTGTCCGTCTGTCTGTCTGTCTCTCTCTCTCTCTCTCTCTCTCTCTCTCTCTCTCTCTCTCTTTGTGCCCCATCCCAGTTCCTTCAGGCACAAACACACAAACACACACACACACACACACACACACACACACACACACACACACACACACACTTCACACACACACACACACACACACACACACACACACACTCACACACACACACACACACTCACGCACACACACACACACACACACACACACACAAACACACACACACAAACACACACACACACATACACATACACACTCTCTCTCTCCTTCTCTCTCTCTCTCTCTCTCTCACACACACACACACACACACATACACACACACATCATAAAACACAGGCCACTTTCTAGTGAGAAACACACCCGTTCATTACCTTTCAGTTTGAGTTTCTCACGATAACGTCTCTCCGACCGGAATGACTTCTATAAGCGTTGACGCCACTGCACAGGGGCCATGTTTTGGAAGTTTCCAGATGATCATGATCATGACACAAGCTATGTACCTGCACAGAACCTTGATGCATCGGCGAGGTTTTGATGTCCTAAGTATCATATACATTTCATATCTTATCTTCCTATCAGTCTGTGTGATTGAAACTCGACTTTCGTTGCTTTTTATCGTGGTTCAGTCTTCTAAGGCGACTGAACTGACACGTTCAAAAACGTCCCTCTTGAAAATATTTCAGGCTGTACCTCACCCCCCCCCCCCTACCCCTGTTGAGATGCTGGGGGCTCTTTCAGTACGAACAGTATCTCCACCTTCTGGACATTAAGTGCCAGAAATGTCTTCTTTTCCGTCAGTCTCTTTGACTCTCCCTCGCTCTTTTGCTTTTTGACATTTCTTCCTTTCGTTTTCTGCCATTCTGGTTCATTCTCCTGTGTGTGTTCTATAAACCATTACGTACTTTCTTTAGGATTAATAATCGGGTACATGTATTATGTGGGGTTTGGGCTCTAAAAATGTAATGTGCAGAAAGGATTTTAGGTAATTTAGGCTCGTTTTAGTGTCTTTAGTTATGTTTACATTTGTATTTGAGAATAGTCTTTTTTTAAATCACCTGGAGATAGATTGGACGAAGCAGTCAACTCCGGGGGGGGGGGGGGTATCTTTAGGTTATGCTCGCGAATGCATTGATATGTGTATTTAATTATTTCTTACCAACAAATGCCTATCAGTTAACATCAGAAAGTGAGTACTTGAATGTTATATAGAACCAATACTGTTGTACGGATGCGAGGCGTGGACAGTCAGCAAGCAAAGTCAGAGCAAGATTGAGGCAGCCGAGATGTGGTTTCTCAGAAGAATGTTGAGAGTTCCATGGACAGCAAAGAAAACAAACGAGACAGTCTTGATGGAGGCAGACACAAGTAGATCACTCATAAGGAAGATTAGGAAAAGACAGGAAACATGTATAGGCCATTTTATGAGTAAGGGGGATTTGGAGCACCTGGTCACAATGGGAAAGCTGGAGGGAAAAAGAACACCAGGTAGACCTGGGGAGAGAATGCTGGACGGACTTTCAGAGTTGCTGGGGATGAGGAGGGTGGGGGAGGTGCTAGGAGCAACGAGAGATAGAGATGGCTAGAAGTCCATGGTCGCCAACGCCATAATAATTAATAATAATAATAATAATTACAATATTTATATAGCGCAAAATCTTGATAAAATCAAATCTAAGCGCTGAAGCAGACACACACGCAAGCACGCACGCACGCACGCACGCACACACACGCACGCACACACACACACACACACACACACACACACACACACACACACACACACACACACACACATACCCACACACACGCATGGCTATAAATGGGGAGAAAGAATAAAAGCAATAAAAGCAAGAATAAAAGCAATGGAAAATTATAGAGAGCATAGCATATACAATTATATATTATAACCATGTGATTCCCTCCGAGCGGAGACAGGCTGCAGAGGGGGGGGGGGGGGGTTGAGTGAGGTTAGGATTTTATGCGGAGGTGAAAAAGTGAGTTTTGAGAGCGGACTTGAAGGAGACAAAAGTAGGTTGCTGACGGACTGAGAGAGGAAGTTTGTTCCAGGAGAGTGGACCAGAAACAGAGAAGGCTCGTGGACCATAGGTATTGAGCTTAGTGCGTGGAAAGCGAAAAGTCAGAGGATCAGAGGCAGAGCGGAGGGTACGTGAGGGAACATAGATCTCAAGTAGGCTTGACAGGTAATCGGGGGCTGCGTTATTGAGGCTTTTGTAGCACATGGTGTCTAGTTTGTACTGTATGCGCTTTGATACAGGGAGCCAGTGAAGTTGTGCCAGAAGAGGAGATATGTGGTCAGCTTTTTTCTTTTTGAGTACAAGGCGTACAGCATTGTTTTGAATGCGCTGTAGGATGTGAATGGTTGAGGCAGGAAGACCAGACAGGAGTGAATTGCAATAGTCAATGCGAGACATTATGAAGGAGAGAACGAGTTTTGCAGTTGTTTCGACAGAGAGATACTTCCTGATCAGCCTTATACGATGGAGATGATAGTAGCAGGATCTGGCAGTTTGAGAAACAAAGTTGTTCATGGAGAGGGTAGAGTCAATGCAGACACCAAGGTTTTTAGCTGAATCAGAAATTGGGACTGATGTGTTACATAATGGGAGAGAAAGAGGAGGCAGCTGAGAAAGTTTCTGACGGGTGCCAATGAGGATAGCTTCTGTTTTGTCGTCATTAAGCTGAAGTCTATTGTGTGTCATCCAGTTCTTAATGTCCGAGTAACACTCAGTGGTGCGAGTCAACAGGCGCTGTATATTATCAGGTGAGTCACTGTCTTGAAGTTGGGTGTCATCAGCATAGAAGTGGTGTTTTATAGAATGGGAGTTGATGATGGTGGACAGGGGGGAGGTGTAAAGAGTGAAAAGAACAGGGCCAAGGACAGATCCTTGTGGAACACCACAGGTCAGGTATGCAGGTTGAGAGTAAGTGCCATTGATGAGAACGGTTTGTTTTCTGTTTGATAGGTATGAAGTGAACCAAGACAGAGCAATGTCAGAGATGCCAAAAGTATGATGAAGTCTAGAAAGGAGAATACCATGATCAATGGTATCAAAGGCTGCATACAGATCAAGGAGTGTGAGGAGAGAGACTTTGCCAGTATCAGTTGCAAGGAGGAGATTGTTGAGAATGTGTAGTAGGGCAGTTTCAGTGCTATGGCACTGGCGGTAGGCTGACTGGAAAGGATTGAGGAGATTGTTGGCAGACAGGTGAGAGTTCAGCTGCCATGCGGCAGGGCACCTGATGATGATGATTTAATTATCTTTCCAGATTTCTCTCTCTCTCTCTCTCTCTCTCTCTCTCTCTCTCTCTCTCTCTCTCTCTCTCTCTCTCTCTCTCTCTCTCTCTTTTCTTTTCTTTTCCGGCTGAGGTGTGTTGTGCTTTTTGAGATGGTTATAGCCCTGATATGGCTCTGCGCAATCGGCTGGGCTGTAAACAGCAATAAGAACAACTACTAAACTTTACCGCCCACTTGAAGAAAACGTCTGGTTGAAAATCCCGTGTCTTAAGTGACGTTGTGTGATTGTGTGTACCGGTACATATACATATACATATCTATATCTATATGTATATATGTATGTAAACATATTCATATATATACACATGAGTATATGTATACATTATTATGTCTATACATATATATATATATATATATATATATACATATATATATATATATGCATATATATATATATATATATATATATATATATTATATATATATCACGGCTGTGCAAAACTGGCCAAATCGTTCTCTTTAGTTTACCTGCAGACGGCAGCTGTAGGCCTGCAAAGCCTGGCATTCCAGAGTGGGGGAAGGGGTGGGATGCGGGGTCGAGATAGGGTCACGGCAGTAGCTGCGGATGAATCCCTTCTTTGTCTGTATTAAAACTTGATCATTTTACCCGATCTTCTCCTGCCTGTAGACACGGAACCTAAGATATCTGGATGTTGATTTTTTGTGATTTACAAGTTTGTTCTAAGTGCCTGCGTTACGTCTAAGAATTAGAATTTGTACCATTGACTGAAGTTTGCAATCTACAAACTTTTGCAGTGACTATGTGTTCAGCTGCTGTGCTTTTTTGTTAAAACGTGTATTCTTCACGTGTTGAAACTTCTAATTCCACTGATGCTGATTTTTTGTCCCCCCCCCCCCCTTTTTTTTTTTTTTTTTATCGTTTTCTCATCCTTTTGTTCTCGTTTTATTTCATCTTTTTTTTTTTTTTTTGACGTTGACTTGGAGACTGGTTTCCAAATATATATGTGATGCTGAAGTGTTGAGGTGTATGAAGTTAAGTGAAAGTTTAAGAATAAGTTACTCACTATAATCTGCTTTGAACATCACATCATTCAGTCTTGTACTCAGAGCACTGTTGTGAGAGAACTGAACAGTTTTGTTGTTTTGATTGTAGTTCTTTCCTTACGTATTAGTGTTAAGTGTTGTGTGTATAATTGAACAATGGCTGTTGTTTATGAACACACTGCATTTTTGCACAATGAGAGACTTCAGTCTTTGTGTCGAGCATGTGGTGGGCGTTCCAGCAAAAAAACCAAAACAACAACAACAAAGCCCAGGGCTCCCATTCTCTGTCAGTATGTGCTCATAGTGCTATGCACGGCTGAGAAAACTGAAGATGTCGTCTGTTTCATCGAAAACAATAATGAAAACCAGTCTGTCTGATGTGGAGAAGGTGGCACCGATGTGGGTTAACTTTGATGCAGCCTTGTCTGTTCACCAGTGTTCCGTTTGCTCCGTGTTTGTCTGTCAAACAAAGGGAGGAAGGCCAGCCAAGAGAAAGAGAAGCTCACAACAAATTGATTGACATGTGCAGTTGAGTGTACACTATTCCTTACTGTATTAAAACTTCAACCTGCATTCAACACACACCCGGCAGTGTGTGATGACCAACCTCTTGACCCCAATTCAGTGGAGTAATTAAAACGCGCATCTCTCCTCTCAGGTTAAGGTCGAAAACTTTCAAGTAAGTGGAGGTGCACGCTGGCATGCTGTAGTTTGTGTGGCATGTTGTCCTGTGTGCATAGAAACTGTCAGGACTGCAATAACGGCGGTTTAAAACAGCACAATTTTGTGAAATCGGAAATTATCCGTCTCCGTACTTGTGACTGTGCATGTATTTGAACTAACACTGCAGTCTGCTTTGCCAGTCAAACATATTCGTGTTTGGTGTCATTTTAAAGCTCGTGGTTCTGGCCATCCAGCTATCTACAATACACTCTAGTTTGGCCAAAGCGCTTAAAAATATGTAGCATTTGAAGTCATACCCATTTCCCCCAGTTAAATGCCAGATGTCAGCTATAGCTGCTGACAGGCGAGATATAAACAATCTGCCCAGGGAAGGCAGGCATCATGGTCGGGTCACGCATAGGTCAGCGCGCTCGGCTCAGCAACTAAAGGGAAGGGTTGGAACAGCAGTGATATACACGTATGTGTGTGTGTGTGTGTGTATGTATGTATGTATGTATGTATGTATGTGTGTGTGTATGTGTGTGTGTG
>CM060306.1:12617648-12620148 GCA_030674185.1 Monoplex corrugatus | reverse complement strand
ATTAGGAAAAGACAGGCAACATTTATAGGCCATTTTATGTGGGAAGGGGGATTTGGAGCACCTGGTCACAACGGGAAAGCTGGAGGGAAAGAGAGCACCAGGTAGACCCAGGGAGAGAATGCTGGACGGACTTGCAGATGGCTGGTGATGAGGAGGGTGGAGTCAACGAGAGATAGAGATGGTTGGAATTCCATGGTCGCCAACGCCATGCGGCAGGGCACCTGATGATGATGATGGGTGAACATTTTCTTAGAAATGTGTGCTTATTTCCCAAAGTAACAAATCCTGCATTTCTTTGTTCGATGTGAGTTGTATTGTTGAAATATAGTTAGAAACACACGTCTTATGGCAATACCAGTTTAAAGCAACTCGCAGCGTTTCCTCTACACGGTTGTAAGCATGTATATATGTTGTAGTGGTAGTGTAGATTGCCGATGGAAGGAAAGCACACCATGACACTACATATCTTGTTTTCCTACTAGCAAGAAAAGCAGATCACAATAATAAATGCCACAACCCACAAAAACACAAACACACACCCCATAGGACTTACTCTCTCCTTCTCTCTCTCTCTCTCTCTCTCTCTCTCTCTCTTCTCTCTCTCTGTCTCTTCCTCTCCTCTCTCTCTCCTCTCTCTCCTCCTCTCTTCTCTCTCTTAACACACACAGACACACACTCTCCCTCTCTGTCCCCTCCTCTCTCTCTCTCCCCCACTCTCTCTCTCTCGTCTCTCTCTCTCTCTCTCCTCCCCTGCCTCCCTTCCCTCTCTGTCCTCTCTTCTCTGTCGTTTATCTTTCTTTATTTTTGTCTCTTTCTCACTGTTCTTTCTAGCGAGCTTTCATCAGGCTTTGAATAAAATATCATATTTTTGATAGCTCGTTAAAACAATCATTTTCAACGTTGATTTCTCGCTATAAGATCTCGAAGTGTAGCTAACCCTATCAGCAATTAGTACTAAGCACGATGCCTGCGGAACTGCTGTAATTCCGTGCCACTGGCGGCCATTTTTCTCCAGTGCTCATTGTCTTCATGGACAAAGCGTGCATAGCGTGCTGCAGACATGTTTGTCAAAGCAGGACGTGTGCAAGGTCAGTGCGTGTTCTTCATCATTGTTCTGTTTGTGTGCATCATCATCATCATCATCATCATCATCATCATCATCATCATCATCATCATCATCATCATCATCATCATCATCATCATCATCATCATCATTATTCATCATTGGTGCCTTGCCACATGGTTTTGGCGATCATGGCCTTCCGTCTGTTTTCATCCCTTGTTGCCTCAAGCACCTCCTCCACCCTCTTTGTCTTCAGCCACTCCTGCAGAAAGACAATCGGACGAAATTCCTGGACATAACCACGGCATGGAAGCGCTCTTACAGAGAATGTTCAACAAGCAACAAGACAGGTCAGTGGTTTTGATTGACCAAAGACCAAAACAAGATCGAGGCAGCTGAAATGTGGTTTCTAAGAAGAATGTTAGGAGTTTCATAGACAGCAAAGAAAACAATCGAGACAGTCTTGAAGGAGGTAGACACGAAACAAGAATATTTATGAAGACAAATTTAGCAAAAAGACAAGCAACATTTATTGGACATATTATGAGGCAAGAATAATTGCTAGTTCTTTTCTACCGAAATGTTTACACAAGAAAACTTTCTGAAACTCATTTAAAAAAGTAACATCAGATCAATCTTTGTTACTTAACATTTCAGAATCATTAGTTCACAGTCCTGTTAATGCATTACTTTAACTTTATGCAGTTTGTGTTTAGTGTTAATTTATTTTCCCTTCGCATTGTTGAAGTTAATTGTTACTAATGTTAGACTTAAGATTTCGTTCCATTTTACTATTCTACCACCTATTTCATGACTTTTTCCTCTGTCTCCCCTCTGCCCCAATCCAACCCGTCCAACTATCGTTCTCCATTTTATTTTATTTATACATCCCCCCCCCCCCCCCCCGTCTAATATACTTACAGTGAAGACGTTAAATCAAAGAACGAACAAACGAATAATTAGACACGAACGTCGTCTTGTTCAAGGTGAAAATGAAACGTAAGGCTTCTAAAGGGTGTTGTGTAATTGGTATTGTCTGAAAACAAAGGTCATTGAAACTAAGCGTGCTAATAGACTTTGTTATCATTTGTTAATAGTGTAACATCAACAGTACCAACATGTTAACCACAGCTAATCATAAACGAAGTTTTTCAGCCTTTGACTTTGCTCTGACAATTAGCTTCAGAAAACAAACACGGTGGGTTATGTGTGAAGACAAGCCCTATTTTAATCAAAAACACCAATAATTTCTAGGCGTTTACAAATTTTAAGCCAAACTCTCCCCAGATGCTACATGCAGTGATAAACTGACATGAGAGACTTTAGGGAGAAAAGAAAAAAAAAACTAATATAAAAACAAACATAGCCTAAGGTATTGAATTCTGCATACTACATGTGCACGCCTGAGATGCAAACTTAACTTCATCATCCATCATC
>CM060306.1:12595148-12607648 GCA_030674185.1 Monoplex corrugatus | reverse complement strand
ACCATTCACATCCTACAGCGCATTCAAAACAATGCTGCACGCCTTGTACTCAAAAAGAAAAAAAGCTGACCACATATCTCCTCTCCTGGCACAACTTCACTGGCTCCCTGTATCAAAGCGCATACAGTACAAACTAGACACCATGTGCTACAAAAGCCTCAATAACGCAGCCCCCGATTACCTGTCAAGCCTACTTGAGATCTATCTTCCCTCACGTACCCTCCGCTCTGCCTCAATCATCTCACCTTTCGCTTTCCACGCACTAAGCTCAATACATATGGTCCACGAGCATTCTCTGTTTCTGGTCTACTCTCCTGGAACAAACTTCCTCTCTCAGTCCGTCAGCAACCTACTTTTGTCTCCTTCAAGTCCGCTCTCAAAACTCACCTTTCTCCTCTGCATAAAATCCTGACCTCACTCAACCCCTCTGCACCCTGTCTCCACTCGGAGGGAATCACAATGTAATATATAATTGTATATAATATGCTCTCTATAATTTCCATTGCTTTTATTCTTTCTCCCCATTTATAGCCATGCGTGTGTGTGTGTGTGTGTGTGTGTGTGTGTGTGTGTGTGTGTGTGTGTGTGTGTGTGTGTTGTGTGTGTGTGTGTGTGTGTGTGTGTGTGTGTGTGGTGTGTGTGTGTGTGTGTGTGTGTGTGTGTGTGTGTGTGTATGTGTGTGCATGCGTGCGTGCGTGTGCGTGCGTGCGTGCGTGTGTGTCTGTTTCAGCGCTTATATTTGATTTTATCAAGATTTTGCGCTATATAAATATTGTAATTATTATTATTATAGATATTCCATTTATGACTACGCCGACATCATTCGTGACTATGTCAGATATTCTATGTATGACTATGCCAACATCATTCGTGACTATGTCAGGTACTCATCGATGACTTTACGTCAACATTGTTCGTGACTATGTCAGATACGGATCGATGACTTTACGCCAACATTACCTGTGACTATGTCAGATACTCATCGATGACTTTACGCCAACGTTATTAGTGACTATGTCAGATACTCCGCGGTGACTTTACGCCAACATCATTTGTGACTACGCCAGATACTCATCGATGACTGTACGCCAACATTATTCATGACTATGTTAGATGCCCATCGATGACTTTACGCATACGCCAACATTGTTCTTGACTATATTAGATACGCATCGATGACTTTACGCCAACATTATTCGTGATTATATTAGATACACATCGATGACTTTACGCCAACATTATTCGTGACTTATGTCAGATACACGTCGATGACTTTACGCCAACATTATTCGTGATTATATTAGATATACATCGATGACTTTACGCCAACATTGTTCGTGACTATGTCAGATACTCATAGATGACTTTGCGCCAATATTATTCATGACTATGTCAGATACTCATCGATGACTTTATGCCAACAGTATTCGTGAATACTATGGATTTGTCCCCCCCCCCCCCCCATCCCTGGATCTTCCCATGAAGACCCCGGTTCTCTACCATGATTGTTCACACGTTTACTGATCATCATACGTATGTCTTCTACACAACACTCAAATACATAATGTTGTACGTGTATGTTCTTGTTACTTTATCTCATTTGACTTCAGTTTGTGTTGGGCATATAATGCCGACCTCTCTGTCAGAGCAGTCTTCTTACTTGCTGAATTGTGTATACACAGAACCATATAAATATATAACCGTATAAAGAACCAGAAAAGGCGTCCCAGGCTGATGTTTTGTTCCACAAACCTCACCTCACAAACGCAACAAATATTTTTTTTTCCCGAAGACATTTTAGTCTATACTGCAACTAAATACAATGATACCTTACACGGGAAGAAGTCTTCATCTATGAAACGGCTAAATCTTTATGGGAATTCTTTTGTTGCGTATTGTTCCAGTGCTGTATTTTCTGTTGACATAGCTACAAGACATTCGGGAGTCATCCTCAAAGAAGTTAGGGCATCATCATCATCATCAGCATCAGCAGCAGCAGCAGTAGCAGCAGCAGCAGCAGTATCATGTGCCTTGCTGCATGATGTTGGTGATCATGGCATTCCACATGCATCTATCCCTTGTTGCCGCAAATACATCTTCCACCCTCTCTGTCCTCAGTCACCCTGGAAGTCTGTCCAATATTTTCTCCATGGGTCTACCTGGTGCTCTCTTTCCCTCCAGCTTTCCTCTAAGTTAGAGCAAGGGGATTGGAAATGACTGTTTTCTAAGCATTTTCGTCTCCTTGGCCGCGTGCACGCACGTTGATTTTACCCGTACGGTGTAAATGATTCGTTTCCGAACAGTCTTCATACTTTCCGTCTTTGGTAGACACGTTTTTTAATGTTTCCACGACCTACCAGACACTGACATGAGTTACAGGATCTGTAACTGCCAGCTTGTATACACGGAGAAGTGGTGGGTGGGTGTGTAGACACTAACGAGCCTGCACATACTTATGTTGACCTGGAAGAACGACAAAGTCTACTACACTCTTTACCGACCAGTCAGGAAGTACTAAGGCAAGATCGAAACCAGACCTTCCAAGTCCGACGGATTACCCTCTTGACTCTCCCGAACGTCAGACTGGTGGTATATATGACGGTGGAAGTGAAGGTGACAGTTTACCCGATCAGAGCCAGATGCCGGAGAGCATTGGCTTGTTTCTCAATCAGAGCCAGGTTTTGGAGTGCGTTGGCTTGTAAAGAACATCGCTCTTGTCGTTTTGTATCTCACACGTTTGGTAGAGGAGAATTTTTTGGTGGCTGTTGATGCGAGTTTACACGGTGACACGTACGAGTATTGAACGCCTTTGTGAAAAGCATCTAGGTGAATAGGTATCTGATTATGTTACTTCCCTTTGTGTGTGTGTGTGTGTGTGTGTGTGTGTGTGTGTGTGTGTGTGTGTGTGTGTGTGTGTGTGTGTGTGTGTGTGTGTACGTGCGCGGGTGCACACACACATATACGCACACACAAACACACACACACACACACAGTCACACACACACACACACACACTCTCTCTCTCTCACTCACACACACACACACACACACACACACACACACACATACATGCACACACACACACACACACACACACACACACACGCACACACACACATGCACACACCACACTACACACACGCACACACACACAACACACACACACGCACACACACACACACACACACACACACACACACACATACACACACACACGCCCGCCTAATATCACTCATAGTGAAAAGACGTTAAATCAAAGAACGAACGAACACACATACGCGTGTCAAAAGTTGGGGTGAACAGAATGGGAACATGTTTATTCAAAAAAGAAAAAAATCTCAGTAATTCTTCGAGAAATTGTTTTAGTTGTTGTTGTTCATATTGTTGTCATTATTATTGTTGTTGTTGCTGTTGCTGTTGCTGCAGCGAAGTTATACTTTTGCTTTTTTTTTTCTGTTTATCTTCTGGATTCCTGTTTCTCTCTCCTCTTCCCGACTTTCCTTACAATCTTGATGTGTCCTATATTCTTTTTTTTACCAGTCATCTTTTTTTTTCTAAAAAGCAAAATTGATTCATATCAACTCGATGTGTGTGTTGTGTGTGTGTGCGTGCATGCGTGTGGTGTGTGTGTGTGTGTGTGTGTGTGTGTGTGTGTGTGTGTGTGTGTGTTGTGTGTTATGTGTGTTGTGTGTGTGTGTGTGTGTGTGTGTGTGTGTGTGTGTGTTGTGTGTGTGTGTGGTGTGTGTGTGTGATTTTTTAAGGGAAAAAAAAACAACCTGTGTAAGTATGGATATGATTTTCTCAACTCTTTATTCACAAACGATTACCAGTATTAGGAAACCAAGCTGTGAATGGAAAATTTAGCAAAAGAAATTTTGAAAGTCAAGATTATATGTTCTAAAAGAAAGTGTATAAAAAGCAATTTTGTTTCAGAGTGGATGCGTAATTAATATCGTCTCAGAAACGCCTGACAATTGTTAACATATGTTTTTACGTTTATGACAGTTTGTTGCTGTTTTCAATACACGTCAAGTTTAATTTCAGCTACAGCCTTCTTCAAAGTCATAACGGCTTTAAACATTCCCAAATCTGGACTTCCTGCTGTGATTTTTTTTTGTTAAGGAATGGAACTTTGATAGAATGGCTTGACCAGTTCGTCTTCTTTTTCCGAATAAATGCTGCTGGCATGTGGAAGAGTGAAGTCAATGCAGCAAGGAAACGCCTGTCCACCAGAGTCTTCTCTCTTCATTACTCCCATCTGTTCATCTATCAAGTGACGCTTTCTAGACTCCCTTGCACACGTCCATCTGCGGATACCCTGAAAATCGCAGTAAATGGGCGCTGACATGTCTTGTGGACATTGCTCAAGAGAATCACATCCATTGAGGGGAGTGCAACGACGTTACGAAAATCGATGCTGTCACCTTTTCAAATCTCTCTGAAATTCGAAACGCGAATCTGATTTGTGCATCTGCTTTTCTGTTTAAAGGAAAACAACATTTCTGGGTTTTTTTTTCATTTCTCAAATTTACAAGCAATCATTTGAAAGAAGTGTTAAAAGTTTGCATGAGTGACGTATATTTTGAATAGATAAATTCAGAATGTTGGGCGCTAGAGGCAGCCTGAAAGTTTTGCTGCTGCTATTGTTGTTGTTTTGTTGTTTTTGATTTTTTAAAGTTACATAAGTTGTGAAGCATTGATACAGAATGTCACATATAGCCAAGCAAATTAAGGAGACAGAGGGACAGATGGATGAGCAGTGTCACAAAGATGGACAGACAGAGTACGAAAAAAAAGTAGACTGTATAGTGACAGCCAGAGAGACAGACAGACAGACAGACAGACAGAGAAAAGAGAGAGAGACAGAGACAGAGACAGAGAGATACATACATGGACAGAAAGAGACACACAGAGACAGAGACAGAGGCAAAGACAGAGACACAGAGACACTGAGAGAGACAGACAGACAAAAAGACAGACAGACAGAGGCAGAAACAGAGATATAGATTGACAGACACACAGAGAGACAAGGACAGAAACACATACAAACAGATAAAAAGACAGACAGACAGACACAGATATAGACAGACACACAGACAGATGGACAGAAGTAGCAAGAAAGAGACTGAGAAAAAGAGAGAGAGAGGGAGGTGGACAGAGAGAGAGAGAGACAAACAGACAGACAGGCAGACAGACAGACAGAGACAGACAGATAGACAGGCTGAGAAAGAGATAAAAAGACAGAAAGAGAGACAGACAGATATATATATATATATATATATATATATATAGCTAGATAAATAGATATATAGAGATAGATAAATAGCTAGCTAGCTAGCTAGTTAGATAGATAGATAGATAGATAGACAGACAGACAGACAAACAGACAGAGACACAGACAGAGACACAGAGACAGAGACACAGAGAGAGAAAGGACTGTTGTTGCCTGCCTGTGTGTTCATAGGGTAAACACATATATGCATGTTCAAGCTCAATCAGTTCTGTTCTTTCTCAATCTCTCTGTGTCTCGCACTTCGAAGAGCGGAATGGGAGTAAGGGTAATTGCAGGAT
Source organism: Monoplex corrugatus (assembly GCA_030674185.1). Lineage (NCBI taxonomy): Eukaryota > Metazoa > Mollusca > Gastropoda > Littorinimorpha > Ranellidae > Monoplex > Monoplex corrugatus. The sequence continues at coordinate 12,602,077 of CM060306.1, read as the reverse complement.
GGAATATGATGTTCCTCTGCAGGGGTCGACGTGGTCTCTGCTGTCTGAGCAGCCTTGCAAAGTAAGGTGGACTGTCCGTGCCCAGTTGTAGTTGGGAGAAATGAGAAGCGTGGGAACATTATATCTCCTCCTTTATGACCAGACTGCAATGACAACAGTAATTGCTTTGAAGTAAGGGAGAAAGTTTTAAAATGATACTGAAGGAAAACCAGGGAACGCTGAAAAACACCAACAACAAAAAACAACAACAAAACAACAACAACAAAAACAACAACAATAATAACAACAACAACAACAACAACAACAACAACAACAGAAAAGCAGTTAACAAGAACTTAGAAAGAAATGGAGAACGAGAAACGCGAAATGTACCATATACAAATTCTAAAGTGTTTTTTTTTTTTCTCCAACTTTCTTTCAGATTGATAAATGTTATGGTCAATGCGGCCATGGCTATTTTGCTACTGGAAGCAACATTTCCGAGGACGAACGAGACTGTTCACTTCTGGTCACTGCAGATACATTTTGAACCGAAACATTTTATGGAGTGGATGACAACAGAGAAGGTGGAAGGTATACTTGCAGCAACAAAGGACAGATTCGTATGGAGGGCCATAATTGCCAACGACGTGTGGCAGGGCACATGATGATGATGATGATGATGATGATGATGATGATGATGATGATGATGATGATATGATGATGATGATGATGATGATGATGATGATGATGTGATGATGATGGTGATGATGATGATGATGATATTATAAAGTAAATGTGCGTGAAGAGTGGATTGTTTCTTTGTCATACTTAGAAAAAAACAAACGTTTGATTCATTTTTAACTCATTAACCAGTAGCCCTGTTTAGCTATAGACACAACAGTCTATGCCATTCATTAAAACTAAGTCAGAGAATGTGGTCATAAGCATATGTAAATGTATCTTAATATGAGGTTGTGGACATCAAAATAGGTAAACATACATCCAATAATGAATGTCAAATTGTTGGTTCTGATTCTCAGTTCTTTAGTACTGTGAATAAAATGCAAAGCCATCTACATTAGAGAGACTGCATTAAGTTAATGCTGATCCATGCTGTGCATGTTAGGTCACTGACATGGAATATTGTCTCAGTGAAGTAAGCACGAGTGTTCATTTATGGCTTTGATGACGTGTCTAGTTTATAATCATTTTCTGTTCCAGGCAAATTTAAGTAGTTGCTGATACATTTGAAATGGAACATGTAGCATGCTAGCACAAAGGGTACATTGATGGATGCCTTGGCCCTCCTAGCTCATGAACTTTATAGAACTTCTGGTTTTCACCAGTCACCGTGATGTGGTAGTTACTCAATGGACTACCTTCACAAAATCATTGTGGGATTTATCGACTCTAACTGGCTCCTACCCAGAGTTAGGCTTGTTATAGGCTCATTGGGAAGACTGGGACTACGCAGTCGAGTCTCATCCATTTCACAGATGCGTCGTCAAGGGTGTTGCACAAATCTTTTGACCAGCAGCGCAGGTGTCTGTATATCTAGTTGATGCCAAGATGCAGTTTCATTTTTAGATGGAATTCCATGGCATCATGGTTGTCATTCTCATTGACATGATCATCACCCAGCTTCGGGTTTTCATTTGGGGTGGCATAGAAAAAGGGATGCAAAAAAAGGTGAGAATAAAAGTAACCTCCCTGAGTGCAATGACCCTTAAAAAAATTGAAAGTCTCTAATTTTGTTCTGTTTTTGTTGTTGTTGCATATTCCTAATATTGAATGATCATTTAATCAAAATACTAAAGCTTATTTCACGATACGGTGTTAAATGCGCCATTTTATGTAACAGCTTTTAATTAGATTTGAGACTGTCTTCCTCATTTTAGGTAATGACTTCTTGAGATGGCCTCTTGTTATAAATGTTCACTTACTATGAATTGCATTCTATCATTCGTAACAAAATCAGAGCAAATGAATAGATAAAAAAAATTTAAAAGATATAAAATATTTATCTTTGGAAGACACTTAATGCATCCTTTGTACAAGTACAAACATGCAAATGTGTGAATGTTTTGACTTTCAAACGAAATATTGTTTTCTCATAATTTCTTTTTTAAATGAAGTGAATGAACAGATGATTACATGAATTAATGAAAAACAAAAGAAACAAAGACACACAGTTATCTTACAATTAACAAAACAGTCATTCTTTTTCTTAGTCACAGGTCACCTTCATATATAAATAACAATAACAGAATGTGACTGGCATTCAGTCAATGTTGTTTAAAGCTAAGTTGTGCATATTTAAGTATTAATAAATTCTCTACCTGTCAATTACCAATGTGCCTTTTTCCTAAGCACTCATCAATGTGATCATACACACAATCTGTTGATAAAAATGAATCTTCTGGCTTTTTATTTCGCTTTGTTTTGCTTTGTGGTTTATTTCCGTTTCTGTGTTTGTTTTTATCTTTCACTTGCTCTTATTGAAAAGAAGAGGGCAGTGGTTTGTCAGGTTGTTTGATTCTTAAAAGCACTTGTCTGCGCGTTCGTGCCCTGGCATTTCCATTGGTTTCACGGATGTGTAATGATGCGGTCGTGACCTCCTCAATGCCTCCAGAGAACGGTCTTTTGATACACGGCAACCACACATTCACATCATCCCGATTAGCGCTGGCCCTGTCTGTGTGGAGAGTGCTAGGGACCACAGCCACCAAGCTTTATATTACTGTTGATTAATGTGTACATTTGATTTTTTTCAGAACAGCGGGAAACGGGATTGCTGTAGGTGAAAGAATCCGTTATCAATGGGTGACATGTTTAGTGATTTTCCTTCTCTGCTTCTTTCTCTTCCTTTCTTTCCTTCTCTAATCAGATTCTATTGATCTGATCCTACCTCCTTTCATTTACTGCATTTCCTATCACCAGTTGGCCGAAAATTTGCGCCTGTCTTGTCTGGGTATACTAAATCACGCGTTCAGATGCTATGTTCGCGTGTTTCTAGTTCTTCCTTTTATTCCAGCGTTTTACTCTCACTGTATTTCTGTTGTTTTATTTTTATGGTGGTTAATTGGGGGTTCTTCTTTGTTTTTGTTTGATGTTGTTGTTTTTTTTCATACTACTTGCGACATAACTGTATGTAAGGCTTCTTATCTAGCTGAAAACCATCAGTTTCATTTGTCCATGACAACTTGCGTACAACAGATGGAAGCAGTAAATTGAAAGAGAGCTTTTCTTGTTGTTTAATTGTTTTCTTTTCTATCTGCTCCTGATGTGGCTGCTGTTCTTTTCAGTCACTCCCTTCTGTTTCTTTTCCTCGTCTCCCCCCCCCCCCCCCCTTTCATTCTTTCTGTTATCGTTTTTATTTTTCTGTTGTTTCCTTATTTCCTCTTCTTGCGTGTTATTCTCCGCTTTCATTTATTTTTTCTGGGGTCTGTTTACTTTTCTTCAAATTGACATGTATTCAAGCGTCTGCCTATGTCCACCATCTCTCTATTGGAATAGGGGTTCAACCATTTTTTTGCAATCCAAGTGGACTAGTAACCCTTCAATGTATAAACATTGTGCTGCTGACAGAAATGACCTCATAGCTTTAGCGCAGGGCCAGAACCCAGCCATCCAAATAGCTAAGTGAAAAAAAACACGTTCAGGTCACTGGCTGATTTCTATTTGCTTTTAAGTTCGTTTGTGTGTCTGTGTGTGTGTGTGTGTGTGTGTGTGTGTGTGTGTGTGTGTGTGTGTGTGTGTGTGTGTGTATGTGTGTGAGTGTGTGTGTATGTATGTGCGTTCGTGCGTGTGTGCGCATGTGTGTGTAAGTGTGTGTGAGAGAGAGAGAGAGAGTGTGTGTATGCGTGTGTGTGTGTGTCTGTCTGTCTGTGTCTCAAGCGTGTGTGCACATACCACACACACACACACACACACACAACACACACACACACACACACACACACACACACACACACACACACACACACACACACACACACACAAGGGAGTGAGTTTAATTTGTACACTCTCGTGAACTTCCTAAACCTACAATATTTTCTACGGCATGAGTGGTGGCACAACCTTGTACAGCTCCCTCGAGGTCTGCAACACACTCCTGATCTCAGATTCATTCCATCACACAGCCACAGTGCCAAGAGCCCAGCATGGCCTTTCAGCATCAATTCAATGTAAGACCACACATCAGGTGGCTTTGCGCTGCTGCCACAAACGTTAACCCTTTGACTACCGCACCCTGTCCACCAACTGCAAAAAAACGTAAACCTTTGACTCCCTCAACTTATCCACCAGCTTCCTGCAGGAAGGAGTGTTAAGTTTATTTGCTTTGGTAGCATGGTTGGCAATGCACGACGCTTGTGGACAGGGTGAGGGAGTCAAAGGGTCACGTTTTTTTGCTTTGCTAGCACGGCTGGCAATGCAGGACGCTGGTGTTCCGGGTGTGGAAGTCAAAAGGTTAAGGTTCGTGATTAGTCGGTGGCGAATTGAATAAGGTAGTCGTTAAGTCTCCCCTTTTGACTGTTTGAATTGGTGTTTTAATGCCTGGAACGCTTGCCTAGTCCTGAGACACAGACTGTTCTATGTGGAGAATATGCTACTGCAGGGTTAACGACACGAACATGATAAGAAAACGTGTTTCATATTTGAATAGACAGGCAATAGGAACTGGTGAATGTAAGCGTTTATTGCAATACAAAAACACTTGAAGAAGAAAGAAAAAAAGAAAGAAAGAAAGGAAGGAAGGGTGGAAGGAAGGAAGGAAAGAAAGAAACCGAAAGAAAGAAAGAAAGAAAAAAGAAAGAGAGAAATAAAGAAAGAAAGAAATAGACAGGGTAGCAGAAGAACAGGACATGGAACACATGAGTGACAGAAACAAAAATACAGTAAGAGGAAGTCTCGTTTCTTTACGATATTATTGCTAGCCTATCTGCATAAAAAACAACATTAAACAGAATATTCTTTTGAGCAAAGACACACAAAAAAATAACGTTTCATGTCTGTATGATACTATTGCTAGCCTATCTGCAAAAAACAAACAAACAAACAAACAAACAAACAAACAAACAAACAAACAAAAACAGAATATTCTTTTGAGCAAAGAAGTCACACACACACACACACACACACACACACACACACACACACACACACACACACACACACACACACACACACCACACACAAACACACACACACACACACACAAACAAACAAAAAACAAAACAAAAATCATTTCACTTCTCTATGATACTATTGCTAGCCTATCTGCATAAAAAAACAAAAACAACAACAAAAAACAACAGAAAACAGAATATTCTTTTGAGCAAAGTAGTCAACAAAAATCAAAATAAAAAATCAAACAAACAGAAAGACAAACAAGTAGAAAGAGAAAGAGCAAACAACGAGGGGCCGTTCAAACAGCAGACGCTAATACAATTTCATTCTCTGTGATGCTAAGACATAGAACGCGGTCTTCGTTTCAGCTTTATATTGCCCTCAGTGGGAACAAAAAAGTGTCAAAGGTAAATTTTATCTGCCCTATAGGAAAGGAATCCAAATGTCGCACATCACGTTTTCCACAAATGACTCCTAATAATACCACACTGACAGGCGCAAGTAGGTAAGAGGTTGGAATTATGTTCAGAAAGTCTGGGTTCGATCCTTCTTCGGACTTCGTGTCTAGTGGATAAAGGACAGATTTTTTTCGGGTCTCCGAGGTTAAGATGTGTACAGACCTGCTGTTAGTGTCAAAACCCTCTTCGTGGATATAGGCGTGCAGAAGATATCATATGTGACCTCCCACCACGAAATCAGTCTTAACTAGCATTTTGGGCATTTTGAGATATGCATATCACTGGAAAGTGTACATTCTGCTGATTATGTTGGTACTTGAATAAAGCTTGTACTCAAAACAAAATGTAGAAGTTATGTATGTTTAAAGTCATTAAGTTGTATGAAGGCCGTTTTGATAAAACGGCCTCTAAAGTTTCTGTGTGCTCTCCTACACATTTTCCTTAAATTTCTTTATTTGGTGACTTTGACCCAGTTTGTTTCTAATTTTCGCTGTCATTATCTGAAAGGTGCACCAAAGATCTTTCTGTAGAATATTACATGTGCGGGTACTGCACAGGTTACGGTTCATAATAAGAGACGCAAATAGGTACTTTTGGTAGGAAATTGCGTTCTTTCTGCTGCGATCAGTGCATTTAAAATACCATTTTAAATTGATTAATAATATTTTTTTCAAGGAAAAAAAAATCTGTGGGGGATAGATTATATTCTATAGAAATCAAATTTGAGAAAAAATCAAAACACCCCAGATAGACTCTCAGTCACCTTTTCAGCTCCTAGTGCTGTTCGACTGACTGCGAGTTAAGACTGATTTCGTAGTGGGAGGTCACAATTTAATTCTCTGTGCTGCTAAGACATAGAACGTGGTCTTCGTTTCAGCTTTATATTGCCCTCAGTGGGGAAAAAAAAAGAAAAAAAAAAAAAAAAAGAAAAAGAAAAAAAAAAAAAAAAAAGTGTCAAAGGTAAATTTAATCTGCTCTAGGAAAGGAATCCAAATGTCGCACAACACGTTTTCCACAAATGACTCATAATAATACCACACTGACAGGTGCAAGTAGGTACGAGGTTGGAATTATGTTCAGAAAGTCTGGGTTCGATCCTTCTTCGGACTTCGTGTCTAGTGGATAAAGGGCAGACCTGTGTACAGACCTGTTGTTAGTGTCAAAACCCTCTTCGTGGATATAGGCGTGCAGAAGATATCATACGCCAGGGCTTAAAACAGGAGGAGGAAAAAAACAACAACTCTGAAACTAGGGGGGTCCAAGGGGGGCAAATCAGGGGCCATAACTTGTGCGCCCTTGCTATGAACGCTTGCAAGCCGATCACGGATGCCTTGCTCCTTTCGGTTTTCTTTTCTTTTT
>CM060306.1:12575148-12592648 GCA_030674185.1 Monoplex corrugatus | reverse complement strand
TGCCAAAACCCAATGTACCATCAAACCACAAGAGCAAAGCAGTGCTGCAAAACTGATGCATATCAACTAATTGCATTTCTGTGTATGGAGATGAGTGATTCAGCGAAAGCATATTGTCTATTTGTCGGTCGGTCGACATTTCGTTTGCCAAGTTCTGTTTGGTTGTTGTTCATGATGTAAAGTGAACATGACATCAATAGGATTGTTAGCGAAATTTTGTTTAGAAATTTCATAAGAAAAAGAATTAGCTGTGAGCTATGAAATGAATATGAAAAAGAAATATACTGTATCGTCTTAAGACATGACGTAACAGTAGGTATTTTCAACAACAACAACAACAAAAAAGAATTTCTAATAAAGTCAATAACCAAAAACAACAGATTTGATGATAAAGTCAATAACCTAAAACAACAGATTTTCTGATAAAGTCAATAACCTAAAACATCAGATTTTCTGATACAGTTAATAACCAAAAACAACAGATTTTCTGATAAAGTCAGTACCCTAAAACAACAGATTTTCTAATAAAGTCAATAACCAGATGCCACAAGAGTTGCCATCTTCCCTTGTATCTGTATATATACGAAACGTATACTTATGATTTTTATATGGAAAACAAATGCACGCGTATTTTGGAAAAAGGACAAGAAAACAAAATAATAATCAGCTGCGGTTGGAATAAACCCACAGACTGATTCCACCCAGTGTGCATACATCAGAGAATGGTTAAAAAAGACATCAGACACGGTCCAATAACATAGCCAAATATTTACACCGAAGTTAAAACAACAAGTTCAACCAAAATAGCGTCCATCCTCAGTCCAAATAAGACGTTTAAGATACGTAAAAAAAAAAACTTGTCAGCAAGATGGTTCACCATTATTCATAATTGTATATATATATATATATATATATATATATATATATATATATATATATATATATATATATATATATTGACCATTTAGTATCCACGACTTGTGGAAGAGACAAACAAAGGAGAACAAAATGCAAAAGGACTCAGAAACTATTTTAACGCACAGATGATGACAAACATTTGTCATATTAAAACTGCATACCTCCATTTCATTTCTGTAGTGTTATGATGAAAATGTAAGGCGACAAAAACACCACTGTGGCAAAACAGCAGGCAATGAAATGTCAGAACTTTGCAGGAGAAGAGAGAGAGAGAGAGAGGAGAGAGAGAGAGAGAGAGAGGGAGGGAGGGAGAGAGAGAGAAAGGAGAGGAGAGAGAGAGAGAGAGAGAGAGAGAGAGAGAGAGAGAGAGAGAGAGAGAGAGAGAGCGATATGGTAGAACCAGATTTCTGTTCTTTTCCCCACATCAAAGTTTTATTACATGTTGTGTTTCTCCTCACGTCTTGTTCTTCTTTCTCTGTTCTTGTTCTTTGTTCTTCTTCTTTTCAATTTTGTTTTTCTTGTTCTACTTTTTCTTATATGTTGTGTAGTGTTGTTTGAGCTGTTGCAGCTGCTGTTGCTCCTGCTGTTGTTTTGTTGTTTTGTTTTTTCTTCTTTTCTTCTCTCCTTCTTCTTCTTCTCTTCTTCTTCTTCTTCTTCTTCTTCTCTCTCTCTTCTTCTTCTTCTTCTTCTTCTTTTCTTTTTCTTCTTTTCTTTCCCTTTCTTCTTCTCTGTCTTTTTCTTTTTTCTTTTCTTCTTCTTCTTCTTCTTCTTCTTCTTCTTCTTCTTCTTCTTCTTCTTCTTCTTCTTCTTCTTCTTCTTCGCTTCTTCTTCGCATTCTTCTTCTTCTTCTTCATTCTTCTTCTTCGCATTCTTCTTCTCTTCTTCTTCTTCTTCGCATTCTTCTTCTTCTTCTCTCTTCTTCTTCTTCTTCTTCGATTCTTCTTCTTCGCATTCTTCTTCTTCTTCTTCTTCTTGCATTCTTCTTCGCATTCTTCTTCGCATTCTTCGCATTTTTTCTTCGCATTCTCTTCTTCTTCTTCCATTCTTCCTTCTTCTTCCATCTCATCATCTTCTCATCATCATCATCATCATCATCATCATCATCATCATCATCATCATCATCATCACCTTCTTCTTATTATTTTTATTCATCATCATATCATCATCATCATCATCATCATCAGTAGTAGTAGTTTTAGTAGTAATAGTAGTGGTAATAGTAGTAGTAGTAGTAGTAGTAGTAGTAGTAGTAGTAGTAGTAGTAGTAGTAGTAGTAGTAGCAGCAGTAGTATTTCTTCGTAGTCGTCGTCGTCAGGAACTTCTTCTTCTCTTTCTTTCATCAAATTCGTAAATAATTTTTGTTCATTTCGTTTTAGATTCTTTGTTTATTTGTTTGTTTGTTTGTTTGTTTGTTTGTTTGTTTGTTTGTTTTCAACAGAAAAAAAAACAAACTATTTTCCTCTGAGTCTTGGTGTGAAGTAAGGGAAACGAGACGCCTACACCACTCACATTCCTCCGTTATCTTTCAGCATGTCTGGCCTACCTTTACTCCACAAGACTGCACAGTCAACAGGGAACATGTTACCCCATCAGGGGAAAATCAAATTTCATTCTGCAATTATTCTCACTGCAGTTCTAACATGATGGAAACAGGCAGAAATGGACGGGACTGCGTGTGGGAAAGAGCGTAAGGACGAACGAAGAGATAAGAAAGGATGAATTGAAAACAAACATGTTTTATGCATAGATGTAGACATGCACGCAACATCGTTCTCTCTCTGTCTCTGTCTCTCTCACTCTTTCTCTCTCTCTGTCTCTGTCTGTCTGTCTGTCTGTCTGTCTTCTCTCTCTCTCTCTCTCTCTCTCTCTCTCTCTCTCGCACACACACACGCACACACACGCACACACACACACATACACCACACACACACACACACACACACACACATACACACACGCACGCACGCACGCGCGCACGCACCACACACACACACACACACACACACACACACACACACACACACACACACACACACACACACACACACACACATACACACACTTCACGAATCCTATTTTAACATACACTTTTGACATTTACTTCAACATTTACTTCAACATCCGTTCTTCAATTTAAAAAAACAAACAAACTTAAAGCGCATGTATGAACGAAACTAGATCTATTACCTGAATATACAATACACACGCACCAACTTTGCAGAAATGATTGTTTTCAAACACACACAGCAGACACTGCACAACATTAAAGCAAAAATGTATTTTCGTTAGAACTAGAAAACCAAACGCAGAAATGAAATTTCTCCGATAAAATTCCAGAATTTATTTGTAAATTAAAAAACAAAAGCATCGATTCTGGCACTGGCTACTCATCCACATCGTAGAAAGCAATGTTCTTAGGCAATGTATACAAGACATACTGGCCCATCATCTGTACACTCTACTGTGCTCACCAAAGAACGGTGTAAAAATGTGTCACTTACCTGATGCACAGATGGAAGGAATGATTGAGAGTAAACCCCTCTGGACAAATATTTGCTTATGGATTAGATAGATCCCGGCCTTGGCGTTCAATATCATACTGATAAATGCATAAAGGAAAGAAAACGAAGGGAAAGGTAACAAAACAAATAAAGCAAATAGGCAAAGAAACAAACAAATGTGACCTCCCACCACGAAATCAGTCTTAACTAGCATTTTTTGGTATTTTGAGATATACATATCATTGGAAAGTGTACATTCTGCTGATTATTTTGGTACTTGAACAAAGCTTGTACTAAACAAAATGTAGAAGTTATATATGTTTAAAGTCATTGAGTTGAATGACAGCCATTTTGAGAAAATGGCCTCTAAAGTTTTTGTGTGCTCTCCTACAAATTTTCCTTAAATTTCTTTATTTGGTGGCTTTGACCCAGTTTGTTTCGAATTTTCGCTGTCATTATCTGAAAGGTGCACCAAATAACTTTCCGTCAGTATACTACATGTGTGGGTACTGTACAGGTTACGGTTCATAATAAGAGACAAAAAGAGGTAGAGGTACTTTTGGTAAGAAATTGCGTTCTTTCTGCTGCGATCAATGCATTAAAATACCATTTTAAATTGATAAATATAATTTTTTCAAGAAAAACACATTTCTGTGGGGGATAGATTATAGTCTACAGAAATCAATTTTGAGAAAAAGTCAAAACACCCCAGATAGACCCTAAGTCACCTTTTCAGCTCCTAGTGCTGTTCGACTGACTGCGAGTTAAGATTGATTTCGTGGTGGGAGGTCACAAATATACAAACAAAGAAGTCAAGAGAGCAAAGAAAGAAAAGAAAAACGAAAGAAGTAAAAGACAGAAAACGAAGGGAAAAAGAACCACTGTATATCATTAAACTAAGTCCATGTACATAAAAGTAGACATACTGATCAATGTATACATAAAGAACCCAAACATCAATAGTGAGACTTCACAAAATGCGTTTGTACGATATGTCCTCGCTTTTTTGTTTTATTTTTGAGTACAAGATAACAAACAGCATTGCAAGGCAAACGCTAACAAGCGAAATAAACCACATGCTTTTCGATCTAACTTGTCCCAAACATCAGACATATCTACGTTGCAACTAGTTCATGTCTGTTTAGTCGTTGGAGGACAGAAGAGAGGCGCTTGATTTTTTGCTTGCTTGGTACCAGCGATCTTGAGTTCAAGGGTATTTCGACACAAGATCGGATATCTCGAGTTCAATCCTAGCCTACAACATTTAAAAAGGTGAAAACGCACCATCCCTTACCCATCTTAATGTTTCCATCATTGTGGTGCCAGCTTATAGTTTCCAGGTTTCCTGCTCCCACCCAACCTTTCCATTTCACTGCGTTTTCACCGCACTTCTTCTTTCTTTTTCGTTTTCTTTTTTTTTTTTTTCAGGCTGGGAAAGACTGCCAGACGACTGATAGCAGATGTCGGCGGAGCGCAGATGGTACTGTCTGAGTGCAAAAAAAACCTTCTGGAGCAAACGCCAAATTCCAAATCTGCACTGTGACCTTACGAGTGAACTCTGATTCGTCAATGTCTGGACCAGAGCCAATCGAGTTAGCATACAGCTTCCACAAAAGCTTCCAGCTGGTCTGACGGGCATCTTTTTTTTTTTATTCTTTTTTTGTTTTCTTGTTTTGTTTTTTCTTGGCTTTAATGTGGAAACTACTTGCTATACAAAAGAGGCCCCGTTATGCAATCCGTTTGTTTTTCATTCTTTCTCCCTCCATGTATACAACCACCACCCCCACCCACCCACCCCCACAACTCCCAACTTCTATTTTTGTCTGTCTGTCTGTCTGCTGTCTGTCTGTTTGTCTCTCTCTCTCTATCTCTTCTCTCTCTCTCTCTCTCCTTGATCTCTGCCTCTCTCTCTCTCTCCGTCTCTCTCTCTCTCTCCGACTCTCTCTCTCTCTATCTCGATCTCTGTCTCTCTCTCTCTCTCTCCGTCTCCGTCTCTCTCTCTCTCTCTGATTGTAATGTATAGAAATATTAGGCTTCTGTTCCTCGAAAGGAAGTTAGATACCGCTTGAAAAGACACTATTACATAGAGTATGTGTATGAAGTGGTCTTGTTATGGGATTACCCAGTAGTAACAATTACAGGTACTCTTTGAATTATATTGAATTCTTTTTCGAGCTTTGTAATCTAACATATTTGTACTGCTCGCTATTAGATGTTTTTACTGAAAGGTTAGGAGAAAAAAAAAAACTGTGGATGAGTCTCTCTCTCTCTCTCTCTCTCTCTCTCTCTCTCTCTCTCTCTCTCTCTCTCTCTCTCTCTCTCTCTCTCTCTCTCTTTTGGGTGTGTGTGTGTGTGCGTACGCGCGCGCGCCGCGTGTGTGTGTGTGTTGTGTGTATTTGTTTGTGTGTGTGTGGTGTGTGTGTGTGTTTGAACAAAGCCATGTTATGTATCTAAGTGTTATTATTTTACCTCGTTGTTCATAGTATTAACATTGGTATCAGTAATTTTCGACTTGGTCTTGGCACGTCTGACGGCCGTTGATGCCTAGATTCAAACTTAGGTGGAAGACAAATTGATGAAAAAAAGGGCACACACACACACACACCAACACACACCCACACACACACCACCCACACACACAACACACACACACACACTCACAAACACACAACCACAACACAACACACACACACAAACAACACATCACACATCAAAAAACACACACACACACACACACACACACACACACACCACACACACACACACACACACACACACACACACCACACAAACACACACACCACCACACAACACACACACACACACACACACTCCCACAAAACACACACCATACACACACACCACACACACACACAACACACACACACACAAACAACAAAAAAACAAACACATACACACTCTCGAAAACACACACACACACACACACACACACACACACACACACACACACACACACACAACACACACACACACACACACACACACAACAACACAACACACACACACACACACACACACACACACACACACCACTCACTACACACTAACACACACCACCACACACACACACACACACACACACACACACACACACATCACACAACACACACACACGCAACTCACCATACACCCACACACAACACACACACACACACACACACACACACACACACACCACACACACCACCACACACACACACACACTCACACACACACACACATCACACACACACACTACCACACACGACACACACACACACACACACACACACACACACACCACACACACACACACACACTCACACACACACACACACACACACAAACACACACTCACACAACACACACCACACACTTACACACTCACACAAAACACATATCACACCCCACACACTCCACACACACACACACACACACAACACACACACACATCACACACACAACACACACACTCACACACACACACACACCACACTCACTCACACACACACACACACACACACACACACACACACACCACACACACACACACACTCACACACACACACCACACACCACACACACACACAACACACACACCACACACACACACACACACACACACACACACACACACCACACACACACCACACACACACACAACACACACACACCACACACACACACACACACACACCACCGGCTCATTTAGAATGTAAGGAGATAAGTGTCGAAAACACGCTGGACAGGGACTTCTTCTCTGAGGACCTTCATCTACTTTCAGACTCTCCCAACAGTTTCTAGTTATAATTATAACTAACTTTGACCACACTAATATACAAATGTAGGATATTATCAGATCTGCCACAGTGCCAGAGCAGATATAACCAGTTCTTACGAGGAGAAGATAAGTAAATTCTGGGGTTTTCAAATAATTGGTATCGCAGAGAAATCCATGGGATTTAATTTCCAATCTCACTATATGAATGAAATTGCTGGGGCAAAAACTGTTAGTGTTATGGAGAAATTGAAATGTCAATAGGCGTAATCCATGTTTTAAGAAAATGGACGAGAATATTTGAGATCAGTCAATAACATTAGATTTTCGTTAACAAGCAAAATAAAATGCTTTCATGAGAACTGATTTTTGAGAAAATCGATGAGGATGTTTGAGAACAGTCAATAATATCAGATTTTCTTAAACAAGTTAAAATAAACACTCTCTCATGAACTCTTGTCTATTGTTTTCAATTACGTTGTGCAGCGCTCGAAAGACGATGCCATCTATTTGAAAATGATGTGCAGAATGTTGAAATTCTGTAAGGCGTCGAGTTGTAAGGACTGTCTGAAAACTGCCAGTTAAAGGTAATCTTAACAAAGCATTATCTAGAGGTATCACTGTTCCTGCTTGATTTCATCGCCTCTTTGGTTAAATGTCTTTAAGAAACTTACGAGAAATCTTAAGGAAATTCCCGAAGATCAAACTGCAACTCAGATCTCGATATTAACAAGGTAAACTTTTTACTAGGATTATGAGATCCAAAACAAGTGTGACTGCCTGCGTCCAGCAAAAAGGAACCAGAAAAAAAAAACGAAAGAAGAATGCAAACGCGTATTTAATACAACAAGACAAGACAGGCGCAAATTTTCGGCAACTGGACACAGCAGCAGAGAAGTTTCAGTCTTTTTCTAATAATTTGTTTGTTTATTTGTAATCTTACACTAGACACAAAACCACATTATGATGTCATCTTAGTCGGTTTATTCTTTTTGTCACATTGGACACAGCAGCAGAGAAGTTTCAGTTTTCTCTTATAATTTTCGTATCTGGTATTTGTTTGTTTGTAATCTTACGCTTGACAAAGGCCAGTTGGCCGAAAATTTGCGCCTGTCTTGTCTTATTGTATTAAATACGCGTTTGCATTCTTCTTCCGTGTTTTTTCTGGTTCCTTTTAGGTTTATGAGGCTACGTTTCCATTTCCTTGTATACGACTTATGTCTGTTGGTAAGAATGGATCACAGGTGTTAACAACTGTTTGCAGCTTTGAAAATGCTACAACAATGCAAAAAAAACTGTGATCAGGCATCCTTCTGCCATGCTTGTAGTTTTCTCCCACCCCCCCCCCACCCCCGTCCAACTCCCCCAGCCAACAGCAACCACCTAACCCAGGTTCATTCTGTCGCACAGGCAGGGCCAAAACCTACTACGTTTACAGAAGCTGTCTACGCATACTTGCCAGGAGGCCACAGACAGTATGGCCCTATCTGCTGCTCAAAAGATTGAAGATTGAAGATAGTTTGAATGCACTACATGTGCCGGTAGTTGATACAGTAGTGCTTTATCGCATTTTCGCTGAACTGATTCTTTTAAGATGAAAGAATCTTACTCTCAGCCTTTGTTCGTAGATCTGAGAAGGGGGATATTTCACGTGACTGGTACTCATTTTTGGAGGGTAAACGGCCCCTGTTTACTGGAGAACACATTATCAGGAATCAAGAGACAGCAGATGAAAACGGGTAGCAAAATGAAATAATGGACGTGAAGCAAGAAGGAATAAGAAGAACAGAAAATGGCAGCACGTAATTCAAAACATGGGATTATTTCGGCCATCATCATCATCAGGTGCCCTGCCGCATGGCGTTGGTGACCATGGACTTCCAATCATCTCTATCTCTCATTGCCCCCAGCATCTCCCCCACCCTCTTCATCCCCAGCCACTCTGCAAGTCCGTCCAGCATTCTCTCCCTGGGTCTACCTGGTGCTCTCTTTCCCTCCAACTTTCCCGTTGTGACCAGGTGCTCCAAATCCCCCTTCCTCATAAAATGGCCTATAAATGTTGCTTGTATTTTCCTAATCTTCCTTATGAGTGATCTACTTGTGTCTGCCTCCATCAAGACTGTCTCGTTTGTTTTCTTTGCTGTCCATGGAACTCTCAACATTCTTCTGAGAAACCACATCTCGGCTGCCTCGATCCTGCTCTGGCTTTGCTTGCTGACTGTCCACGCCTCGCATCCGTACAACAGTATTGGTTCTATATAACATTCAAGGACTCTCTTTCTGATGTTAATTGATAGGCACTTGTTGGTAAGAATGCTTGTCATCTTCTTGAATGCTGTTTTGGCTTGACCGATTCTGCCAGCTATTTCCGATGTACATCTGCTGTTTGATGAAATGACCGTTCCCAGGTATTTGAACTTATTAACCTGTGTCAAGGTTGTGCCATTTGCTGTTACTTTGCAGGAGGGGATTTTTTTTACTGATCACCATGACTTCAGTCTTCCTGCTGTTTAGTTCCAACCCCTTACCTTTGCTTTCTGTTTCTAGTATATTCACAAGGTTTTGTAGGTCCCTTTCATTTTCTGAAATTAGCAAGGTGTCATCTGCGTACCGAATGTTGTTTATCATTTTCCCTCCAACCTTTAACCCAGGGTCTTCTTCTAGGTTTCTCATGATGTTTTCGCTATATAGTGAAAACAGATCTGGTGACAAAACACAACCCTGTCTGACTCCTCTTTTGATGTTTTGAAATGAGCTTATATTGTTTTCTATTCTCATTGCAGCTGTTTGTTCCCAGTACATATTCCTGATTATTCGTAGATCTTTTCCATCGACATTTAGTCTCTCCAGTTGGTTGATCAATTCATCATGTCGTACCCCATCGAAAGCCTTGGTATAGTCAACAAAGCATAAATATAAATCCTTATTCATCTCAATTGACCTCTCTATGATAGTTTTTAGGATGTATATGGCATTAATAGTTCCTTTCCCCTCCACAAATCCACACTGTTCTTCTGCTATTTCTCTTTTGATTATATTCCTTGTCCTCATCATGATTATTCTTAACAGGATTTTTGTTACATGACTCATCAAACTGATTGTGTGATGGAGTTCGCATTCTATAGCCCCTGTCTTCTTTGGAAGTGCAATGAAAATTGATTTTGACATATCTTTGGGGATTTTTCCAGTGTCATAAATTTCATTTAGGAGGACTGATATTTTTTCTATACCAAATTCCTCCAGGGCTTCAATTATCTCTGTAGTAATTTTGTCTGGTCCTGGGGCTTTTCCTGGTTTCATCGTTTTCAGTGCCGCTCTAACTTCATCTTTCATTATGGGTGGTCCTTCAAAGTTCTTTTTTATAATGTGTTCTTCGTTTCTGTCATCCTCAAAAAAGGTCTTTAATGTACTCTCCCCATCTGTCTAATATTTTGTCTTTTTCCATGATAAGCGTGCCATCTTTCGATTTTAAGCAACCAGTTGATGTGAATGTATTTTTCCTGTGGACAATTTCTTCAATTCGTCTGTACATACCCTTTTTCGGCCATATGTTGGTAAATATTGATAATAAAACAGAAAGGTCATGGGTTTGATTTGCTTAGACACCTCTGCCTGGTCGGTAAACTTTGGAATTGTTTCCCCAAACTTCCCAGGTCAACATATCTGCAGACATGATGGTGCTTACATCGGTTTCGTGAATATATGTGCCTGTAAAATACTAAATTTACAAGTTTATCGTTTAACTCCTTTCAATGGCTGGCCTATGGAAACAAAACTCCCAGCAATCACGTTCACCATAGATGCAGACTGTGCACAACTCCCAGCATTCATGTCCACCATAGATGCAGACTGTGCAAAACTCCCAGCATTCACATCCACCATAGATGCAGACTGTGCAAAACTCCCAGCATTCACATCCACCATAGATGCAGACTGTGCAAAACTCCCAGCATTCACATCCACCATAGATGCAGACTGTGCAAAACTCCCAGCATTCACATCCACCATAGATGCAGACTGTGCAAAACTCCAGCATTCACATCCACCAAAGATGCAGACTGTGCAAAACTCCCAGCATTCATGTCCACCATAGATGCAGACTGTGCAAAACTCCCAGCATCCATGTCCACCATAGATGCAGACTGTGCAAAACTCCCAGCATTCACATCCACCATAGATGCAGACTGTGCAAAACTCCCAGCATTCATGTCCACCATAGATGCAGACTGTGCAAAATTCCCAGCATTCATGTCCACCAAAGATGCAAACTGTGCAACAACACAGTGGAATGTAGTCAGCTCTTCAAACAGCAAGAGTTCTACGTGATTCACTAAACATGTGATTATGTAAAATTCACAGTGAACCCAAGTCGTGGTGGTAATGGAGACCAGTTATCATAACCCTTTGACACCCTCGGTCTATCCACCAGCATCCTGCTTCGTTAACCATGACCACAAAGCAGAGATTTAACCTTTTTCATTCCATCAACTTATCCACCAGCTTCCTGCAGGGCAGCTGGTGGATAGGGTGTGGGAGCCAATGGGTTAACTGCTTGCTGAAGGTGGATAGGGTGATGGAGTCAAAAGGGTTAATAATCCAAAACAGAATGTCTGAGAGCTTATATTAGTGTAGACATTTCATGTGCAGTTTTCGGTGTAAGGGCTAGGCAGAGAATGGTGTGTTATTTGAGGTGATGGTTGTGATTTAGAACTTATGTAAAAGTCAATGACGTATAGATGTTATGCAGTCAATGTTGTGAATGTTTAGGTGACATTTATTTCTTCAATTGAGCACATATGAGCATTCGTGTTCGTGCACATAGATAATCAATTGCTCACATACCACAAGCAAACTTTAAATAATGCGATAGTTTTTTTTATTTGTTTGTTTTCGTTTGGTTTATTTTACTTCATTTTGTTTTGTTTTGCTGTGTTTGTTTTGTATTGTTTCTTATAATCTTTTCGTTCTGTCTTTTCTCTTCTCTCCTATTTCTTTCATTTTATCGTCCCTTCACTGGAAATGGGTATTGACAAGAAACTGATAAACAAAGCAAAGGAAAAGACAAATTCAAATATATCCACACCATATATTCAAAATCGTCATCTGAAATATAATTAAAGTAAAGAGCCAATCAAATTCTTCTTGAAACGTAAACAATGCTAATTATGTAAATCGATGCAATTGTGAGCATTCAACGACTAGTATTATTCATTAATGCTTACCAAGAATGAATGGTACAAGCATTGTTTTAATGTTTATTTTTCTAGAAAGTCTTTGCAATTTGGAAACAAGGAGTGTTTCTTCTCTTCTATTTTTTTTTTCCTTTCTTCTTTTATTTTTCGTTCTTTAATAATCAGTTTATCCTTCTCATTCGAAGTCTTGTATTTTGTATGTCATCTAATTCTATTTTGTTTTATTCATTAATTTGTTTGTTATTTTTTCCATCTTTAAGAGAAGGCTAAAAGGCTGAATCTGCCAAAGAGAAATTTGTTAATCAGACTCGCTGTCTGTCATTTTTCCCCATACGTTGTCTTAACAAGCTACACACTCCATCATTGTCCACTAGTAGGAGCTCTGCAAATCGTCGTCAAATGGAATAACACGTCTTGTGGACAGCGCTCAAGTGAATCACAGTTCTGGAAAGGCTGCAAAGACGTTAGAAAAATCGATGGTGTAGCTCTTTTACACACTCCCTGATATTCGCAACGGACATCTGATTTGTTTTTCGTCTGTTTCCGTGTTCAACTGAAAACAAACAGTCCAACTTTCATTCCATATGTTAACTAGACAGCATCTACTAGAAAGTCTGTAATACGACTTGATAACTTTTCAGTTTTTGCTTGTACAAGTATCCTAGAAATATTTTAAACTGGCGACATTATACTGCTTTGTGGTAACGTCACATGTTGGGGGGGGGGGGGGGAGAGAGAGAGAGAGAGAGAGAGAGAAGAGAAGAGAGAGACAGAGACAGAGACATAAACAGAGACAGAGACACGAGACAGACAGACATACAAATAAACAAACAGGCAGGAACAGACAGGTAGCAACAGACAGAGACAGACAGAAATAGAGACAGAGAGATAGGGATCGAGAAAGCGAAAGAAAAAGAGAGAAACACAGTGAAGAGACAAAGAAACAGAGATAGCCAAAGAGAGACAGATAGTGAGACTGAGAGAGACAGACCAGAGACTGAAAGAGACAGAACGGGATACAGAGACAGACACAGAAACAGACATAAACAGAAAGACAGACAGAATGGGATCAGGATTGGGATTTGGATTGGGCTGGGCCTGGGACTGGGGTGGTTTATTCATTATTCACACATATGCGATTGCCAGCACCTCGGAAGAGATAAAAACACACAAACAGTGCATGACATGACAGGTGTACAGAAAATCAATAATAACGCTTTTTTTGTTGCAATCTAGAAATGACAATGAATCATAGTTTAAACGTTTTGTAAAGATAGATTGACGATTTTCTGACTGTGTGTTCATTTTACATTCCATCAGCAGACTTTACAAAAACAGACTTAGACAGGAGGGGAGAGAGAGAGAGAGAGGGAGGATGGAGGAGAGAGGGGGAGAGAGAAGACACATAGGAGAGAGAGGGAAGAGGAGAGAGAGAAGAGGAGAAGAGAGGAGAGAGAAGAGACGAGAGACAGAGAAGAGAGGAGGAGAAGAGGAAGAGCAAACAATTAGAGAGAGCAGAGAAGAGAGAGAGACAGAAGACAGACAGAAAGACAGAAGAGAGAGAAGAAGAGAGAGACAGAAAGAGAGACACAGAGACAGAGTGAGGAGAGAGAAGAGGAGGAGAGAGAGGAGGAGATAGAGAGAGGAGAGAGAAAGAGAATGAGAGAGAGAGATGAGACAGACAATGAGAGAGACAAGAGTGAAACAGGAGAAGGGACGAGAAAGAGAGAGACAGACAGAGACAAGATGGGAGTAGAGAGACAGAGACAGACAGATTGTGTTGTGTGTCGTGCATATTGTGTATGACAAGTGAATGTTTGTTTTGTTTTTGTTCGTTCGTTTCTGTTCTTCCATAATCCCTGTTGTTTCTCCAACCCTTGCTTCTCTACTTTTCTCCGTGACAGTGGAACGGGAGAGAGAATAATTGCATGACGAAATGCGATGTTCCCCTGGTGGGGTGACACGGTTCCTGTTGACTGTGCAGCCTTGTAGTGGTAGCTAGATATGGGATGAGAGCCCTTGAGCCATTACTCTGCTCCTTTGTGGCCAGGCTGTATGGAAAACTGTATTTGCTGCAACTGATTCAGAAAGAAAAGCAGACAGAATGTTTATAACGTGAAAGAAAAAAACAAACAAACAAAACAAAAAAAACAATGAGTGAGGGTTAAAACTAACAAACAAACGAACAAAGACATAAACAAATAAAAACAAATGGAAGAATCAACACACCACTGAGGATGATCATACTGC
This sequence comes from Monoplex corrugatus, assembly GCA_030674185.1. Classification (NCBI taxonomy): domain Eukaryota; kingdom Metazoa; phylum Mollusca; class Gastropoda; order Littorinimorpha; family Ranellidae; genus Monoplex; species Monoplex corrugatus. Next base: position 12,578,009 of record CM060306.1, on the reverse strand, counting down.
ACAAACATGCTGTAGTTCTTTTAATTTTATTTTTTTCAGTTTTGCCACATTTCAATTTTTCTATAGTTTCCTTCAAGAGTACTGTGTCACTGTGAAATGAACGTTCTCGACAGATAAGGGATTTAGTCACATCATGGATATTTATTTTTATTATTTCAAGAACTCATATATCTACAGACTACCTAATTTTAATTCCATTTATTTAGTGTGAACATGAAATATCAGTCAACTTACAGATAACGGATTTGTGATCATGATTGTTGCTTGTGTGCTCACTAAGTCATCTAGATTAGACACATCGATTTTTATACTATAACATTGTCGCAGTGATGAAACTGGCTTATACTCATTTTTTTTTTTAATGTTTTATCTAAAATAAAATGCTTAACCCTTTGTCTCCCGCACCTTGACCGCCAGTATCCTGCATTGTCGACCATGCTAGCAAAGAAAAAAATATCCTTTGACTACCTTACCCTATCCACCATCTTCTTGCAGGACGCTGGAGGATAGGGTGAGGGAGTCAAATGATTAAGGTATTGCAGTTGGTGGATAGGATGTGGGATTCAAAGAGTTAATTAAGCTTTTTTTCATTTAAAGGATCCACTTTTATGAAAGTTAAAATGAAACAGAATTGTTTATTTAGCTTTGATGTCTAATAACTATGCCTTGAATGTGTCCAAGTATATGAACATATGGGAGAAAGAGATCTACACTAACATAGTTACACACATTTATGAATGATTAAATAAGAAAATAAGAATGCGTATAACAAATAAATAAATGAAACCAGTTAAGTCACACTCATTTAATTATCATGCCCTTTAATTATAGGACACATTCACTTGATCACCATTCATTTTGAACTCCCAGTGAAATAGCATATAACTGGCCATTTATTCTTGTTCTTACAACTTAGCCAATCTTATCACTGGTCAATGTGACTGGCACTATATGTTCACTGGCAAATGATCAAGACTCTTTTGCCAAAGCACTCATCTACATATATGCAATGATCAATTCACCTAAAGCAAAATCCAAATTGAACCTCTCTCTCTCTCTCTCTCTCTCTCTCTCTCTCTCACTCACTCTCACTCTCTCTGCTTGTTTGCTCTTGCTCCTCCTCTCTCTCTCTCTTATTTCTCTCTCTCTCTCTCTCTTCTCTCTCTCTCTCTCTCTCTCTCTCTCCTCTCTCTCTCTGCAGTTTGGTTGTAAAACTTCTATGAAAGCATCAGAAAACTGAACCCCTCCCTGTCCCTCTCCATGTGTGTATTGTGGCCTAGGGCCGATGTACAATATACTTTTTCTAAGTTCTGAGTTCTGGTAGTCTGTTTGTCTGTCTGTCTGTCTGTCTGTCTGTCTGTCTCTGTCTCTCTCTCTCTCCCTGTCACTCACTCGCTCACTCTCTCTCTCACTCGCTGTTGCTCTCCGTCTCTTCTTCTCAGTCTCTCTCTCTCTTCTTTGCCTCTGTCTCTCTGTCTCTCTCTCCATTTCTCTCTCGCCCTTGCTCTCCCCTCCCCCCCCCCCACCATTTTTATCTCTATCTCTCTCCTTTTTTATATTGAAAAGAAGAGGGCAGTGGTTTGTCAAGTTGTTTGATTCTTAAAAGCACGTGTCTGCGCGTTCGTGCCCTGGCATTTGCACTGGCTTCACGGATGTGTAATGATGCGGTCGTGACCTCCTCAATGCCTCCAGAGAACGGTCTTTTGATACATGGCAACCACACATTCACATCATCCCGATCAGCGCTGGCCCTGTCTGTGTGGAGAGTGCAAAGGAGCATAGACGCCGTCTTTTTATTACTGTTGATTAATGTGAACATTAGACTAGTTTTTTGCAGAGGGGAAATAGCGAGGTTGAAAGGACCTCTTATTGGGAATCAGAAGAAACGTTGTTTTGTTGTTGTTGTTGTGTTGTTTTGTTTTCGTTTGTGGTTTGTGGGTGTGTGTGTGTGTGTGTGTGTGTGTGTGGTGTGTGTGTGTGTGTGTGTGTGTTGTGTGTGTGTTGTGTGTTTCTTAAAGTTTGCCTTTCTGTCTTTCTTCCTTCCTCCCCTCCACCCACCTCCCTCCATCCTCTTCCATTATATACATTTGCTTTTTCATTCCTTTATTGCTCCTTTCCTTTCTCTAAATCCCCATGTCCTCATTTTTTTTTTTTTTCTATCAGCTTACCGCTAATGTGGCTGATACTCTTGTCTGCCCTTCCTATTTTTTCCCTTCCTCCTCTTTACTGTTCTTTTTTTTTTCCTTCCTGCATTTTTACCTCTGTTAAGTTTTATTTTCATTTTACAGGATACCTCATACAGAATACAACACAAAAGAATACAAAGCAGAAGTGAAGTCCTACTTGCATATTTTTTATACGCAATCAATGCTACCACATCTATCACTTGTTTTAGATGGAGTGTATATTTAATTAATCACCTATTTATTTCAAATATATGTATGACTTCTGTTTTCAATGTTTTACCCATACATGTTTTTTTAATTTTTTTTTTATTATTATTCTTAACGCTTTTCACATTGATAGTACAATATGAATACATGTAAAACATTTGTTCAAAATGTCAATGTCTTGGATAAGTGTTGAACGAAGTCTATGTTTTTAGTTTTGTTTGTATAACACTTTAGTTTCATCTTTGTGTCTTGTTAAAATCAATACAAAATAAACTAGAAAAAATAGTTCTTGAGTTTGTCAACAATTTCACATACTTGCCCACCTCAAATAGGGGTTACATTTTCCATGCAACATGGATCATTTGCCGTTTTACGTGAGGTTGTTTGTTTAACACATCCCTGCATATGTGACAGCCTGTTAAAACTCCCACAACTCAAGAGCACTGTTGAAAAAAGGGAATACTTAAT
>CM060306.1:12552648-12557648 GCA_030674185.1 Monoplex corrugatus | reverse complement strand
TTGTGTGTTCTTATTTATATTTTATAATATTTTCTTTGTGTGGGGTGTGTGTGTGGTGTGTGTGTGTGTGTGTGTGTGTGTGTGTGTGTGTGTGTGTGTGTGTGTGTTGTTGTGTGTTGTTGGTTTTTTTGTTGTTGTTTTTTCATACAACTGAAACGAGCTTCCACTGTCTCTTTGACAGTCACAAACTGCTCCTGTCTTCAAGATGAACTTGAAAATATGCTTTTATGTGTGTGTGGCAGTGATCCGCCCCCCCCGCCCCCCCTCGCCTGCCCTATTCCTTCATATTCCACTTTTCCCCTGTCCTTCACGTCATCATAAACCTTTTCCAGTATACATGTGCTTTGCCCCCTTGGGCTGGTTTTTTTTTTTTTTTTTTTTTTTTTTTTTGTGAATGCATTTTGAGTGAACGATCAGCGAATGTGCTTTGTTTTGATTTATACATCAATGTTAAGCGGCTTGTTATTATCAGATGTGGTATTAACAGTAATAGTAGTGGTGGTGGTAGTAGTAGTAGTATTGAAGTACCGGTAGCTGTAGTAACGGTAGTACCATTCGTCTTCTACTTCTTCTCCTTCTTCTTTGCTTTTCTTCTTTTTCTTCTTGTTATTATTATTATCATTATTATTATTATTATTATTATTATTATTATTATTATTATTATTATTATTATATTAAGTTATTATCGTTATCATTATTATTGTTGTTGTTGTTGTTATTTGTATTGTTATTATTATTATGATTGCTGGTAACTGAATTCTTCTTCTTCCTTTTCTTCTTGTTAATACTGTTTTCTTAGTTATTATTTTCATTATCATCATAATCATTATCATGATGGTGATCATCATCATTCATCATCATCACATCATCATCATCATTATCATCATCACCATCATCATCATCATATCACATCATCATTATTATCATCACATTATCATCATCATCATTCATCATCATCATCTCAACATATCATCATGTGTACTCATGTTGTACATTTAAGATTCGGAGTGTGTCTACTATTTCATCTGTCTCAGCGCCGCTGTAGTCTTCCTCTGGCTCAGAAGCCCGAGCATATATGGCGTAAGACGAACAGACTAGTTGCTTCGGTTAACATCCTAGTCAGTTGGCCAAAATACATGATACACGCTTGTGTGATGTAATGTTTGACAAGCTTTGTTCCGACCATCTCTCAGATCTCTTTGTTTGTTCTTTTCTTTAATAAAAACATACATACACATGTCATTTACGTGTTACTGAGACTGTTCCAATGATAGGCTGAACAAAACTGGCATAGAAAAGAAAACAAACAAACAAACAAACAAAAATGTAGGCTAATAGGACTTCAGAACCTGGCCAGCTCACCGGTTTATGCGCAGGCTTTAGACTTGTGCCATGATCATCTTGGGTTTTCTCCATTCCCAGCGCGGAGACGTCTTCCTGAAAAACTGAAACTGAAAACTGAAATTCGTTTCCGATCATGTCTCGTTTGGCTTGCCTGCTGCTCTTCAGAGACACCTTATCTCACAGGCAGCGATGTTTGTTTCTCAAATGGTGTGTTTAATGTCCAGGTATGGCACTAGGATGTTAGTGTGGGTACACAGAATGCACTGATAAGTCTGCCTTTTGTTTCCATTGGGGGATGTTTAGGTGTTTCAGAAGGGGTGAAAGTTTTTCTCAAAGCAATGGCCTGAATTTGTCTGCTCATTTCCCCATCTTCGAATAATAAGCTTCACGAATATTTAAATCATACACTTTGACTAAATTATATACATCATCAGAAATATCCTTAATAACCTTACCACCCAAACAAACTGTCTGAATGATCACCAACATCACTATGATTTTGTCGGAAATGAACACGCTTTACTTTAGATGAAAGTATGTATTCAAGCAATAACCAATGTATAAGTTGTTTACAACAACAAAATTAATATATAAAGAAATAGTCGAACAGCGTATACATTATTTTGTTTCGTTTTATCATATATAATGATAGATCTATGAAACAGTAAATCACAACGCTTACTTGAATTGTGTTCATAACTAGAACGAAAACATACATTTATATTTATCTTGTAAATGAAAATATGACATAGCAAAATACAACACTTGCTCGAAATGTATCTTTACAAAAAACAGTGTCACTCATCATCATCATCAGGTGCCCTGCCGCATAGCGTTGGCGATCATGGACTTCCATTTGTCTCTATCTATCGTTGCCCCTAGCATCTCCCCCACCCTCCTCGTCCCCAGCCACTCTGCAAGTCCGTCCAGCATTTTCTCCCTGGGTCTACCCAGTGCTCTCCTTCCCTCCAGCTTTCCCATTGTGACCAGGTGCTCCAAATCCCCCTTCCTCATAAAATGGCCTATAAATGTTGCCTGTCTTTTCCTAACCTTCCTTATGAGTAATCTACTTGTGTCAAACAGTGTACATTTATATTTTCCCACATAAATGCATACATAAGACGGCAACAAACAACACTTGCTTGGAATGAATTACAACAAAAAATTGGCATGTAGAAGAACCAATATATAATAGTAGCATTACGACCACCATGTGGAGAACACTGTTTATCTGAAAGGTACACATATACGTAAATGTTTCTGATAAGTATACATGTATTTACTGCAAGCTGCGATTATCATCTATGCTTAGACGTCTGCGATGCCTGGGCCAAACTATCAGTCTTAATCGCTATTTTGTGGTCCATTAGTTCATCAGATTTCTGTCCCGATAGACTACACGGCATAAAACAACGAAATCAATAACAAAATGTGATCTTGACCTTCACACATTACCGTGGCTTCGTTCTTTTATTTTCGTTTAATCTGGCTGGTGGTCAGTGTTACGTGTTGGCGTCCGGAGGTCTGGCACCATTTTTTTTTTTTTTTTGGACGGGGCAACCGATATTGTTTCACCCCGCCATACTACCGTTTTACATGATAATCGATGACGCAATCGTTGCGCGCAAATATGACGTATTATTGGAGGGAAGCTGAAGTCATCCTTGTACTCTCACCGTTATAATGATAAAAGATCGACTTATTTGAAGAACTTTATTCTGGTTCGTCTAAATTTGTTTTGGTGATAAATGCGAATCTTTGAATCATATTATAATACACACACACACATACATACATACATACATGCACATACATACATACATTATACATACATTATACATACATACATACATACATACATACATACATGCATACATACATACATACATACATACAAGGGTTAAGTTGTTGCAGTTGGTGGATGGGATGCGGGAGTCAAATGGGTTAAAACAAAGTTGTCTAGACTTTCTTATTATTTATTTATATTTTCATTTATTTATCTGTTTACTCACTATTTACTTGACTATATATACCCGCCTTTCTGTCTTCGGAAGTAGACGACATACTGTGGGACTATGATTAAGGAAATATTGTCTTCATCTTGTTGATAGACAGCTGAGGCTTTTGCATTGACTGGTTTGTGGGGGGTGGGGGTGGCCTCTTCGATGTGAACGAGTTGATAATTAATGGTAGTGGTGTTGAGATTCAGACCTTTAATCATTTATTTATTTTTCTTTACTAATCTGATCTCTCCTTCAAAGATAAGACACACATATATACATCTCATTTACATGTAACTAAGATTATTCCAATGACAGACTGATACAATTCTATTTAAAGAATATAGACTAGGTAAAACAAGCTAGGCACGATTCAGGACTTGGCCAGCTCATAAGTTTATGTGCAAGCTTAAAGCTCGTGCCATGATCACCATACACGTGGCACCTGTGAGGTTAGAGCATACGGAATTCATTCGGATCGCGGAGACGTCATCTTGAGAAACTGAAACTGAAACTGTCTAGACTTCTCTGTACCAGGGCCAAATATCGGCGATTTGGTGTGTAACACTATGAGATAGGAGGGGAAGACTTGGTTCTGCGGTGCCAACGTTACTAAGTTAAATACTGTTTAAAAGCCCTTGGTAATACTATTGAGCCCCAATCCCCCAATGTCTGATCCAGAGCCAATCAAGTTAGTTCCAACATCCATAATGGCTCATGGCTGGCATGATGTAAAGCCAAGCGTAGTTCTTTAGAACTGCTTCCAACATGCAGAACATAAAATGGTAAAAATGGTCAGTTGTTTAAATTACTTATTTCCCCATTCTTTTTGATGTAGTGTTTGTTTTAGGTGTATGTTTGATTGTGGATGTCAGCGTGATCTGTGTATAATTTTTTTTTCCCTGCCAGACTTTACATGCCTCTGTTTATCTGTTGTTCTTGTTCTTCTCTCTCTCTCTCTCTCTCTCTCTCTCTCTCTCTCTCTCTCTCTCTCTCTCTCTTCTCTCTTCTCTCTTCTCTCTCTCTCTCTCTCTCTCTCTCTCTCTCATTTTCTTTTTGCCTCTATCTGTTTACGTGTTTTAATGTTTGTATGTATGTCTCCCGGTTTGTCTCTTTCTCTTTTCCTCTGTGGAGTTGTGTGTGTGTGTGTGTGTGTGTGTGTGTGGTGTGTGTGTGTGTGTGTGTGTGTGTGTGTGTGTGTGTGTGTGTGTGTGTGTGCGTGCGTGCGGCGCGCAGTGCGCGCAGTAAGCGTGCCTGAGGTACGTGTGTACGTAGCGGGTGCGCCTTAGTGAGTGAGTGGGCTTACGCATATAAAATAAGTACAAGCAACATGCTTTTAACTAATCATATTACAATCCTTATCTATCAACATCAGCAATACATTTTGCAGATTACAATAGCATGTAGCTCAAAAAAAACTCATCACGCTATGGACGATGAGAGCAGATCAACAAATAGAACTGGCTGACACGTTACTAAACCACAACGAAACTCAGCTCACTGAAGCGTCACAGTAAACAAGACAGTGATCGATGATCCATTGGGAGATAAAGGGAAAATAACTGACGGTCAAATTGCCAAATCACGAGGAAACCCCAACTCGCTGTGAAGTGACGATATACCTGAAGTTATGATCCAGCCATAGCTTTGTCAGAT
>CM060306.1:12542648-12547648 GCA_030674185.1 Monoplex corrugatus | reverse complement strand
TATGTATATATTCATTTATTTATTTCTTCTTCCTTTTTCTTTTCAATCTTCACAATGATGAAGCAAAGTAAAAACACTGAAGTTGATGCAAACGCTATGCTTAAAAAAAGCTCATACACAAAATTAAAAGGCAACGTCAATAAATAACATCATTTAAAAAGTAAACATACTGTTTTATCGTTATCATCATTATCATTATCATTACCATTATAATTATTGTTGTTATTATTATCATTATCATTTTTATTATCATCAATATTATCATATTAATATGAATTATTATTACAATTGTTATTATTATTATTATTATTATTATTATTATTATTATTATTATTATTATTATTATCATTGTTGTTGTTGTTGCTGTTGTCGTTGTAGTTGTCATCGTTAAATTCCTTTCGTACATATGCAAAGGAAATGGCACACACAATAACACCACACACCACAACACACACACACACACACACACACACACACCCACACACTCACACACACACACACAAACACACACACACACACACACACATACACACACACACACATACACACACACACACAACCACACACACACACATACACACACACAACACACACACACACACACACCACACACACACCAACACACACACACACACACACACACACACACACACACACACAACATAACACACACACACATACACACCACACATACACACACTTTGCACAAGCATCGGAATTCAATACCACATTCGATACGTGTCCGGCACATAACCTTTCCAGATGCTCTCGAAATATGTAATGACAACCCACCACACATAAAACATAAAAGCAAATTTAATCCTAAGCTTTACAGCAAATGTCAACCTTCAATTATATTTTGATGTTCACAGGAAGGGAAGTCACCCACTCACTGCCCCCCTCCCTCCCCTCGACTGGCAACAATCGATGCCATCTGTTCTGAATTGACTTGTATCCTCAGTATCAGCAATATCCTTTCTTACCGTTTTCAACTTTTTTTGTTTGTTTGTTTGTTTATTCGTTTCTATTATTTTCATTTTTTCATGAACCAAATTCTTGTCTCTGTGGCCTTTTTCGTCGGTTGGCAGCGGAAAATTAGTTATCTTAAAACACAGCGATGCTCATGGCTAAAACAACCAATGCGCGATTGGCATGGTTTCTGACAACGACTACAGTATATATACTGTGGAGTCATCCACCGTGGGGCATTTGCGTCTTTGTCTAGCCTCTAAAGCGCATCGACTCTATCCTCTTCATAGCTCTTTGCTCCCGCGAAAACAGCAGCTCCCACCCCACTCGATCCTGGGCAACCGTATCCCAGTTCGCAACATTGACAGAAAATTCAATCATGGACGTTTTGCACTGGTCCTTGAAGCGAAGCTTGGGTCGTCCAACGTTACGCGTGCCCTCAGACAGTTTCCCCATACAGTATCTGCTTGGGGATTCTGGAGTTATCCATGTGCGCAACGTGACTAAGCCACCTCAGACGCCGAGACCCCAGGGTGGGATATAGTGACTGAATGCCAGCTCTTTTGAGCTCTTCTGTATACGGGACTCTATCTTGCCATTTAATTTTTTTAAACATTTTCGTAAACACCTCATATGAAAACTATTTAATCTTCTCTCCTGACCAGCATGCAAGGTCCGCGTCTCACTCCCGTAAAGGAGTGTTAAGAAGACGCATGTTTGGTAAGTTGGTTTTTATCCTAAGCTTATCATTTTCCCATGCTCTTTTCATAAGTTTCTTGAATGCAGCTGAAGCCTTTCCTATTCTGCTTGTCAATTCCTCATCCAAAGATAGGGTCAGAGTTACGGTGGATCCCAAGTAAACAAATATCTACTGTTTTCAGAGATTCACCACCGAGTTTTATCTCTGGTGGTGAGTTTGCCCCTTGTCCAATTACCTCAGTTTTCTTGACTCTGATTGTTAACCCGAAGAGATCACATGCTTCTGCTAAATGATCGACTAGTCTTTGAAGCTCCATTTCATTGTGAGCCGCTATCACAGCATCATCAGCTAAAAGCAACTCTCTGATCAAGACTTCAGTCGTGAGTCGTTTCGACTTCAGTCTTTTCAGATTGAAAAGAGATCCGTCGAACCTGGTTTTGAAGTAAACTCCATCCTCGCTCCCATCAAAAGCATGGTGCAGGAGAACAGCAAAATAAATGGCAAAGAGAGTGAGTGCCAGGAACAACCCTGTTTAACACACTCCTCACCTTGAACAGCTCTGATGATTTCCATTGAACTGAATGCACGCATTCATATCCTGTGGAAAGAAATGACTAACAGCAAAAGAACAGGTGGACAACCGATTTTTTTCCAGAACCTTTTAAGCGATTTCTGGCTCACAATGTCAAATGCCTTCGTCAGATCAACAAAGGGATGAACAGTGGTTTTCTTTCTTCCCTACATTTTTCCTGCAGCTGGCGCAGTGTAAAGACCATATCAGTCATTGATCGACCAACCCTAAAACCAGACTGTGTCTCTGGCAGGATGCGATCAGTCAACCTTTTGCAGGCGTTTAGAAGGACCCTAGCGAAAAACTACCCCCAAAGAAAGAAGAGATATCCCCCTGTAACCATTACAGCCGCCCCTGTCACACTTAGTTTGTACACGGTAACGATTTTGGCGTCCCGCATTTTGTGTGGTATTTCACGATTGTCGCCAGCATTGCAGGAGCAATGCATGCAAGTCGGGAGAAGAACATCCTTATTTTTCTTTGCCCGGCGCCTTCCTAATTGTCAGGGCACATATTGCTTCAAAAAGCTCTTCTTCGGTAGGCTCCTCATCCAATTCTGCAAACTCGCCGAAAGAGGGCAAGACCTTCCATACCTGGATGTTCAGGGAGGTCTTGAGATAAAGCTTGGAGTAGTGTTCCACCCATCTTTCTATCTGCTTAGCCTGGTCTTCTATCAGTTCGCCATCCTCAGATTTCAGTTTCGCCAACTGGGTAATGGTCGGGCCTAAAGCAGTTTTCATCAGAGAGTGTATTGTTTTTAATCTCCACGATCGGATGCTGCTTGAATTTCTTTGCAAAGATTTTTTCCAATATTCATTCGCACACCTCGCTGCTTGAATTTCTTTGCAAAGATTTATCCAATATTCATTCGCACACCTCCTTTCCTCGCGTTACAAATGGCTTTGGTTGTGCGAAGATATTCCTTTGATTCTGGATTTGGATTTTTCTTATCGACTAAAAGTGCTTTCTTTTTTATTTCATACAGTGGCAAGAGGTGGTCAGCTTACTCACGCACCCAATCTTTTTAAGCTCTTTTGAGTACACCATAGGTCGACACTATAGATGTGCACTTTCACGCAGCGTTGAAAAATCATTTTTTGTTTTGTATTTCATTCTTCTCTAGAGCCTAGAATATCTCAGAAATTCTGTGAAACAATGACACTAGTATAACGTTCTGCTTTTTCCACCTGAGATATAACTTTCAACGTTAAGAGTTTGGTAGATGTTTCCTTTTTCGCTCAACTGTAATTCTGAACCAAACTGGAGGCTAAGACTGATCTGTTTTGAGGCACGGGAATGTTTCTGAAAGTTCACAAATGCGTAGGAGAATGGGTAATTGTCTTAAAGTCTAAATATCTCGCCTTACAATGAAATAAATGAATGAATTGAAATAAAGGGATTACTTTTGCTGAGGATTAACACATTTCTACTAACATTGGATCATTGCTTACATGGACTCTCATTATTTCTTGTATGACTGACTTATTTGTGTTATTCTTAATGATTTCAGTTTTTGGCAGATGTGTAGAGACTGTCAACGGCAAGTTGTAGTTTTAAGCTCAATATTTCGACCCCCTATAAAATGAACATCAGTCATCATCATTATCAAGTGCCTTGCGACACGGCGTTGGCGATCATGGCCCTCCATATGTTTCTATCCTCGCTGCCGCAAACACATCTTCAACCTCTGTCTCAGCCACTCTGCAAGTCCGTCCAATATTTTTTCCCTGGGTCCACCTGATGCTCTCTTTCCCACCAGCTTTCCTGTTGTGACCAGGTGCTCCAATTCCCCTTTCCTTTAGTGTCAACGTTGACATTTCAACACATTCAAACAATCCAGTTTCCTTCCTTAACGGGTCGCGCATACGTAACCCAAATGCCACCATTTTTTGTTTAACCCTTTAACTCCCGCACTCGGTCCATTAGCATCCTGCGTTGTCAACCATGCTAGCAAAGCAAAAACGTAACCCTTTGACTCTCTCACCCTATCTACCAGCTTCCTGCGGAACTAGTGGATAGGGTGAGGGAGTCAGGGGGGGGGGGGGGGTTACGTTTTTGCAGTTTGTGGCTCGGAATAAGTTGTTCTGAAGAAAGAAAACCATAGCACTGCTGGGCTACTGGAACCGTTGATAATGTCCCTAGAGTCTGTCCTGATCCAAAGTACTACAGACAACGCCTACTATGCTCGCTGGTGATAGTAATCATTTTTTCGGTCGGGCCAAATTGAGTGAATTCCGCACTGTGGTTGAGAAACCGTTAACATTATTCTCCCTTCACTCATCTTTCTGTCTGTCTGTCTGTCTGTCTTTCTGTCTCTGTCATTGTTTCTCTGTTGTACCTCTCTCTCCCTTTTTTTCTCTCTCTTTCCCCCCTCCCTCTCTCTCCCTCCCTGCCCTAACTCCCTCCCTATCCCTATCTCTCTACCTCCCTTTCTCTCTCTCTCCTACACACACAAACACACACGCGCGCGCGCGCGCGCCACACACACACACACACACACACACACACACACACAAAGAGAGAAGAGAAAAAGAGAGACAGAGAGAAAACACGCACACACGCGCACACACACGCACGACACACAAACACATATGCACAGACACACTCATAAACACACACACGCATACTGATAATTGTCAAGTAGCACACAAACGCACTCGTGCACAAACACACACAGACACACAGACATACATACAACAGACACACACACACACACAAACACACACACAACACACACACACACACACAAACACACACGCA
>CM060306.1:12520148-12522648 GCA_030674185.1 Monoplex corrugatus | reverse complement strand
AGAGAGAGAGAGAGACAGACATACAGACAGGAGACGACAGACAGAAAACAGAAACAAAACAAACAAACAAAAAAACAAAGCAAAGAAAACACAGGCACACACACACACACACACACACACACACACACACACACACACACACACACACACACACACACACACACACACACGCACACAGTACACACACACACACACACACACACACACACACACACACACACACACAACACACACACACGCACAAACAAACACCACACACACACAGACATACATACAGACAGAGACATAGAGAGAGAGTCAGAGACAGAGAGACATCCCGAGACAGAGACATATGAGAGAGAGAAAGAGAGATCCAGAGAAGAGAGAGAGAGAGATAGAGAGAGAGAGAGAGACAGAGAGAGAGCAGAAAGAGAGAGAGACAGAGAGAGAAAGAGAGAGACACAGAGAGAGATACAGAGAGAGAGAGAGAGAGAGAGAGACAGAGAGAAAGAGAGTGAGAGAGACAGACAGACAGAGAGAGAGAGAGCGAGTGAGAGAGACAGAGACAGAGACAGAGAGAGAGAGAAGGTACAATACGATTAGAACGGATAGGATAGACAGGATAGCACGGGGTGAAATAAAGACAAGAGAAGACAACAAAAACAAAAAGACAAGACACATGAAGATCCTATATTCACAAGAGTAACAAGCTCGTGCATACCTTCCTTTTCATGAGCTATCGCTCTAAGCTGGGGTAAACTGTATATTGTAAGGAATCAATAGGAAGATAACATCTAACACCTTGAAATAATGACAATCGCAATATCCAGATTTCCATAGGTTGGGTCTCTTGACTGTTTATCGACTATACTTTAATTAGGAGGAATGAAAAAAAAAAAGTGATCATGGAAATATAGAATAGAAGAAGGAAATATAAAAAAAAAAGAGAAGAGAAAATATGATAGACAAACAGACAGACAGACAAACAGTCAGACACACTCACACAGACAGACATACAGACAGACATGAGGAATGAAGCAGCCAACAGAAACATCATCTTTCCTGGCAAAATCAGTCGCCATGTCATTGTTTTACAAAGTTTTTTTCATTTTCTTTCCTTAGAAAAGCTATTTTGAAACCTGAGATATAAGCTATTTCATAAATGTCACTTTAGGCAAGTGGATAATACGTCAGATTCCAGTCCAAAGATCTGCGGTTCGATCCTGCCTGGATATCTTCTGCCTGATGGGTAAAGAACGGGAAATCCGGGATCTCCCAGGATGACATGTGGTCAGCCCTGTCCATCCCTAACCCTTGAATGTATGTCTCTCTCTCTCTCAACTTTTTTTCTGTCTCTCTCTCTCTCTCTCTCTCTCTGCTTCTGTCTGTCTCTCTGCCTCTCTGTCTGTCTGTATCTCTCTCTCTTTCTGGCTCTCTCTCTTTCTCTTTCTCTCTCTTGTCTGTCTCTGTCTCTCTCTTTCTGTCTGTCTGTCTCTGTCTCTCCCATCTCTCTATCCCTTCTCTCCCTATCTCTCTCTATCTTCTGTTTCTTGTGTTGTGTTGTGTGTGTGTATGTGTGTGTGTGTGTTTGTGGCGCGCGTGTGTGTGCGCGCACACGCGTGCACACATGTTTAATACTACACACAAAATCGAAAGCATTAATCCCCATCATCATTATCACCACCACCACCACCACATCACACACAATCATCATATCATCATCATCATCATCATCATCATCATCATCATCATCATCCATCATCATCATCAACATCACATCTTCATTCATCTCATTATCACCAACTTGATTGTCCTCTCCAGCAACAAAACGAAGAAAGCAAATAGCAGCAGCAGCAGGAGCAGCAGCAGCAGCATAGGCACCGACACAAATACCACTATCATCAATAACAACAAATGCAACAACAACAACAATGACGACGACGAAAACAACAACAACAAACAACAACACAACAACACCAACGACGACGACGACTACGATGACACAACAACAACAACAACATAACAACAACAACATTGTCCAGACTATACAAGAAAACACATTTCCCATTTTTGACTAAGCAACATAACTGATTCTGCCATCTTCGATGCCATGCCATGCCTTCACTCAATTATTCTTTGTACTTTTTGTAAGAGATGCTGGACTGGAGCACAATGATAATGATGAGCGAAAATCCTTACATTATATTCCTAGGAACAAACGACATGTTAAACTGGCGCAGAGTACTGATGAGCAAATACGTCCCTACATTATGTGCATAGGAACAAATGATCTGTTACTATTCATTTTGTTGTTCGCTTTCCTTCAATTATTTGGTGTATGTCCTGCTCTACAATTATTTAGTATGTTCCTGGCCTGTTTGTATGATTGTTTCACAGATCTGTCGAGTTGCTTGGCTCATTTGTTTGTCAATCATATTGTGAAGTTGTTGCTTTCTGAATATACTGATGGTCTTCGGTGCTGCGTACAGATTGCTCTCTAAACTGCTCAGACCAGTTTAGA
>CM060306.1:12512648-12515148 GCA_030674185.1 Monoplex corrugatus | reverse complement strand
CACAGAGCCACTCAGATCTACACCTGGTACAAATGGAGCGATATCGACGTCTCATCTCAAATCGACTTCACACTAGCAAGATCTAGAATGTGGAACAACATCAGAGACCAAGAGCCATCCCCAACGCAGGCCTGGACACAAACCACAGGCCAATCATCACGACGTTGGTCACTCAGAAGAAGAGGAAGTTCACCAAAAAGAAGAAACAGCCGGAAAGACTCAACATGCACAAGCTCCAAGACGAAGAGGTGCAGACTCAGATCAGGTGCACCATCAGTGAAAAATTGGACTGGAAGCTTGGGGCATCTTCAAGACAGTCCTCCTGGACACTATAAAAGAAGCCTGTGCACCAAGAAGACAGGAAGAAGAAACAGAAAGGCAACAGCTTGGTGGAACAAAGAAGTGAAGGATGCTATCAAGGAAAAGAAGAAACTATACAAGATCTGGGTCAAGTCAAAGGATGAAGAGGACTACATCAAGTACAGACTTGCAAGAAGACACAGCAAGAAAGTTGTGAGAACAGCAAAGGAAAAGTCATGGACCAAGTATGGTGAAAAACTCTGTGAAACATGCAAAGCTTCTCCAAGAGAGTTTTACAAGAGTGTGAAAGCGATGAGAGTGCGAGATGAACCTTTCGATCCAACCACTATCATCAACGATGCAAACGGGGAAGCATTGCATGAAGAGGAGAAAATAGTGAAGAGATGGGAAAACTATTTCAAAGACCTACTCAACCCATCAGGAGTACGGGCACAAGACACACAGTCCGGTTCACCCCAGCCACCCAGACCACTCAGAACCTACCATCCTAGAGAGTGAAGTAAAAAAAAAGCAGTGAAGACCAGTCCTAAAGGCAAGGCAGTTGGAGTCGACGGCATAACAACTGAAGCCATCCATGTGTGCGGTGAAACCGGAATTCAGTGGCTCACCACCATTTTTCAGAAAGCTTGGAAGGAGAGAAAAGTACCAGAAGACTGGCAAAATGAAATAGTGGTGCCAATATGGAAGAAGAAGGGCAGCAAGAAAGACTGCAGTACCTACAGAGGCATATCACTACTCAGCCATGTAGGGAAAATGTACGCAAAGATCCTGGAGCAGCGCACTCGAGCAAAAACAGAACATCTCCTCAGTGACGCCCAATTTGGCTTCAGAAAAGGAAGAGGGTGCACCGATGCAATCTTCGCACTCCGACAACTGTGCGAGAGGGCGATCGAATATGACCGAGATCTCCATCTTGTATTCGTTGATCAAGAAAAAGCCTTTGATCGAGTCAACAGAAAGAGGCTATGGAAGATCCTCGAGCAGTACGACGTCAAGAGTCAGCTGCTAGACAACATTCGGGCCATCTACGCCAAAAGCAGGAGTGCAGTCCGCACAGCCAGTGGAACATCTGACTGTTTCCCAGTGACATCGGGAGTAAGGCAGGGCTGTAATCTCTCCCCTCTTCTCTTCGTGATCTATATGGATCAGATTACGAAGGAGGCAAACCCAGGCCCTGAGGCACTCAATGAACTCATGTTTGCGGAAGACGACCAGGCAATGTGAACAATGACAAGATACAGCTACAGGAGCACACAGACCAGCTCAATGAAAGCTGCGAGACATACGGCATGAAGATCAGCGTCAGCAAGACCGAGGTCATGACTGTCAGTAAGAGACCAAACAAACTGGATATCAACATCAACG
The DNA here is from genome assembly GCA_030674185.1 of Monoplex corrugatus. Lineage (NCBI taxonomy): Eukaryota > Metazoa > Mollusca > Gastropoda > Littorinimorpha > Ranellidae > Monoplex > Monoplex corrugatus. Next base: position 12,513,462 of record CM060306.1, on the reverse strand, counting down.
GAACCCAGTTGAAACAATCCAGTGAATTTAAATACCTGGGCAGCATCTTCACTGAAAATGGCAAACTAGACAGAAAGCCAACGCAGTCAGCTACCAACTTGCCCTCTCCTGAAACACCCCAGCATTCCCACCAGCATTAAGGCGAAACTCATCAACGCCATTTTTCTACCAACGCTGACATACCAGTGCCAGACATAGTCCCTAACTAAAGTCCTCGAGAGAAAACTGGTCACCTGTGAAATGAAATGCCTGAGGAAAGCAGTAAACAAGACAAGGCGGGACAAGATCAGAAACGAGGTGATACGAGACATGGTAGGAGCAACACCAATCCTACAACACATCGAACATATGAGGATCAAGTGGTTCCGACACCTCACACGTATGCCCCTAAACCATCCAGCTCTTCGGGCATACAACACCAGATACTCTGGCTGGAGAGCCAGAGGAAGAGAAAGACGACGATGGAGCGACTCCGTGGCAGACACCTTCAGAACTCACGAGATGTCCCTTCTCCAGGCCACCCGCCTTGCTGCTGACAGACGACTGTATCTCCCCGCGACACCCACCGGTACAAGCGGAAGGGAAAAGTAAGTAAGTAAGTAAGAGAGAGAGAGAGAGGGAGAGAAAGAGAGAGAGAGTGTGTGTGTGTGTCTATCTCTCTTTCTCTCTCTCTCTCTCTCTCTCTCTCTCTCTCTCTCTCTAACACACACACGCACACACACACACACACACACACACACACACACACACACACACACACACACACACACACACACACACACACACATACACACGCAAACACACACAAACATAT
>CM060306.1:12502648-12507648 GCA_030674185.1 Monoplex corrugatus | reverse complement strand
TACCTCTCAAAGACAGATTGAGTGACAGAGGGCCAAGCTGCCGTTTTTGGCGTGTGCATATAACCATACATTCAGTTTTCGTAGGGTTCAAAGCCATGGCGTTTTTAGCACACCAATCAGAAATTTCATTTAGGCTCTTTTGTAAACGTGTGTTTACAGTCGCTATGCTTGTGTCTTGTGTATGGATTGTTCCGTCATCAGCGAACATATCACAGTGAACTGTGGGATCAGATATATGAAGTGGTAAGTCATTTATGAATACAGAAAACAGAATGGGTCCTAAGATTGATCCTTGAGGAACGCCACATTTCACATGACCCTCGGATGAATATGATCCATTAAGATGTACTTTTTGTTTGCGTTCATGAAAGTAGGAATTGAAAAATGAAACTGTTGAGTCGTTGGCAAGGTACGTTCGTAATTTAGCTAGTAAGATATCATGATCAACGAGATCAAAAGCCTTTTTAAAGTCTAGAAATACTGCTCCAGTTAATTTGCAGTCATTCATGGCTAATAACCAGGTGTCAGCAAGCCGTGTTAGGGCTGTATGACAAGAGTGGTTCTGACGGAAACCAGATTGCAGTGGGTGAAGAATACTTTTGGTTTCCAGGTAGTCTGAAAGATGTTTTGGATATGTTTTTCTAAAGGCTTTGACAGGACAGAGAGAAGAGAAATTGGCCTGTAATTATTTATTTGTGAAAGATCTTTTGTTTTTGGTAAGGGTACAACTTTGGCCTGTTTTAGAGCTCTGGGGAATACGTTGTTTTTTATGCTGATGTTGTAAATATATGTAAGTGGTTCCGTGATGTAGGGCAGACACAGTTTTAGTATTTTGGGACTGATTTCATCTGGTCCTGATGATTTTTTATTATTCATTTTATTTATATACATTCCAGTTTCATGGACTGCTATACTGGGAATACTAAATGAACTTGTATTATTGGTCCTCTCTTTGCAAAAGTTAATCAGATTTTCAGAGGGGACATATTGATCACAGTTAGAAATAGGACGGGTTAGTAGTTCTGATACTGACAGAAAATGATCATTGAATTTGTTTGCTGTGAAACTGAGAGGCGTGCCTGGGAGCTTTTTCCCACTTCCCTTAATAACTAAGTTCATTGCTCTCCATAGTGATGATACATCTTTATTGTTTTTTACCAGTCGATCAAAGAGAGACTTCTTGGCTTGACGGACCATTGATTTTACCTTATTACGCATCGTTTTGTATTCAATGAAGCGTTTTTCTTTCTTGAGTTTATCTCGTAATGACATCGCATTGATAATGTCTGTTGACAGCCATGGGGGCATTGTTGGATGCTTTACTCTTTTCCGTCGTAGTGGGGCATGTTTATTTAGGACAGTCGTGAACAAGTTGTACCAAATGTCTAGGGCTTCGTTAGGATTACTAGTACTAAACACACTACTGAACTCTACTCTACCAAGATCAGAGAGGAATGCATCCTCATCAAAGTGTTTGAATGATCTATATGTTATACATGTATGATTATTCTTTTTTATTTTTTGAACTTTGGCTGACCAGGTGCAGTTTACAGGTTGATGATCACTTATGCTTAAATCATCTACAGCTGCATTAATTATTGCCTCTGGTTTGTTTGTATAGATATGATCTAAGAGTGTTTCTGATGTTGCTGTGATTCTTGTTGGATCTTTGATTAATTGTTTTAGGCCAACCAGGGTGGTCGTTGACTGCCATGCGGGTTGTGGAGTGAGTAGGTCAAAATTAAAGTCACCTAACATTAGAATGTCTGTATGTCGTTGACACAATTTGTCCATCATCTTTAGAAAGTGGTCATGCCATTCGTATGTGCTCCTGGGATTTCTATATAAAATACCGATAAGTAAAGGTGGAGTTGTTGCAGAAGGCTTTAGCTCCACCCAGATACATTCAACTTCTTTGGTTTCTAAGTCATAACGTCTGTTGGTTATTTGTTGAATATCTCGGTGGATGTAAAGCGCAACTCCAGTTTCTCCATGGCATGAGGGATCTCGCCTGATTACAGAATAGTCTGGGATTGCTATAGCTTCATCTGTAATATGAGATGCTAGTCGTGTCTCGGTCACACCGTACAAATGGTAATAATTTTGTTTGTGTAGGAACACGCACAGGTCTGATACTTTGTTTTGGAGATGATAGACATTAACATGACCAACACGCAGATCCTGTTTTTTTCGAGTGAATGTGGTCATTGGTGATTTCAACACTGCGTCTGCACGCTGAAGTGAAATATATGAAGAGAGGGTAGAAAAAAAAATTGGTCTACCCCTAATACAAAGTGTGAACAATGATATTATACACTGATGAATACAAAATGTAACAGTGCAGAGTCTGTTTTTTTTCTTGACAGTTCAGCCAAGACTGACTACAGGTATACACACTGTCAGTCTTCAGAGAAAAACAAAACAAAATCAGAACAAAAAGATAAGTAAGTAAACTAAAATAAAATAAAGGCTGCACTGAGGATATACTGAGCGTCTCTCGCAGTGCAATACTTGTCTCCACCTAACACTGGGCACAGGCAGACACAGCTGTAGAAAATTAGGTGGTATTAACACCACCCAAAACAAGTCAGTTTCAACCGTCGGTTGAACTGACCAAGTCAATTAAATAATTATGTCTGTAAGTCTCAGTGTCAATCTCATTCAAAGTTATAGCACAACACAGTATCAATGTAAATAAGTTGTCCCCAGGTAATATGCGACACCAACAAGGTGGAGATGGCAGCAGGTCACAACACAGCAGAAGCAAATAAATATTAAGAACGTGGAGAAGAGGTATAGAAAGATATTTAAAAGTAAGAAAGTAAACTAAGTAGCTAAATAGCTAAATAAATAAGTGAATAAATGAATAAACAAATAGGTAGAGAAATGAAAATAATAAAAGAAGATTAATTCATAAAAGGTTTTAGCACCTGCACCAATGCACTGATGATAGATGCAGGATCTACACAATTCTGTTGGGAAGTTATTGCTGTAGCACTTGATCCCAGCATTTGTTGAACTGTAGGTGATTTGGGGTGTCTTGTAGTCATGCAGGGGAATTCAGCATGATACTGTGTGTTGTTCTGCTCCGCACTGACACCAGCGGGGACTGCAGGTGGGTGTTGTAGATGGCTGGAGCTGGGGACTGCAGGTGGGTGTTGTGGGTGGCTGGATATTAGAGATGGGTGCTGTAGACGGCTGGGGACTGCACATGGGAGTTGTAGATGGCTGTAAACTGGAGACAGGTGCTGGAGATTTTTGGAGTTTGGAGATGGATGTTGTAGGTGATTGTAGACTGGAGATTGGTGTTGTCGATGGTTGGAGACTGCAGGTGGGTATTGTAGATTGTTAGAGATTGGAGATGGGTGTTGGTAATGCAGGGGTTTGGGGGCTGTTGGGGGGGTTGAGATAAGAGGTGGGCGTATTGGAGAATTGGGGCCATAACAGGGGTTTTGAACATCATAGGAACGGATGTTTAGTGCAAGAGATTTAGATCCTTTAGCACTTGGGTGAACTGAATCACGGTACATATCTTTTCTTGGTGCACCTGATTTGGTTAGGAAGGAAGGGGTGTTGTTGATGAACAGTATTCCTTCTTGTTCACAGGAGCGCCGAAGTGAGGCTGTGGACCGTGATGCAGCTTCTTTCAAGGGGTGTTGGCCAAAGGGAGGGACAATGGAAGAAGCTGCAAGTGTAGCACTGGGGAAAGATTTTCTCAGGAGACGAAGTAATCTTCCCCATTGCTCTCCTGATACAGGTCCATCATGGCAGCTGTTGATGCCGACGTGGAAGGTGACGTGTGTTATGTCGTGGGATGGTGGGCGAGAGGACAGCCACTGGCTAAGGTGATGGACTGTCAGGCCAGATACCGAGAGGTTCCTGACAATGTTACCACCTGTTGACATCTTCCTTTCATCCACTCTCTCCAAGACTGAGTCACCCAACAGTAGAGTATTACAGTTAGGGGGAATGGTTTTCTGCCTGAGACTAGTGAGAGGGGATGGGGGGTCAGCCATTGTTTTCTTGTTGACAGTGGATGATGATGGCTGAGAGGGACTGGGGACAGTGGCGTGAGGTTGTTCAGAACTGTCAGTGTCAGAGAGGACATCAAACTTGTTGGCTGTACTTATGTTATACATGTCCTTTGTGGTGGTAGACTCACATGTAGTGGTGGGTTGGGGTTTTGTTTGATTAGTGGGTTTGTCTGTTTGTTGTACTGATGTCTCTGTCTGTTGTAGGTGTTGGCAAGTGTTGATTGTTTGAAGTTGTTTCTTGATGTCACAAGTAAAGTTTTGCTGACTGTCCTTGATGGATTTCAGTTTGTTGGTATGATCGTCAAGTTTGGCAAGTATACTCTGGTGGCTAGAGTTATTGTCTTGTATTTGACTCATAAGTTCTTCTTTCACTACTTTCACTGTGTTTTTCAGCCTTACTTCTGAGTCACTTACACACTGAGTGTTGTTTTCAGTCTGTTTGGCTATGCTGGACAGTTGGTTTGTGAGTGTCTGAATTTGTGTTTGCATTGTGGCGATGGCGAGTGTGGCAGTGTTCAATTGTTCCTGAAGATGTTTGATTGTTTCTGTACAAGCATTGTGTGTACATGCTTTGGAGGTGGCGTTGTTTACTGCTGGGTCACACGTAGTGGTTGACGGGACATTGTCGTCGGCTATACATGTAGGGGAACAATGGGACTGGACTGGTTCTGTGGTGGTCTCTAAGGAAGGTGGGAGAGTAGGGGGAAGGGTGGTGGTGGCTGTCTCAAGCTGAGTGTCACTGGAGGGAGGGAGAGCATGGGGAAGAGTAGTACTGGCCGATTCAGTCTGACTCTCAGTGGAAGGTGAAGGTGGGCAGTGACGAGTGGCGACGACACACTGGTTCTCAGTTGATGGTGGGGGAGTGGGGAGGGAAGGTGGGCGGAGTGTGTCGGCTTCAGGCTGGGTGACAGTAGGTGAGGAAGGGGAAGGTTTGGATGGGGCAGGGGGGACCGTTGCGTCACATTT
>CM060306.1:12492648-12497648 GCA_030674185.1 Monoplex corrugatus | reverse complement strand
TTATCACATGCAAAACTGCATGCATACACATAGCATTGTGTACACCTCGTCTAATTATGGACATTGAGGCATTCACGCATGCGCTAAAATGGTTTAACTGAATGAAGGTCAAGTCTACATCCTGACCAACTCGATGAATCCACTACAAAAAAAGTGTGCAAAACTGGAATAGGAACACCGGACTGGCACAAAGCTAGGAGGTATCGACCTACAAAATATGATATGGATCTTACTGCCCTGGACACGCTGGTGTTAAGGGAAATGAAAGTGCCGACAAACGTGCAGGCAATGTCAGTGCAACAGCAAAAAATATATTCCTCGGGAAGCCAGAAGCCTTCGGTCGCTTAAAATCATATCTTTGAGAATAAAACGTGTCACCATCTTATACATAAAAGAAATAAACAGAGGAAATGTTGGAAAATCTACTGTGAAAGGAAAAACAGGAGCCATCATGAAAGAGACAAATCGTGGTGCCATCTCAAAATCAATGCTGCGCAGACACTTATAACAGGGAACGAAAAGTGTGGTTTTGTTTATTTGTTTGTTAGTTTGCTTTTTGTTGTTGCTTGTTTTGTTTTGTTTTGTTTTGTTTTCTCAGAAGGAGAGGAAGGACATGTGAATACATGAAAAAGCTGGAGAACGGTGTAGGTTGTCACCCTTTCTTTGTTTGCTGTATGTCTTCAAGTTTGTCATGGTATTTTGTAAGCTTTTTGTTTTGTTTTTGTCTCGTATGTGTGTGTGTGTGTGTGTGTGTGTGTGTGTGTGTGTGTGTGTGTGTGTGTGTGTGTGTGTGTGTGTGTGTGTGTGTGTGTGTGTGTGTGTGTGTGTGTGTGTGTGTGTGTGTGTTCAATTTCATTTAATGTCTATCCACATAATGTGATATTAGACGATGATGGAAAGAGGAGAGGGAAAATGTTAGAGGAATAAGAATTATAGCGTACATGAAACTAGGAAAATTATCAAAGTATAACTGACAACGTAACAAGAACTTGAAAATAAAAATAAAATCTAAATTGCTATCATGATATTATATATTAGAAAAAACAAAACAAAAAACCTTGTAGCTTAACTTGATTCCTCATAAACAATAACGTTTGTGACTGAAGACATATTTCTGACTAAAACCGTGACAGTGCAATAAACTATAACAATGAACCGTTGGGACTTTTCAATAATAAGTTGAAAAAATCAAACGCCCGTTGTGGACTATCACTAAATGAAGATACAGAAGGTAACATATTGGGTAAACAGACCCTTAACTTGTCACAGGTACATATATGATCGATTACTGATCCATCTGTGAAAACTCGCATATGTTTAGAATAATGTTCTTGCAAACGGTTTCTAATATATCGCGCAGAATTTTCTATCTTCACGTCTTCATTGATAGTAATTTTGTATTGGGAAATAATCACTCCCTAGTGTGTCATCATAAGGTGACCAAGTACAAGACAGGGCCAATTTGGGAGAGGCAAATGTGACATCTATGGCAGTCGGGCGATGAGAGGACGCATCAGGTATTCGTGTACATGAACCATCATTTAGTAGAAAGAGGGAAGAGTTTACAATATTCTCTATAAATCTATTGCTTGTTACAACGAAACAGTCCTTTTCCCAGAAGGGTGAATGTGCATTAAAATCACTCCCAGTCAACCATTTTTCTTGGTTATCCTTAATCATTTTCAGCCACTCAGTATTATCATCATTAGGCCTTTAGGTAGGTAAACTGAAGCAAAATTTATCTTCAGAGATTTTGAAAAATTAACTGTAAAAGTAGATAGTGAAATATTTTCTAGTTATCTTTAACCGGTGACTGTTTTTCATGATACTGAAGCCCAGTGCTAATATAGATAGCTGTGCTGACCTTTTCAACAGGACAGCCTGTGTTAGTCACTGGAGGATAATAAAATTGCTTCAGTCTAGGTAGTTTCTCCATTTTGACATTAAAAGAATGTAATAAGAGGACATGATAGTCCTTGGATGCAAGGTCTTGCTGAAGGTAGTGGAAATAGTAGAAATGGAACGTGCATTCCATTGAAATATTTTTATGCTATTTTGACAGTTCATTGCCTTTCTAGATTTTACACCAGAAGCAATGAAAAAAACTTGAGAGTAATAAAAAATAATGTGAATTAAGCACAATGTAGAAAAAAAAAAGATGGAAGGGTGGAGAGTATTACATATAAATGAAAACAAATAAACAAGGGGAAATATTAAAAACAGTCTCGATTTGTTAGATCTAGTACTTTTGCACAAGACAGTTATGTTTTAAGGCGACAAATATTACAACAACAACAACAACAATAAAAGGTACTACAATGAAGTTGATAATCACTGAGACACTAGAGAGCTCTACATCTAATGTCATGTTCTCAAATACTGATATTGAGGTAGATTTGTTCACTATCCACAGAGTGAGTCGCACAGGTTGTACCATGGTTCTGATCCCTTGTGGACATGGGAGAATCCTGGACAGGGAAACTGGGACCCCCGAGGTGGCTGGTTTGAAGATCTTATTCCTCTGCGTGGTTTCGTCCAAAATAACTGCCGGGACGTGACGGCCCAGGTTCCCGTCAGGATGCTGGAGCCTTTTGATGTGGGATGGATACCGTCTTTCAGGTGGTGGAAGTTGTTGATCTGGTCATGTGCTACGAAAGCCACACGATCCAGTCCAAAGAAATCTTTTGTTACGAGTGCACTGAAAAGTTGTCTCTTCGTGTCTAATTCATCGTTTTTGACAGCAGGCAGTTTGCTGATGATGATCTTCGTATGTGTGTGCTGTTATTGTTACATGTCTTTGATTGAACGTGAGAAAACTTTGCTGACTGATTCAGGACTGTTTTCTTTCGGATCGTTAGCCCAAAGTGGATTACCATGACTTCAGGAGGTGGTTCTTTGGAGATTTCCTCAAACTGTTTTTTTCTAGGTCACTCATTTTGAACACGTTACTGACGGCAAATCCAAGTCATAGGATCTGCCAAGTCTTTTGTGCTGTAAAACCTCTCAGGAAGGAGTCCTTACCTATGCACAGTAGGCCTACCACGTCATTACTTTTTGATTTGGACACGTTATTTTGCTGGAAGAATCCTTCCTCAGTTGAAGTCATTTTGTGTTCCACAGCCCATCTCCTGACTCTTTTTTCTGGTTTGGGGCTTTTTCTGCATTTTTGGCACTGACTTTTTTTCTCAATAGGTTTTTTTTCACAGCCTCGGAACAGGTATATTCTTTCTCCAAATGCTTATTTTCTTCTGCCCACATCTTTCACACAACTGTTTCTCGTCTAATTTCATATATCAGGTGAGTCTGAGAATCAACGTGTTGTTACACCTTTCATTCTGTCGTGATAAGTTAACGAGAGTCTATTTTATGGTCTATAACTCTGGTCCACCGGATTCGTTTCGTTCAGATCTAACTCTGGTGATGAATTATTGTGCGTCTTTCTTGAACACTGTCGGGTCGTGATCCTTGGACACAATTTCTGTTGATCACTGACCGTGGGAACATCGTCTGTAGATTCAGGGAGTTTCAGTTTACTTTCCATTTCCCCTGTTGATTCTGTCTGTTCTAAATTAACGATGCTGTGTCCCTGTTGATTCTGTCTGTTCTAAATTAACGATGCTGTGTCCCTGTTGATTCTGTCTGTTCTAAATTAACGACGCTGGTCCATGTTGACTCTGTCTGTTCTAAATTAACGATGCTGTGTCCCTGTTGATTCTGTCTGTTCTAACTTAACGATGCTGTGTCCCTGTTGATTCTGTCTGTTTTAAATTAACGATGCTGTGTCCCTGTTGATTCTGTCTGTTCTAAATTAACGATGCTGTGTCCCTGTTGATTCTGTCTGTTCTAAATTAACGATGCTGTGTCCCTGTTGATTCTGTCTGTTCTAAATTAACGACGCTGTGTCCCTGTTGATTCTGTCTGTTCTAAATTAACGATGCTGTGTCCCTGTTGATTCTGTCTGTTCTAAATTAACGATGCTGTGTCCCTGTTGATTCTGTCTGTTCTAAATTAACGATGCTGTGTCCCTGTTGATTTGTCTGTTCTAAATTAACGACGCTGTGTCCCTGTTGATTCTGTCTGTTCTAAATTAACGATGCTGTGTCCCTGTTGATTCTTCTGTTCTAAATTAACGATGCTGTGTCCCTGTTGATTCTGTCTGTTCTAAATTAACGAAGCTGTGTCCTGTTGATTCTGTCTGTTCTAAATTAACGATGCGTGTCCTGTTGATTTGTCTGTTCTAAATTAACGATGTGTCCTGTTGATATGTCTGTTCTAAATTAACGAGCTGTGTCCTTGTTATGTCTGTTCTTTCGTCATGATAGTATGATTCTGTCTGTTCTAAATTAACGCCTTTGTGTTGTTGGCTTGTCCGCCATTTTAATAATAAATATGTTACATATTTATTCGCTTTGTAATCAAATCTAGCGCATGATCTGATGTGCGTCGTTGTTAGTGCGTGTGTAGCTGTGGGAGTTTGTGTGTGTATGAGTGTGTGTATGTGGTGTATGTGTGTGTTTGTGGTGGTGTGTGTGTGTGTGTGTTGTGTGTGTGTGTGTGTGTGTGTGTGTGTGTGTGTGTGTGTGTGTATGAGACGGACATTTCCCTACGTTATTTGTGTGTGTGTTTCGATCTCTTCCTTTCGTCAGGTAGTATTTTTTTCCCAATAAAATTCATTATCGCTTTGTTGTTATGAGTATGTCGCCATCTTGATATGTGTGTGTTTGTGTGTGTAGGTGTGTGTGTGTGTGTGGGGGGTGTGTGGTATTGTGTGTGGTGTCTGTGTGTGTATGTGTGTGTGTGTGTGTGTGTGTGTGTGTGTGTGTGTGTGTGTGTGTGTGTGTGTGTGTGTGTGTGTGTGTTGTGTGTGTGTGTGTGTGTGTTTCTTCTGATATGATAATTTTCGTTTTTTATTTAGATATCCAACTTCTTTCTTTCTTTCTTCCTTGGAAATAGACGAAAGGCTAGGTGAGTTATGACAAAGCGGACGTTATTTTCGTTAT
>CM060306.1:12467648-12477648 GCA_030674185.1 Monoplex corrugatus | reverse complement strand
GAAAGGACGCAGGGTGGCATCCAGAGACAGCAGTGATTTAATACAGCAAAATAGGGTAACAGCAGATATAACGAACATCAAGTTACCCAAAAAAAACAAGTTTTAAGCTAGTACTATAATTCGATCAGCATCGTACTACTCATGTGGCTTCCTCCAGAGTGAAAACACTTGCTTGAACAACGATGTGATGGTTTCACAGATCATTGTCCAAAATCTCATCAAATAGTCCTCATATCTGCATGACTGGGATCGAACAGACAAGAATGAAATATTAGCGAGCGTGATTCCAGCATGGCTGTGAATAGTGTGTATAGAAAGATTTTGAATTCTTCAGCAGTGAGAAAGTGGATAGGGCTGATAAGGCGAAACGTTTGCTATGAAATACAGCCCTCTTGGTCTGCTCCTTATAGATCCTCTCTTTCTTAGCATTTCAGAAAAGGAACAGTGAGGTCAGCTTCAAATGGGCAAGCAAGCCAAAAGGGAAACATAAAACCAAAAATATACAAACGCAGGTCCAATAGGAGATCAATAGACATGATGGCAATCTACTTATATATGATGAAAAATGTTATGCTGAATATGACATGACATTAGATTAGGAACTGTGGCACATTTCGGTAACTCAGCCATCAATCTTATGCCGTTCTCTGTGATCTGACGTCCAAGAATAGAACCATTGTCAAACTTCCAGATCTCTAAAAAACAAAAAAAACAAAACAAAACAAAACAAAAACAGGTATGCTTGTGAAGTGATAAGTTAGCTTTTTCTCACATGAACTCTATTAACTTTTAAAAGTCATCCCTCCTTTTGATGGTTGTTTTTCAATCTTCCTTTATTGTCGATGTTATTTTGAAACTTACTCCTAGCTCTGCCATTTACGTGTACTGGACATCGTGACAACTGGCACCTCTTTATTTATTTACATCAAAAAGAAAATAATAGACGAAGGAAATAAACGAAAAATAAAAGAAGAAGAAGAAGAAGTAGTTGTATTACTAGTAGTAGTAGTGGTAGTAGTAGCAGTAGTAGTAGTAGTAGTAGTAGTAGTAGTAATAGTAGTAGCAGTAGTAGAGTAGTAGAAGAAGAAGAAGACTTAGAAGAAGAAGAAGAAGACTTAGAAGAAGAAGAAGAACAAGAAGAAGAACAAGAACAAGAACAAGAAGAACAAGACCAATAACACGAAAAACAAGAAGAACAAGAAGAACAAGAAGACCAAAAACAAGAACAAGAACAATAAGAAAAAGGAGGAGGAGAAGGAGGAGGAAGAGGAAAAAGAAGAAGAAAATTGAAAAAAACTGAGCATTGAACTCAAAGCTTTATTGTTGAAAGTGTAAGCATCATAGCAAATCATTAAGCATCTTACTTAGATCACAAGGAAAGAAACAAATTAACAGTTTGATATAAGCAAAAACAGGCAGAGGGGCAGACAGACAAACAAATGTATACAGAAAAACGAAAAAAAAAAAAAAAAAAGAAAGAAATTGAAGACAATCACAGATAGGACAAAAGTAGGACTGATGACGTGATTGATTAGTCATCTTCTGGAATTTGTTCTAAGATGTCGTCACTACAATCATCAGATGTTTTGTTGCAAACAATTCAGTCCTGCTACAGATCCCTTCCATACTGGCCACATTTTCATATGGCTGCTTGATTTTCCTTTCACCTTTCTGGTTGATCTAGAAATGTTCCTCAATATCATCTTTCAAAATGCCAATAAACTGAGCGTCTGATGGTAGGGAACCCAGAGAACCTTTTTTTTTTTGTAGCTACCCATTCATTTTCATATCTCTCTTTATTTAATGTGGTTGTATATTTAGAGCTATTCTTCCTCATCGTCATGTGTCCTGCTGCATGGTGTTGGCAATCATGGTCGTCCATATGAATCTATGCTTTGTCACTGCATGTAATTCTCCCATCCTCTCTGTCTTCATCCATTCTGCAAGTATGTCCAATCTTTTCTCCCCAGGCCTACCTGGTGCTCTTTTTCTCTACAGCCTTCCTCCTGCGACTATGTGCTCTAATTTACCATGCCTCATAAAATGAATTGTGTTTTAACCTAATCTTTTTAACTAATATTATTTTTATATTCACCTCCTTCAAGACTGCCTCTTTTTTTGATTGAACTTTTACCATTCTTCTTAAAAACACATATCAGTTGACTCAATCTTGTTCTGACTTTGCGTGTTGACTGTCCACTCCTCACATCCATACAACATTATCGGTTCCAAATAAGAATGAAGAACTCTCATTTAATTGTTAATTGACAGGCATTTGTAAATAAGAAAACTACTATTTCTACAATTAAAAAAAAATATATAAGAGAATGACTTTCGACGTGTGCTTTTTTTTAATCGCTTGAACGTTTGCAGACTGCCGGCAGACTATCTTATCACAGAGTGGGTATGTTCCATGGTACTGTCGTATCGCTCACCAAACGTTTCTGCACTGGGAAATTCGTATGTTCAACCATACGCAGTACCATAGGGTTATCCCAGTGTTATGCTCGTGTTTATTTTAAAACCACACCAACGTCTATTTCCAAACAAAACCACTTCTATTCCCATGACCGTACCTACAAGAGCTCCGGTATTTTCCTTCTTTAACTTGACAGGATCCAAGCCAGCAGAAGTTTTTGTATATATACTTGATATAGTTATTCACATACACAGGGAGAGAGAGAAAGAGAGAGAGAGAGAGAGAGAGAGACAGACAGAGACAGAGAGACAAAGAGACAGACAGAGACAGAGACACAGAGAGAGAGAAAGAGACAGACAGACAGACAAACATGCAAACAGAGAGAGAGAGAGGCAGACAGACAGACAGACAGACAGAGAGAGAGAGAGAGAGAGAGAGACAAAAAGAGAGACAGAGACAGAGACAGAGAAAGAGTGATAGAGGGAGACAGAGAGAGAGACAGAGACAGAGACGCAGAGAGACAGACTAGCAGATAGACTGACAGACAGAAAGACACGAAAGACTGATGGACAAGATAATATCACTAAATCTGTCCTAAAATTTGCAGCCCTTTCTGACATCAATGAACGTTATATGAATAACATGAACGATTTCCTCGCGTGCCAAGCGGAATTAAAGCCATATAATCAAGACGAATAGTTGTAGTGCAGTCAGTTTGACACAAGAGCCTATTTAACTAACCGCCCTTTCCCATTCAGTTCAAAGACCTCTCAGAGGCAGTCCAGAAACTCTGGATGTGTTTGTATTAAATAAAAGAAAAAAATCCGTATGCGTTCACCATTGATCGTTAAACTGAGAAAGAGACAGACAGACGGTACCAAAGACAGACAGAAATATGTAGAAAGAAATACACAGACAGAGAGACATGAACAAGTGAAACACAGGCAAAAGACGAATACATTAAGACAAAGACGAAGAATAGTGAGAAGGGCCAAGAGAAAGAGAATGGAAGTAAAGAGGTAGAGAGGTAACACACAGAGAGAGAGAGAGAGAGAGAGAGAGAGAGAGAGAGAGAGAGAGAGAGAGAGAGGAAGGAGGGAGTGGAAAGAAAGAGAGAGAGCGACATTCAGACAGACAGACAGATATATAGACAGACAGACAGGGAGAGAGACAGACAGACAGACAGACTGGCAGATAGGGAGACAGACAGACAGGCAGATAGGGAGACAGACAGACAGACAGACAGACAGACAGACAGACAAAGAGATGGCTAGATAGACAGTAAGAGAAGACAGATGCATAGATACTCAAATTAAAGCATTTGCTATGTGGATTAACCAATGTGTAGTAGGTTTTTTTTTAACTATGGCAGCATGTTGGATAACTTTTTATGTTGTTTATCTTTATGTTTGATTTACATTGGTATACTTATGAACTGATAAGTTAGTTTTTCTAAGAAGAATTTTGTCAGCTTTGCAAAGCCACATCTCCCTTTGATGGCTATTTTTAGTCTTCTTTTTTTTTTTCTTTTTTTTTTTAACTCATTCCTAGCTCTGCCGTTTTCCTGTAAAATGGACATCGCGACCAGTGTTACTACTGTGTTAACTTGGACAAGAAGAAGAAAAAGAAGAAAAGAAGAAGAAGAAGAAAAAAAGAAAGAAGAAGAAGAAGAAGAAGAAGAAGAAGAAGAAGAAGAAGAAGAAGAAGAAGAAGAAGAAGAAGAAGAAGAAGAAGAAGAAGAAGAAGAAGAAGAAGAAGAAGAAGAAGAAGAAGAAGAAGAAGAAGAGAAGAAGTATATTACACTGAGCAATAAAAACAGATCGTTACTGTTCAAAATGAAATAACCATAGCAAATCATTAAGCATCTTTCTCTACTCACCAGGTAACAAACAAACAAACAGTTTGACATATAAGCAAAAATTTTAACAAGCAAACAAACAAATAAAACCAAGTAACACCCAGACAGAAAGACGGGCAGATAGACAAACAGACAAACATACACGTAAAAACGAAACTAATGAGCAATAGCATGCACATATACGTAAACACAAGCACACACGACCAAAGACACAGTGAAAACATTACTTAAAATAACATAAGGGGGTACAGATGAAAAGAATGAGAACATTTGAGAGAGAGAGAGAGAGAGAGAGAGAGAGAGAGACAGAGAGAGACAGAGAGAGACAGAGAGAGACAGAGATAGATAGACATAGACACACAGTGAAAGAGAGAGAGAGAAAGAGAGAGAGAGAGAGACAGACAGACAGAAAGACACATAGAGACTGACGAACAAGAGAATACTACTAAACCTGTCTTGAAAGGAGCAGCCCTTTCTGACATCAATGAACGTCATATGAATAATATGAACGATTTCCTTGCGTGCCAAGCGGAGATACATCCATATAATCAAGACGAATAGTTGTAGTGCAGTCAGTTTGACACAAGGGCCTACTTAACGGACCGCCCTTTCCCATTCAGTTCAAACAGCTCTCAGACGCAGTCCAGAACAAAATGCGTATGCGTTTACCATAGATCATTAATATGAGACAGAGACAAACAGACGGTAGGAGAGAGAGAGAGAGAGAGAGAGAGAGAGAGAGAGAGAGAGAGAGAAAGAGAGAGAGAGAGAGAAGAGAGAGAGAGAGAGACAGACAGACAGACAGACAGACAGAAAGACAAATAGGCAGAGAGAGACAGGTGGACAGACAAAGAGATGGCTAGATAGATAGCCAGAGAAGAAAGACATAGATGTTCAAATTAAAGTGGTTGCTATGTGGATTAACAAATTTGTAATAGATATAAACTCTGGTAGCACGTAGTAGAACGTTTTTGTTTATGTTGTTTATATTTCTATGTTTGGTTTAGATAGATTCTAGTTCACATGGTGCTGTTATTCCAAAGAGATAAAATTATAACTCTATCAGTGAGGACGAAAACAAGCGGAGAGGTGACATCTGGAAACAGCAGTGATTTAATGAAGCAAACTAAGGCAACAGTAGATAGAACGAACATAAAGTTAACCAAATAAATCAATTGTAAGCTAGTACTATAATTCGATTACCATTGTACTGTCCATGCAGCTTTCTCCAGGGTAAAAACCAGCACTTGATCAACGATGTGATGGTCTCATGGATCATTGTCCATAATCTAATCAAATAATCCTCCTGTCTGCGTGACTGGGATCTAACGGTCAAAAATGAATTATCGTCGAACCTGATTCCAGTATGGCTGTGAACAGTGTGTAAAGAAAGGTCCCGACTACTTCAGCAATGAAAAAGTTGACCAGGCTGATAAGGCGAAAAGTTTCCATGGAACATTACCTCCCCTAGGTTTGCTCCTTGTAGAGTCTGTGTTTATTAACATTTCAGAAAGAGATAGTGAGGTCCATTTCAGATGAACCTGCGAGCCAAAAGGGAAACATAAAACTAAATATACAAACGCAGGTCCAGTAAGAGATCCATAGACATGATGGCATTCTACTCGTATATAATGAAAAGTCTGATGATAAATGTGACATTACATTAGATTAGGAACTATGGCAAAATCAGGGTGCCAAGCCATCAGTCTTATACCGTTCTCTGTGATCTGACGTCCACATAAAGAAGTATTGCAAACTCCCAGCCCCACATGACCGTCTTGAGACCTGTAGAAGATGGTATACTTGTGAAGAGATGTTAGCTTTGCTAATATAAATTTTGTTAGCTGTTCAGTGCCATATCTCCCTTTGATGTCTGTTTTCAAACTCCCTTTATTACCCTTTTTTAAGCGGTTTTTTTTTTTCTGTATGGGACATCGTGACCAATAGTACCATTGTATTTATTTGGACGAAAAGAAAATGGACTAAAATAATACCAGAAGGAAAAGAAGAAGAAGAAGAAGAAGAAGAAGAAGAAGAAGAAGAAGAAGAAGAAGAAGAAGAAGAAGAAGAAGAAGAAGAAGAAGAAGAAGAAGAAGAAGAAGAAGAAGAAGAAGAAGAAGAAGAAGAAGAAGAAGAAGAAGAAGAAGAAGAAGAAGAAGAAGATGAAGAAGAAGAAGAGAAGAAGTATATTACACTGAGCAATGAAAACAGATCGTTACTGTTCAAAATGAAATAACCATAGCAAATCATTAAGCATCTTTCTCTACTCACCAGGGAACAAACAAACAAACAGTTTGACATATAAGCAAAAAAAACAAACAAGCAAACAAACAAATAAAACCAAGTAACACCCAGACAGAAAGACGGGCAGATAGACAAACAGACAAACATACACGTAAAAACGAAACTAATGAGCAATAGCATGCACATATACGTAAACACAAGCACACACGACCAAAGACACAGTGAAAACATTACTTAAAATAACATAAGGGGGTACAGATGAAAAGAATGAGAACATTTGAGAGAGAGAGAGAGAGAGAGAGAGAGAGACAGAGACAGAGAGATACAGAGAGAGACAGAGAGAGACAGAGAGAGACAGAGAGAGACAGAGATAGATAGACATAGACACACAGTGAAAGAGAGAGAGAGAAAGAGAGAGAGAGAGAGAGACAGACAGACAGACAGACAGAGACACAGAAGGACAGAGTAGCAGATAGACAGACAGACAGAAAGACACATAGAGACTGACGAACAAGAGCATACTACTAAACCTGTCTTGAAAGGAGCAGCCCTTTTTGACATCAATGAACGTCATATGAATAATATGAACGATTTCCTTGCGTGCCAAGCGGAGTTGCATCCATATAATCAAGACGAATAGTTGTAGTGCAGTCAGTTTGACACAAGGGCCTACTTAACGGACCGCCCTTTCCCATTCAGTTCAAACAGCTCTCAGACGCAGTCCAGAACAAAATGCGTATGCGTTTACCATAGATCATTAAAATGAGACAGAGACAAACAGACGGACAGAGAGAGAGAGAGAGAGACAGACAGACAGACAGACAGACAGAAAGACAAATAGACAAAGAGAGACAGGTGGACAGACAAAGAGATGGCTAGATAGATAGCCAAAGAAGAAAGACATAGATGTTCAAATTAAAGCGGTTGCTATGTGGATTAACAAATTTGTAATAGATATAAACTCTGGTAGCACGTAGTAGAACGTTTTTGTTTATGTTGTTTATATTTCTATGTTTGGTTTAGATAGATTCTAGTTCACATGGTGCTGTTATTCCAAAGAGATAAAATTATAACTCTATCAGTGAGGACGAAAACAAGCGGAGAGGTGACATCTGGAAACAGCAGTGATTTAATGAAGCAAATTAAGGCAACAGTAGATAGAACGAACATCAAGTTAACCAAATAAATCAATTGTAAGCTCGCACTTTAATTCGATTACCGCTGTAATGTCCATGTGGCTTCCTCCAGGGCAAAAACAGTACTTGATCAACGATGTGATGGTCTCATGGATCATTGTCCATAATCTAATCAAATAATCCTCCTGTCTGCGTGACTGGGATCTAACGGCCAAAAATGAATTATCATCGAACCTGATTCCAGTATGGCTGTGAACAGTGTGTAAAGAAAGGTCCCGAATACTTCAGCAATGAAAACGTTGACCAGGCTGATAAGCGAAAAGTTTCCATGGAACATTACCTCCCCTAGGTTTGCTCCTTGTGGAGCCTGTGGTTATTAGCATTTCAGAAAGAGATAGTGAGGTCCATTTCAGATGAGCCTGTGAGCCAAAAGGGAAACATAAAACTAAATATACAAACGCAGGTCCAATAAGAGATTCATAGACATGATGGCATTCCACTCGTATATAATGAAAAGTCTGATGATAAATGTGACATTACATTAGATTAGGAACTATGGCAAAATCAGGGTGCCAAGCCATCAGTCTTATACCGTTCTCTGTGATCTGACGTCCACATAAAGAAGTATTGCAAACTCCCAGCCCCACATGACCGTCTTGAGACCTGTAGAAGATGGTATACTTGTGAAGAGATATTAGCTTTGCTAATATAAATTTTGTTAGCTGTTCAGTGCCATATCTCCCTTTGATGTCTGTTTTCAAACTCCCTTTATTACCCTTTTTAAGCGTTTTTTTTTTTCTGTATGGGACATCGTGACCAATAGTACCATTGTATTTATTTGGACGAAAAGAAAATGGACTAAAATAATACCAGAAGGAAAAGAAGAAGAAGAAGAAGAAGAAGAAGAAGAAGAAGAAGAAGAAGAAGAAGAAGAAGAAGAAGAAGAAGAAGAAGAAGAAGAAGAAGAAGAAGAAGAAGAAGAAGAAGAAGAAGAAGAAGAAGAAGAAGAAGAAGAAGAAGAAGAAGAAGAAGAAGAAGAAGAAGAAGAAGAAGAAGAAGAGAGGAAGTATATTACACTGAGCAACAGATCGTTACTGTTCAAAATGAAATAACCATAGCAAATCATTAAGCATCTTTCTCTACTCACCAGGGAACAAACAAACAAACAGTTTGACATATAAGCAAAAAACAAACAAACAAGCAAACAAACAAATAAAACCAAGTAACACACAGACAGAAAACGGGCAGATAGACAAACAGACAAACATTCACGTAAAAACGAAACTAATGAGCAATAGCATGCACATATACGTAAAGAAAGCACACACGACCAAAGACACAGTGAAAACATTACTTAAAATAATATAAGGGGGTACAGATGAAAAGAATGAGAACATTTGAAAGAGAGAGAGAGAGAGAGAGAGAGAGAGAGAGAGAGAGACAGAGAGAGACAGAGATAGATAGACATAGACACATAGTGAAAGAGAGAGAGAGAGAAAGAGAGAGAGAGAGAGAGAGAGAGAGACAGACAGACAGACAGAGACAGAGAAGGACAGAGTAGCAGATAGATGGACAGACAGAAAGAGACATAGAGACTGACGAACAAGAGAATACTACAAAACCTATCCTGAAAGGAGCAGCCCTTTCTGACATCAATGAACGTCATATGAATAACATGAACGATTTCCTTGCGTGTCAAGCGGTATTACAGCATATAATCAAGACGAATAGTTGTAGTGCAGTCAGTTTGACACAAGGGCCTACTTAACGGACCGCCCTTTCCCATTCAGTTCAAAGAGCTCTCAGACGCAGTCTAGAACAAAATGCGTATGCGTTTACCATAGATCATTAAAATGAGAAAGAGACAAACAGACGTATGGAGAGAGAGAGAGAGAGAGAGAGAGAGAGAGAGAGAGAGAGAGAGACAGACAAACAGATAAACAGACAGGCAGAGAGACAGGTGGATAGACAAAGAGATGGCTAGATAGATAGCTAGAGAAGAAAGACACATAGACGCTCAAATTAAAGCGGTTGCTATGTGGATTAACAAATTTGTAATAGATATAAACTATGGTAGCACGTAGTAGAACTTTTTGTTTATGTTGCTTATATTTTTACGTTTGATTTAGATAGATTCCAGTTTACATGGTGCTGTTACTCCAAACAGATAAAATTGTAACTCTATCAGTGAGGAGGAAAACAAGGGGAGAGGTGACATCTGGAAACAGCAGTGATTTAATGAAGCAAACTAAGGCAACAGTAGATAGAACGAACATAAAGTTAACCAAATAAATCAAATGTAAGCTAGAACTATAATTCGATTACCGTTGTACTGTCCATGCA
>CM060306.1:12445148-12452648 GCA_030674185.1 Monoplex corrugatus | reverse complement strand
TTGCACTTCTTCGCATTCTTCTTCTTCGCATTTCTTCTTCGCATTCTTCGCATTCTTCATTATCAAAGTCAACATTTTCTTTGATAAATAGTTATGGAAATCATAGTTATTTTTCTGAACATGTCTTTGAAGAAAAAAAGGAAGGAAGAGGAGAGGAGGAGGAGAGAGAAGAAGAAGAAGAAGAAGAAGAAGAAGAAGAAGAAGAAGAAGAAGAAGAAGAAGAAGAAGAAGAAGAAGAAGAAGAAGAAAGAAGAAGAAGAAGAAGAAGAAGAAGAAGAAGAAGAAGAAGAAGAAGAAGAAGAAAAGAAGAAGAAGAAGAAGAAGAAAGAAGAAGAAGAAGAAGAAGAAGAAGAAGAAGAGAAGAAGAAGAAGAAGAAGAAGAAGAAGAAGAAGAAGAAGAAGAAGAAGAAGAAGAAGAAGAAGAAGAAGAAGAAGAAGAAAGAAGAAGAAGAAGAAGAAGAAGAAGAAGAAGAAGAAGAAGAAGAAGAAGAAGAAGAAGAAGAAGAAGAAGAAGAAGAAGAAGAAGAAGAAGAAGAAGAAGGAAGAAGAAGAAGAAGAAGAAGAAGAAGAAGAAGAAGAAGAAGAAGAAGAAGAAGAAGAAGAAGAAGAGAAGAAGAAGAAGAAGAAGAAGAAAGAAGAAGAGCATAAACAACAACAACAACAACAATAACAACACAATAACAATAACAACAACAACAACAATAACAACAACAACTACAACAACTACAACAATAACAACAACAACAACAACTGAGGAGAAATAGGAGCATGAATTGAAAGAGAGAGAAGGTATAAACAACAACAACAACAACAACAACAACAACAACAACAACAACATCAACAGCAACAAACACACACACACACACACACACACAGAAAGCAACAAGAAGAACAAAACGCAATGCAACGCACACACGCATACAAGCGCGTATGACCACACGTATGTGTGGAGTAACTGAAGGAGTGAGAATGATACAGTGAGTGACTGAGGGGCTGAACAACAACGAAAGATTGTTGGGGGGTGGAGAGCCAACACTTCAAAGATGTGGTGAGGAAGCTGGATAGAAAATGCCAGAGAAAGCAAGAGAGAGAGAGAGAGAGAGAGAGAGAGGAGAGAGAGAGAGAGAGAGAGAGAGAGAGAGAGAGAGAGAGAGAGAGAGGCAAAGGGAGAGAAAGAGAGAGAGCGAGAGAGAGCAAGAGAGTGAAAGAAAGAAACAGACAGAGAAAGCAGAGACAGAGACAGACAGAGGGAGAGAGACAGACAAACAGGCAGAACAAAATTCACATATCCGGAAGAAGACAGACACGCAGACAGAGACAGAGAAAGAGACAGAACAATATGAAATATTTCTTAAACATTCCTGAAGTTGGCAACCACTAACCATCATTTTATTAAATGTTATATACACAACTTCAACGATTCTCTTGTGTGCCAAGCAAGATTACAGCCACATACGAGACGCACACAGTTCTATATGCAATCAACTTGGCACTAAGAAGCATTTACTCTGACGCATTTTTTGCTCCGAGATCAAAGCACACACAGACGTGTTCCACGTACGTCGATTCTGTTTATTGGACACAGATGGGGTCCAGACGCAGCTATCATAAATCATTTAGAGAAGGGGAGTGAGAGAGAGAGAGACAGAGAGAGAGAGACAGACAGACAGACAAACAGACAGAGACAGAGACAGACAGACAGACAGATCGACAGACAGAGAAAGATGGAGAGATAGAGAGATAGACAAAGACAGAGTGACCAAGAAAGAGAGAGAGGGAGACAGAGAGAGAGAAAGCCAGAGAGAGACAGAAAGACAGAGCAACAGAGAAAGAGAGAGAGAGGGGGGGGGGGAACATAAAATGAGAGGGAGATATAGAAACAGAGACAGAAAGACGTTTGAGACAGAGACAGAAACAGACAGGGATAAACACATTTAGCAGAGAAAGAGGGACATAGAAGATGAAGGATACGAACATTTCGTGGGGGAAGAGTGGGAGGAGAGAGAGAGAGAGAGAGAGAGAGAGAGAGAGAGAGAGAGAGAGAGAGAGAGAGAGAGAGAGAGAGAGAGAGAGAGAGAGAGAGAGAGAGACAGAAGACAGACAGACAGAAGACAGAGACAGAGACAGAGACAGAGACAGCAGGAGGGGGATAGAGACAGACAGACAGACAGACAGACTAAAGACAGACAAACAGAGAGGCAGATAGATGAAAACACAGACATACATAAGAAAACAGAGACATAAAGATAGACAGACAGACAAACAGACAGACAGACCGAAGAATACTCTTACATACAGGAGAACATCGACACGCAGACAGAGACAGGAACAGAAAAAATGTGAAATATTTTTTTCTGAACCATTCCTAAAGTTGGCAACCGCTAACCATCATTTTATTAAATGTTATATACACAACTTCAACGATTCTCTTGTGTGCCAAGCAAGATTACAGCCACATACGAGACGCACACAGTTCTATATGCAATCAACTTGGCACTAAGAACCATTTAATCCAACGCATTTTTTTGCTCCGAGATCAAAGCACACACAGACGTGTTCCACGTTCGTCGATTCTGTTTATTGGACACATATGGGATCCAGACGCAGCTATCATAAATCATTTAGAGAAGGGAAGCGAGAAGAGAGGGGAGGAGAGAGAGAGAGAGAGAGAGAGAGAGAGCGAGAGAAGAGAGAAGAAGAGAGGGAGAGAGAGAGAGAGAGAGGGAGGAGGGAGATAAGAGACAGAGAGACGAGTGAGACGAGAGAGAGCAGAAGACATAAAGACAAGAATACAGAGAGCGTGAAGATGGGAAAGGATAGTCTAGCAGGAGAGAGATGGTGAGGGAAAAGAGACGACATATATACAGAAAAGAAAAAAGATTGAAAAGGTAGATATAGACAGTAGAGGGATAGGGAGAACGACAGAGTGAAGACAGAAAGATACAGAGAAAGCGATGACAAGGTAAGGAATATAAACAGTAAGCATAGGAGAGAGAAAGGGTGAGAGAGAGAGAGAGATAGAGAGAGTACAGACAGAGAGAAGAAAAAAGAGAGAATAGGAAGAGAAAGAGAGAGAGGGATAGGGTAGAGTAGAGTAAGGAGTGGGGGATGAAAGAGGATGGTAAAGGGAGATTGAGAGTGTGTGTGTGTTGTGTGTGTGTGTGTGTGTGTTTGTGTGTTTGCGTGTGTGGTGAGCGTGTGTGTGTGTGTGTGTGGTGTGTGTGTGTGTGTGTTGGTGTTGTGCGTGTGTGAGGTGTGATGTGTGTATGTGTGTGAATGTATGTATTGAGTGTATGTGAGTGAGAGGTTGACAAGAACTGGAAGCAATATTGATATATATGTCATACGCAAAAAAAAAAAAAAAAAAAAAAAAAAAAATTCCAAAAATCAGTGTCATCATCATAAAAAAGCTGAAGTTTAATGACACAAGCGTAGGACTATACAATTGGCTTGTAGTGTTTTAGACATGTAGTTTATACAGGACAACACCTGTTGCAACCACTGTGACAGCGTGTGTATGTGTGTGTGTGTGTGTGTGTGTGTGTGTGTGTGTGTGTGTGTGTGTGTGTGTGTGTGTGTGTGTGTGTCTGTGTGTATGTGTCTGTGTGTTTGTGTGTCTCTAAGCGGATTTATGCAGGCACATTTGTGTGTGTGTGGGGGGGGGGGGGGGTGGGTGGGTGGGTGGGTGGGTGTGAGTGTGTGAGTGTGCGAGCGTGAGTGTCTGTGTGTGTCTGTGTGTGTGTGTGTGTGTGTGTGTGTGTCTGTTCGTTCTTTAATTTAACGTCTTTTCACTATAAGTGATATTAGACGGGGGAGGGGGGGGAGGGGAAATTATTAAAAAAAAAAAAAAAAAAAAAAAAAAAAAAAAAAAAAAAAGTGAACAAAATAAAATGTAGAACGATAGTTGGACGGGTTGGATTTGGGCAGAGGGAAGACAGAGGAAAAAGACATTAGCAGGTGGGGGAACAGTAAAATGGAACGAGAACTTAACACTAACAATTAACTTCAATAACGTGAAGGGAAATTGTAACACTAAAATACAAACCGAATAAAGTTAAAGTAATGCATTAACAGGACTGTGAACTAATGATTCTGAAATTCTAACTAACAACGTTTGATCTGATGTAATTTTCTGGAAATGATTTTCAGAATACTTTTCTTGAGTAAACATTTTCGGTAAAAAAGAACGTAGCATTTTGCAGTAGAATAAACAGTGAAACAGTGTGAACTGTTCGCCGCAAATACACTTGACATTTTTACAATATTTTGTTCTCAATGCGTTTAGCTGAATACGAAAACAAACAGCAACAATCGATCTCAAATGATACATAGAAGAATACTGCAATTTTTTACATACATTTTGAACGGTAAGTTTTATCATTTGTTGTGACACAAACTGTTCATCTGAATGTTCAAGAAATCGAGTCCATGAGGCTGATTCGAGCAAGTTGCAAGCTTCTTTTACGGAGGTATGAACATGTAATTCTATAGCATTATCAGCATTCTGGGCGCCTTGCTTAGCTGCTCTGTCAACTACTTCGTTGCCGTGAAGACCAACATGAGAAGGCACCCAGCATAAACTGATATCTGTACCTTTGACCCTTAAACGATGTATAAGATGATTTGCCTCAGTAATTAAATCAGGTCTTGTGTCGGCATTAAAAGACCGTAAGGCATATAATACAGATTTTGAGTCAACAAAGAGAACTACTTTGAAAGACATGGTTTTAAGATTTACTAGATAATGCAATGCTTGATTAATAGCGACTAATTCCGCTGTAAAGATCGATAAGTTTGCCCCAACGAAAAATGACGTTTTTATCTTAAATTTTGGAACATAAAAAGCTGCTCCAGCACATTTATTTTCTAAGACTGATCCATCGGTAAAAATGTGAAGATGGGTACGGTATTTTTCATCGATGTGTTCTCTTGCTGTGGATATCGAAATGTTGACGTTTTCAGATTTCTTAGCGTCTGTATAATCAATATCAAAAGAGGCTTTTTGCATTTCACATGTAGGGATAGGCGTTGTTGATGGTGTCTCAGCTATTTCATCCATATTTATGTTAGACTGTTTGACCAAGTCAGATATGTAAGTTGAAACAGTCATTTGTGATGAAATGCTTTTTGCTCGCTTTGGAAAGTCAACATCAGACCTGATTTTAATTTCCTTACTCACAAAATTGTCCGTTTGTGAAGTAGTTCTAACTGCAAATTTTGCTGTCGCTAGCTCACGATAGTTGTTCAGAGGCAGAATTCCAGCAACTTTGTACGTTTCCAGATTAGAGGCATGAGTAGGCACACATAGAGCAATTTGTGTGTGTCTGTGTGTGTCTGTGTGTGTCTGTGTGTGTGTCTGTGTGTGTCTGTGTCTGTGTGTCTCTAAGCGGATTTATGCAGCCACATTTGTGTGTGTGGGGTGTGTGTTCGTTCGTTCTTTAATTTAACGTCTTTTCACTATAAGTGATATTAGACGGGGGAGGGGGGGGAGGGGAAATTATTATAAAAAAAAAAAAAAAAGTGAACAAAATAAAATGTAGAACGATAGTTGGACGGGTTGGATTTGGGCAGAGGGAAGACAGAGGAAAAAGACATTAGCAGGTGGGGGAACAGTAAAATGGAACGAGAACTTAACACTAACAATTAACTTCAATAACGTGAAGGGAAATTGTAACACTAAAATACAAACCGAATAAAGTTAAAGTAATGCATTAACAGGACTGTGAACTAATGATTCTGAAATTCTAACTAACAACGTTTGATCTGATGTAATTTTCTGGAAATGATTTTCAGAATACTTTTCTTGAGTAAACATTTTCGGTAAAAAAGAATGTAGCATTTTGCAGTAGAATAAACAGTGAAACAGTGTGAACTGTTCGCCGCAAAAACACTTGACATTTTTACAATATTTTGTTCTCAATGCGTTTAGCTGAATACGAAAACAAACAGCAACAATCGATCTCAAATGATACATAGAAGAATACTGCAATTTTTTACATACATTTTGAACGGTAAGTTTTATCATTTGTTGTGACACAAACTGTTCATCTGAATGTTCAAGAAATCGAGTCCATGAGGCTGATTCGAGCAAGTTGCAAGCTTCTTTTACGGAGGTATGAACATGTAATTCTATAGCATTATCAGCATTCTGGGCGCCTTGCTTAGCTGCTCTGTCAACTACTTCGTTGCCGTGAAGACCAACATGAGAAGGCACCCAGCATAAACTGATATCTGTACCTTTGACCCTTAAACGATGTATAAGATGATTTGCCTCAGTAATTAAATCAGGTCTTGTGTCGGCATTAAAAGACCGTAAGGCATATAATACAGATTTTGAGTCAACAAAGAGAACTACTTTGAAAGACATGGTTTTAAGATTTACTAGATAATGCAATGCTTGATTAATAGCGACTAATTCCGCTGTAAAGATCGATAAGTTTGCCCCAACGAAAAATGACTTTTTTATCTTAAATTTTGGAACATAAAAAGCTGCTCCAGCACATTTATTTTCTAAGACTGATCCATCGGTAAAAATGTGAAGATGGGTACGGTATTTTTCATCGATGTGTTCTCTTGCTGTGGATATCGAAATGTTGACGTTTTCAGATTTCTTAGCGTCTGTATAATCAATATCAAAAGAGGCTTTTTGCATTTCACCTGTAGGGATAGGCGTTTGTGGTGTTGTGTTCTCAGCTATTTCATCCATATTTATGTAAGACTGTTTGACCAAGTCAAATGTAAGTTGAAACATGATCATTTGTAGAAATGTTTTTGCAATCGCTTTGGATAGTAACATCAGATGATTTTAATTTCCTTTAAAATTGTCTTGTGAAGTAGTAAGCAATTTTGCTGTCGCTATCACATAGTTGTTCAGAGCAAATTCCAGCAACTTGTACGTTAGATTAGCTGAGTGCATAGAAATTTTATCTAGCTTGTACTCTTTAGAATAATTTTGCATGAAATTTTGGCATGATAATTAGACGTAATGTGTTGACGATATTAGTTTTCGTACCATTCCAGGTAATCGGCTTATTATCTTTAGAAAATTTAGGCTTTCTTGCTTTGTTGAGATATAATCAAAATGGACATTCCAGTTTAATTTCGATGTCATAAAGACTCCAGAAATTTTACAACCTGTTTGTAATGTAACACTTCACCAAGCAATCTGAAAGTAGGCAAGTTACTTAAAGTACCACCAGAATTAAATAGCATCATGTTAGTTTTTTCCGCTGACAACGACAGACCATTTTCTAACATATAGTTTCCAAGATTATCAAGATCAGATTGATACAAATTCCTAATGTAATTCTGTGCTCTCTGTGGAGTTGTCTTTTTTAAAGTAATATTCATCCAAATACATATATCATCAGCATACTGTGCCAAAACAACACGATTTGAGAGTGCTTTAGGAAGATCCTGTATAAGGATATTAAATAAAAGCGGTGAAAACACTGAACCTTGTGGAATTCCCATATCAAGATGTCGTGAAGTAGAATAACT
>CM060306.1:12417648-12435148 GCA_030674185.1 Monoplex corrugatus | reverse complement strand
TTGGAAGGCGATATACGATCCTCCCTATTTATTGCCTTGCCATCACTGGGAAGATAGGTTGATGCCCAGGTCCTCGCCTTGAAAGCCAGTTAGTCCTTCTTACTTTTCTGAAGCATTTGGTAAAAAAATAGGTAAATTTAAAAACATGAAGTTTGGCGACAGTGGCGCGACTGCAGCGACACGCTCTCAAAGGTGAAGCAGTTCAGTATTCACAAGTTTAATCCGCTGTGACAGAAGAAATGAATATGAATATGGAATATGAATATGAATATTGAATATATATGAATATTGAATATGAATATATGAATATAATATGATATCAATATTATAATATGAATATGAACATTTTCTTCTACGCTACCTGCCGCTCGTTTTCTAAGACAGCAAATGTCTGATGTGTTTTGCCTGGGTCTGTGGCAATGACGTTTTACGAGAGAAGAGAGATGGTTCGATATCATCATGGGCTGCACACTTGTGGTTTAGTAGTAAAAAAAAAAAAAGACCAAATGAAAATTAAAAAAATACAAGGGGAGGGGGAGGGGCGGATGGGGTGGGGACAAAATAGCAGCGAACAGATTTCGTATATATGTTTCAAATTTCCGGTGTGTGTTTGAAGCACTAGTTCAGAAGCAATGGTGCTTTCTTAATGTCAGCGGAGAGTCAGATGGATGATTTCATCAAGTGCAGGATGAGATCTAATGACAAGCGTTTGCATTATTCAAGAAGATGAAAGGCGTCATGAACGTAAAGAGTGGCAAAGCAGAGGAGTGAAAAGACGAAAGAGGGTAATGTCGGAACTGATTTGTAAATAAATCTTGACGCCAAGTTATAACGTCTTCGTATTGCTGTTATCTAGCTTAAAAGGCCTTGGCAAAAGATAAAGGCGTCTGCTTATGATCAGACGATGGGTGAATAGATGGAAAGAGCTCCTGGACAGGCTTCACATTCAAAGTTATCGTACTTCCGACTGTTCCTTCGTGCCTTTCTTTTTGTGTTTTTTCCATGAATCAAGTATTTATGGAAAAAAAAAAAAAAGAGATTGGTGCAGTTCTGGAACGGAACTAAAACAGTACGGAGTGTGTTGTAATATTAAAGGGGTGCGTAATATGTCAACATTAATGGTAAGAGTTATACCCGCTTACAGTTTATATGAAGCTCTGATATAAGATATTTTAACAGTTGGGATGTGTTGCTCGATACATACATATATACATGTACATACATACATACATAATGCATACATACATATATACATACATACATACATACATACGTATTATAATACATGATACATATATATACATACATATTTAAATATATATATATATATATATATATATATATATATATATATAATGGCATCCTTTGTATGTGTGTATTGTGAAAATGTGCAAGGGCACACTCATATTGTGTGTGTATCTATGAGTACTTGGATTAGTTTATATTATTTGGATCTTCTTTTTTATCATCATTCCTAACACATATATCAATACGATTCCCCATACTTATTTTCAGTTTATGTTTAGTCGGTGTCTGTTTTGCTTGGATAAAAATCGAACAATGTTATGTTTTTCTAAAATGCTACGTGCATGCTTTGGAGAAGTATCGTTTGCGCTAGATAAGTATATGTATGTATGTATGTATGTATGTATGTATGTATGTATGTATGTATGTATGTATGTATGTATGTATGTATGTATGTATGTATGTATGTATGTAGTATGTATGCTCATGTATGTGTGCATGTGTGCATGTATGTATGTGCGTGTGTGCGTATGTGCGTATGTATGTATGTAGATATGTATGTATGTATGTATTATGTATGTTAGTATGTATGTATGTATGTATGTATGCATGTATGTATCATGATGTATGCGAGTGTGTAAGTACGTAAATACGTACGTTACGTATGATATGTAATGTGTATATGTATGTATGTATGTATGTATGTACATACGTATAATGGGAACTTTCATATGATATCCGTGGATGTTCACAAATCACATGAACTCCTTGCTAAAACTTGGTTGTATTAGCGAAAAGACTGGTATGAGATGAGAAGTCCAGAATACGTAAAAAACATTTAAGCGAGAGCGTTATTATCTCAGTAAGCTTCTTTTAGTACACACGAGTCAAACTGTTTTGGTTCAGCATAAAGCCAGATGGATGTGCCGAAGTGATCTGACGATAACTGGTTTACTTAACCTTCAGAACAAAGGTCTGCAGTTGCTGAAGAGGAAAAGAGAGAAGACAGAAGAGGAGATTGAAGGGTGGTGGTGGTGGTGGTGAGTGTAGGACCCTGGGGTTAATAAACATGTTGATGCCGAGCTATCGTGCCATTGTGCGTTAACCACCGCGCTCAAATGCCTAGGAGAAGTAAATGCATTTTCTTATCGTCTGATGATGAATTTGTATGAAGTAAGTTCCTGGCTTAGTCTAACTATTATGCTATTTTTTTCTTCATGTCTTGCATCCCCTCTGTACTGTGCCCTCGTGATAACAAATGAAAGGGTGGTTCCTGCTCTAAAGTAGTACTGAAAACGTTAACGTTTTTTTTTTTTTTTTTTTTTTTTTCCGACACATGTTAACGTAACGTTCATGTACGTATTACTGGTCGATTCTACCCGCTGGCAGCACTATTAGTAAATCTTCAGACTGATACCAACGGCTGTCACATAACTGCGCTACGCAAATGCATACTCAGTCGCTGGGTTTAGCGCCGTTGAATGCCACCAGAATGCTTCGTTCGTCTCGACAATTCACTCTGAATTCTACCAAAAATCGGGCTGGATGGTTATATTAATGGAGCTGTGAATTCAAGACTTATTGTATCGAGTTTAATCCCAGTTCGCAGCATAGAACGTGTGCTGACTATCATCATGTTCTTCTGATCGTTCTGGTGGTGTGGGAATTAGTGTTTCATATGTCCCCATCCCCTTGCTCCATATTTGAAGACTTTGCCTTTGAATATGGTTTTGCGCTGGCTCACAGATTCAACCAGGACATTACTGGTATATTTAGTGAAGGGCTGTAGAATGAACTGAATGTGAAGAATATTCCTTTGAGAAGCTCTGAACTCTACACTCTAAACTCCAAGCTGAAGTGTTAGGAACTTAGCATATATATTAGCATCACACAAGCAACTGTTATATGTATCAATGATAGAAAACCTGTATTGCTTTTATTTGTTATGATTCATTTATCGTGTAAACATTGGGCTTTTATCAGCAGTACAGTGCCACAGCACAATACGGTATCATCCAGTTACAGTCTGCATTTTTTAGCTAAGAGAATACGTGATTTTTTCTGGTATTTATCATGTTAAACTTTTTTCCTTTCTTTTTTTTTTCTTTCTTCATTTTTGTCCCGTGTGAGCGGAGAGCACAATACCCAACAATATTATTTCAACTGTTATCTCATTTGAAAGACTAAATCAACCACCACAGGTAGAAGAAAAAACATTTGATATTTCAGATTCAGGATTTCTTGTATTCTCTGCAAGTGCTTGCTGACTGAACTTGCAGATGAGTTTTCCAGCCTGGTTTACGTCAGACATTTGTGATATCGTTTTTTTTTCCATGGCAACCGGTCCAAATCCTTTACGAATTATAAGATCTGCTCATATCATCAACATGTTCGCCAGGTAAATTTACCTGAAACCTAACTGGGTTTTGTGAATCTGGTATGTCCGATTGTTTTGGTAGAGCAAAATCGCTTTCGTTGTATGTAACTTGATACATGATGATAATTTACACTTGAATGAATGTGCCATTCTCTGTTAAGAAATCCGTTTAGCTGAATTCATTCATATATAATAAAGAAATATGAACTGTTATTTTGCACTGTGTGCTTTCTAATATACTATGTCTACTTGAATCTTATAGTCGTGTACGATTCACACATGCGAGTACGCTTAACAGAACAATGTATGGTGACATAAATGTATACACAAACTGAGTTATGAAGGCACACACAATAAAATAGAGTACGTTTTTTTTTATAAATGGCTGTAATATCAGCCATAACGATGACAACAAACAAAAACAGACGAAAACATCGACAATTTTAATGAACAAAACCAAGTAAAACAACATATCGCATTGCCACTTTTTACCACCACTACCACCACCACTACTATGCTAATACTACTACTACTACTACTATGCTGCTGCTGCTGCTGCTGCTGCTGCAACTACTACTGCTACTACTGCTACCGCTACAACACAACGACGACTACTACCATTACTACCACCACAACTACTACAACCACTACTACTATTACTGCTTAGCTGATGCTGCTGCTACGCCTAGAATCAGTTTCTGAAGCAACATAGTTAAGAGATCAATGAGCAAGAACATATTGGGGAAAGCTGATAAAACAACTATAAAAAAATAAAGTAAACATTTTACAGGGTTTCTTTTGGGTTTCTGTTGCTATTATTAGAGTTACTGCTATCTGCACTCGTTAGATATTTATGTTGGTTTAGTAACACAGAACAGTAATCCAGAAATATTAAACTGAGCAATTAATTGCTGTTCTTCATGTTTGTTGTTGTTAATGTTGTGTATTCGTTTGCTTTCTTCAGGCGTTGCTTTTTTTTCAGAACTTGTTAATTATTCTTGGCAATTCCAAGACAACAGACAATTTGTCTTTGGATTACCCACACGGAAAATAACAAGAATTCAAACATGATCTTTCCAGTAGGGAACCGCAGAAATTGAGAAGGAAGGATAAAAAGTTACATACCAGACCAGAGGCAATTTCCATTCACAATGGCACAGACAGGGTAATATAGAAGGCAGGCGAAAATACAACACAGTCGAACAGAATTACGTCTTCGCTACTTCACACTGCCATCAGCTTGGAATGGTTGAATCTTCATTTTGTTGCTTTTCCACTTGGCCACATCCGGCTGTTCGTCATTCCGTGTCTTTCCCTTACCGGAGTACGGAATCCATGACAAGAAAAGCGCGGTGCATAAGCAAACATCATTTGAGGAGCGCTAAGCTCTATCGGTGCATGTGTGCCGGTGAAAAACAGACGAAGACCATGGGATCGGACAAGTTCATGAATGTTGATTAGCTAAGATCGCCTTTACTTCATGCAAATTACCTAATGCCGCCCTGTTCTTATTTTGCCTCAGGAAAATCGTGAGCAATGTCCCCGGATTCATTCTGCCCAACAGGCACAAAATCTGCTGAAGCACAGAAATGATCAACAAAGTCTTAAGAAACAGAAGAGGAAGAAAAAATGCCAACTGAAGAAAGAGGTTATCCACTTTTTATCCGGTCAGAAAAAGAAACGTGGAAAAGATCTTCACAGCAAAGCGTGAAGTATTGGCTTCCTTGGATCTTGATACAACGTTTATCTGCTCATTTTGTTTTTGTTTGGCGTCATGCTGAACATGTTAGTCCAATATCAGTGTGACAATGAACGTTTTGACTGCATTTCGTACATATAAAAAAAAAAGTTTTCTGTGTGCATTTACGGCTGAGATATGAACGTCTACCAGTTCATTGTATTTTATTTTGTTTGACTTTTGCATATTACTTTTTGTTGTTGTTGTTAATGACGTTGTCTTGATTTTGTAACAACACTTTCTCTCTTTTCTGAAAATGTAACCCAATTGGTTGGTTGGTTCTTTTGTTACAGGCATGGACTCGTGATCCGACATCTGATTCATCCTGGCCCGCACATTAAAACGTCCTGCTTGCTTCCATTACTTTCACCTGGCCCGCAACATTAAAAACGTCCTGCTTGCTGTCCATTTTACTGTTTCCATCCTGGCCCGCAACATTTAAAAGTCTGCTGCTGTCCATTTTACTGTTTCCTTTATTTTGGTGATATCAGCTCAGTGTTACATAAGTCCCTTTTCCATCCTACCCTCTTCCCATTTCAAAACCTTGTGTATGAAGTTTTGCGCGGGCTAAAGGAGTCTGCTGAATACTTGCGGCAGATCTGGGTAGAGTCCATATGAAAATTGTCTGCGCCTGATAAATTCATCTTGAACAAATTCCGAACTCTGAAAACTTACCTTCTACTAGATCACCGTTCTTTAAATCTTTCCATAGCTATGTTTGTGGAAATCTTACTGGTAACTAAAGTTTAATTATCTGCTTTGCTAAGGGGTTCCACTGATGCATCTTTTGCCAAAGGCGAACTGTGTCTTTAGTAAAGCCCTGTGTATTTTCTCTGTTACTCCACTCATTAAACTTTTTCTTTCACATTGCAAGCTCAACAACATAAAGAAATCAAAATGAAGTAAAGCTGATACTACAATGGGAACAACGAATAACGAATCTGTAAAAAAAAAAGACATTTGTTCAGTTTCGAAGACACGTATATCATTGTGAACTTCAAAATAGTTGTAACAGTGACCATTTCTAAGTGCGGTTGGAGCATTGCCGTAATGAAAGATAAACTATGGAAAATATGAGATAACAAACACAAATGTATTAACATGTGCGTTTATAAGAATCTGATTTAATATTTCAATGCCCTCTCTGTAGCTGTGTCTCTGTGACTCTTTATAATGCTTCTTTTCTATACTCATCTCTCAGCCAAAGATCGTTCACTATTCCAGAATTTGCCTGTATTTTGGAAGTCATTCAAAAGGAACATTAAAAATCCATTTAACATTACAAACTCAGCAGTGGACAGGCAATTTCTGGAACTGTCCACTTAACCGCTGACCGATTTATGCCTGCCAGCCTGCTCTCTTTCATTATGGTATTTTATTCTGAATAAGTAGTGCTTATTTTCATAGTTTTTGAATGCATGTTGCACATTGCATAAACTTGTTTGATAAGCGATATTGGTCTCCCATTGTTCAACCCCCCTTTCCACGGTTGCCATATCCATCCTCTCCCCCAGTCTGCATCCTTCACAGCAACATAAGTGCCTATGGGATCTCGCCATTTTCCATGGCAGTGCTTTTCTTTACAAGAGGACGGAGATATATTGCAAACATCAGACGTAACGCACTTCGTGGGATTTGTTATGAGAGAGAAAAAGAGAGACAGACAGACAGACCCTGCGGTCTACGCAGTAAGCAAATGTGTAGTAATCCCAGTAAGTACCTTTTAGTAAGGACTAGTCGAGAAGCGATGGTATTTTGGATCAGTGTAAAGCCAGATGGATGATTTGCTTAATGCCAAGGCGATCTGGCGATAAGCATTTGGCTAACCTTCAAGGAGCGGGGTCTGGTGTTGCTGAAGAGAGAACGAAATAGAGCGGTAAATGGCAAAGTGATGGAAGCAGGAACTCAGGGTTAATAAATACGTTTATACCAAGCTGTAACGTCATTGTGTGAGCCCCGTGTGGCTGAAATGGACACGACAAGAAGTAAATGCGTTGGCTTATTATCAGACGATGGATGCACATATCGAATAAGCTCATCGCTATTAGTTCCCGTTGATGGTATTCCTTCCTTCTGACTCTTTGTTTATGTTTTTCTCCCGTTCTTCTCTGCAGACGTCCAAGAGGAGGAGGAGCAGGAAATAGGGGTGGGATGGGTTGCAGGTTAGTGTGGTACTGAAAAAAAAGTACTGCAGCATTCACTGACAGCATGTGATAAGCATTTATAGTTTTTATGTGACTGTTCCTTTATGTGACTGTTCCTACGTAGTAGCAACGAACAGAGCATTTCACTCGATATTATAAACGCCATCGATATTACATAAACGCACACAGGTTTGTTACAGTTTCATACCGTGTGTTCTGTGATACAATATGTTACGTTCATAGTCCCCACACTCGTATTTGTTAGTGATCTGCGTAATTGTGATAACTGAACAGCTTGAGGTGGAGCAAGGAATCCCTTTCCCTTTTAAATAAACTCTGAAATAGCAATGGGAATTATTGGCTAAAAGTAACTGAAAAACAATTGCATTACTAAGCCACAGGTTTGTTTAGAAATATAAACGCAACACAATACAACAGCAAATGAAAGAGAGCAAAAACAGAATGAAAGAAAGAGTCAGTAGAGAGACAGGGAGAAGCAGAGTAAAAACAAAATGAGGAAGACTAGGAACCATAGAGCGCAGGGGAGAGAGAGACGAAGAGAGAGAGAGAGAGAGAGAGAGAGAGAGAGAGTCAGAGAGAGACAGAGACAGAAACAAAGACAGAGACAGAGACACGAGAGAGGAGAGAGAAAGAGAGAGAGAGAGAGAGAGAGAGAGAGAGGAGAGAGCGAGAGAGAGAGAGAGAGACAGAGACAGAGACAGACAGAGACAGAGATAGACAGAGACAGAACAGACAGATAGACAGAGACAGACAGAACAGGACATAGCCGAGAAAGTAATAGAGAATAGAGGGAGGAGAAGAGAGAGAGAGAGACAGGACAGAAGAGAGAGAGAGAGAGAGAGAGAGAAGAGAGAGAGAGACAGAGAGAGAGAAGAGAGAGAGACAGAGAGAGAGAGAGAGAGAGAGAGAGAGAGAGAGAGAGAGAGAGAGAGAGAGAGAGAGAGAGAGAGAGAGCTGAGTCAATGAGCAAGTTTCTTCACCTTTTCAAACGGAAATAAAAGCTGAGGTGTCCACGGTATAGCATTCATGATAATTTTTGTAGCGGAAGAAAGCAAAACTATAGGCATTTGTATGTTTAACAGCTTATTTCTTTCTTTCTTTTTGATTGTCTTTGTTTGCTTGTTGTTTTTGTGACTGTTCAACGGTTAAATGAAAGAAATACAATGATGGAAAACATGGAACGTAGTGGATTAATAATTAATCTGGGTTTTGGCACGAATACCCTCATTGATTGGAAGAAAAAAAAAGAGAAATTAATAATCTGATAAAGACAAAAAGAGGTTGACAGATGGGAAAGGACTTTTCGACCATAAAATGGCTTGTGATATTTCAGGCTACCCAGATAACCCTTTCAAATAATTTCGAATACAATATGCAGTATAGCAATGGATTAATTGACAACCGAGGAAGTGAATTTTGATACCGGTCGTATATGAGCACAATTGTTGTTTGGAAGCGCCTTTTCTAATGCTTCTTTTTCTTCTTCTTCTACTTCTCATATTTTTTCTCGTTCTTTTTTTTTCTTTCTTCTTCTTGTTTACATCTTGATATTTCTCTTCTTTTAACTTTTCTTGTATTTCTTATTCTTCTTCTGTTTCTTTTATTCTTATATTATTCTTATTTTCTTCTTTCTTATACATCTTTACTACTTCTTCTTTTCTTCTTCTTCTTCTTTCTTCTTCTTCTTTCTTCTTCTTCTTTCTTCTTCTTCTTCTTCTTCTCTCTTCTTCTTCTTCTTCTCTCTCTTCTTCTTCTTCTTCTTTTTCATTTCTCTTCTTCTATTTCTTCTTCTTTTCTTCTCCTCCTCCTCCTACTCTTCTCTCTCCTCCTCCTCTCCTCTCCTCCTCCTCCTTCTTCTTCTTCTTTTTCTTCTCCTCCTCTTTCTTTTTCTTTGTTTTCTCCCCTTCTAAGTCTCTCTCTTTCTCCTTAATTCTCCTTCCCGCTATCTCTTAATAGCTAATTCTTGCCCAAACCTTACCCCATCACCCATCCCCGCCCCTGTTCCCTAACTGCTTCTTGGCTGTCATGCATATGGTAAATCAAGTGATCATAAAAACCGTGAAACTCCTCAACATTCAGCAGATCATGTTTTGAACTGATAACTGAAATGCTGGTTACATCTTTCAACCCTCTGTTTCATCATGGTAGTAATGTTTAGATAGAAACCTTACTGCCAGAGTTGGAAGTTCTGCATTGTTTTTGTTTTGTTTTGTTTTGTTTTATTTTTGGTTTTTGGTTGTTGTTTCTTTCTGAGTGATATGGACATTTTCTCCCCATCATTTTCTCTTCCTCTATTCTCGTCCACCAGGAGTTGTAGAAACGTCTTGTTAAAATGTTTCATCGTAGTAACCTTTTTACAAGAAAAAAATAGGTGCTTTACGGTTATCAAACACAGCACACTGTGTATTTTATTCTGAAGAGAATGACTTTTGACGGCTTGCTCTGTATGCAAATGTGTGGTAATCGCAGATACCAACAGTGATTCTCTGTACGAAATCGTCAAGAAGCGACCGTATTTTGGACCAAAGTAAAGCATGATGAATAACTCGATGTATGCTGAAATGATCTGGAGATACGTATATGTATTTTGTTGGAGGATGGGATGACGCTAGGCTGTAATGCCATCATGTGATGGACATCTGGTTCAAATGTCAAGGACATGAAACAAATGCATTTGGCTATCTACAGAAACTGGATGTGTCAGCTGAGATCTTGGCCTAAGCTATTAGCCATTCCGTTCTCGATTTACGTTTACCATGTGAGCTGTTTTCCATAGGACAACAAGGAGAGATGCTGGCGTAATGTGTACTAAAGAAAATTCATCTTAGCAGTCACTAACAACGAAGATAATCATTGATGTCAGTATTACTGAATTGGTGTTGATTTCCTGGTCAGAATGAGACAGAAATGTATAGTCCCAAGATATGCGGTTGTAATATATTGACTAGTTGTGCATACATCTTTTTTCCAGAAAGTTAGGATTTTGATTTATCTTGGAAGCTCACAAAAATATACAAGAATATCTACAAATCACGTTAGCTCGTACTCAAAGTTGAGCGTGGTAGGTACTCAGTAGATGGACTGGTATCTCACAGACAAATGACAACATAGCACGATTCAGATCATATTCTGTATATTTAATTCGTATGACGAAGAAATTATTGTGAGGCATCCAGCAACTGTAAAACCACAACGAAAGAGGCTGCAGTACACTGCATACCACCAATGTTTTTATCTTCATTGGTGTTTTCACAAACTGCAGTGAGTTCTTTTAAATGAATATTGCCAGAGATTACTTCGTTTGTACTATGTAAGTTTCATAATGCATCAAGTTATTAGGGCATATCATGAAACCTTTGTTAATCATTTGTCTCAAAGACATTGTACTATGAAAGTTTCTTAATGCATCAAGGTAACAAAGCACATCATGGAACCGTTGTTAATCATTCTGTCTCAAAAACTAGTACCTCAAATACCACTTAGAACTGAGTGAAAGGTTACGTAGAACCTTCTCCTATCTGTAGAATAAATCAGCTCTCATTATGTCCTTTTCAGCATTGCTTTTCTTACTGATTCCTTATGTGTCAAACAATTCCATTGTATGTCATAGCATTATACACTGGACTACTTTTAGAGAAAAGATAAATTCTAACCTTTTATTTAAAGAAAGCTGCAAAAATTAAAAAACGACAACACAACAACACACAACACACACACACACACACACACACACACACACACACACACACACACACACACACAACACACACACACACACACACACACACACACACACAACACACACTCCACGCACGCACACACAATAACACTCACGCACCATTGCAGTATACCAAATCAGTTCTTTCCATCCACAGCAGCCTAACGAAAGAAGGAAACAAAAAATCGAGAAAATTTCCAAACTGTCAAAGAGCATTAACTCTTCCTTATTTCACGCTGTCATCCACTTGGACATTGTGGATGTTTAGCTCACACTGCACTTGGTTACACCTTTTCTGTGCATCATCCCGAGTCCCGATCTTCCAGGTGGTCGAGGATACACGAGAAGAAAAACGCAGTGAATATACACATATCATATCAGGAATGATGAGCGCCGTCTACGTATGAATGCTGGAGACGAAGTTTATGGGATTTGATGAGTACGTGAATGTTGATTGGTTAAAATCACCTTTGCTTCATGCAAATTGCCTAACACCGTCAGCTTTTTTTCTGCCTCGGGAAGGCCAGATCCATTCTATTAATAAACATTAGTTTTGCTGGAAAAAAGCGGGATGTGTAGGTGGTGGTGTGTTAGGTGGTAATGATGGCCGAATTGGAGGAAATTGAAAACAATAAGAGGATGAACAAGAAATCCCAAACAAAAAAACGAAATAGAGAAAATGCTGCAATCCTTTAGTAATGAACGTTTTTCAATCTTAGAGACTTTGTGGATCTGCAATTCTATTAACCTCTGATTTCCACAGAATCAACAAACTTATTTTTTGAGTAGTGATTGGTGCTAACCATAAACATTCATATGGTCTCTGTATCGTTGTCCGTTTCTATGTATGTGCCTGTCTATGTCTGTCTGTTGCCTGTCTGTCTGTGTGCTGTCTGTTTCTATCTCTCCCTCTCTTTCTTTGTCTCTGTCTCTGTCTGTCTGTCTCTCTCTCTCTCTCTCCCCTTCTCTCCTCTCTCTCTTCTCTTATCTTTTCTTTCTTTTTCACATTTTTTATAAGCAGCAGAAGACCAGGCACAGTCCATTGACAGAAATATGTGCATTACAAAAAAACAACAAAAAACAAACAAAATGCAAACACAAACAAACAAACAAACAAAACATAAAACAAAAACAAGAAACAAGAAAAAAAAAAAAAAACCTAACAGAAAACATGCAACTGCATTTTCCCCTGTCACTCTTTCCAACATTTGCTTGTTTTTAATTATTCCTTGACTTTCTTTCTTTCCTTTGTTTGAATGTTTGTATTCTATGCATGCATATTTTTTTTTATCGTATTTGCTTTGTATTTCGGAGATGCATGTCACTGTATGTGTTTATATCTATAACTCACATGCACTGTATTGAGGAATGACCATAGAACAGGCCAATGGGACTCAGTAATACTATCCTTGAGTAATAAAGTGTTAGATCTTTGACATCTCTCTCTCTCTCTCTCTCTCTCTCTCTCTCTCTCTCTCTCTCTCTCTCTCTCTCCCTCTCCTCTCTCTCTCTCTCTCTCTCTCTCTCTCTCTCTATGTGCGCGGCTGAGGACAGAAATAGTGGAAGATGTGCTTGTGGTAACTAGGGATAAATACATACGGAGGGATAGATACATACGGAGGGCCATGATCGCCAAGGCCATGCGGCAGGGCACATGATGATGATGATGATGATGATGATGACGATGTGATCCAAACCAGCTACCTTCGTGTCTCAACCATCATTTACCAAAAAGAACTCTCAGGGATTAATGCAGACTCGCTTGCAATGGAACGTACCCCACTAGGCTAAGTCTTCCACAGAAAACCACCCAAAGTGTGCTGTGTCTAACGATCACAACCATACCTTTCCTCAGGCTGAAAACATCACAATGGGAGATAACGAGACACAACATACCAGCTGCTCATGGAGGAGGGTGGTGATGCAGAAGGTCAAAAAGGCAAAGGGAGCAGCAGGGAGGTGGGAGGAGAAAAGAGGGAGGATGAGCATGGACTATCGGACTAACAAAGTCATGCAGTGAGCAACAGACAGCTAAGCCATATTTATCTGAAAGAAATTACTAAGGTTGAAGGGAGAGGGTTGAGAGACATAAGTCAATCAGTGGTTAAGTGATCAGTTCCTGCTGACTGCTGGAGAGTTCCTAGGGTTAAGTGGAGGTTTAATGGACCGTCGATATGAGGTCGGGTGAAACTTGGGCGTAAGGGAGAGAGAGAGAGAGAGAGAGAGAGAGAGAGAGAGAGAGAGAGAGAGACAGAGAGACAGACGAGACAGACAGGACAAGAGAAGACAGACAGAGACGCAGAGAGAGAGGAATGAATATAATAATAGTATAGAGAGAGAGAGAGAGAGAGAGAGAGAGACACAGACGAGAGAGAGAGAGACAGACAGACAGACAGACAAAAGACACAGACACAGACACACGCAGAGAGAGAGAAGGTCAAACATTAACACTTCATTACTCAAGGATAGTATCACTGAGTCCCATTGGCCCTGTTCTATGGATACTGTTCATGTGGAAGTTTTCTGGTAATAAGCTCCCTGGTTTTTTTTTTTTTTTTAACATTTGGCAATATAAGTCTGTTGCAGTTAAAGAGGGTATGGGAGAAGAAGGGAAGACGACAGCATGATCGGTGTTAGCATTAATAAATCTCTTGACGTTAAGTAGTACAGCTTCGTGTGGTCAGCATCTTGTTCTGATAAATACGACAAGGAGTAAATGAGTTCGCTTATGTTCAGAAGATGGATGTGTGTATCACGTAAGCCCTTGGCCTAATCTAATCGTCATGCCTTTCTTTC
The DNA here is from genome assembly GCA_030674185.1 of Monoplex corrugatus. Classification (NCBI taxonomy): domain Eukaryota; kingdom Metazoa; phylum Mollusca; class Gastropoda; order Littorinimorpha; family Ranellidae; genus Monoplex; species Monoplex corrugatus. The sequence goes on along the minus strand of CM060306.1, from coordinate 12,421,109 downwards.
TTTATGCTTTCCTTGCCCGCTCTTTCTCTAACAAGATGACAGTGGCTGCATATCTAAGATGATACTAGAAAGGTACCGTAGCAATCTCTTACAATGCGCGGAAGCATAAAGTCATGACGTGAGCACTACTAGATGAGTGGTAACAGCTGGTAACAAGGACACCATATTCAGTCCTACCACGATAGTAGTAAATGGAAACAGTCTGGAATGCTGGTTTCTTTTTTATGGGAGCCTGTAAAACTCTTTATGTCATCATCATCATCATCAGGTGCCCTGCCGCATGGAGTTGGCGACCATGGACTTCCAACCATCTCTATCTCTCGTTGCCCCCAGCATCTCTCTCACCCTTCTCATCCTCAGCCACTCTGCAAGTCCTTTCAGCATTCTCTCCATGGGTCTACTTGGTGCTCTCTTTCCCTCCAGCTTTCCCGTTGTGACCAAGTGCTCCAAATCCCCCTTCCTCATAAAACGCGTATAAATGTTGCTTGTCTTTCCTAATCTTCCTTATGAGTGATCTACTAGTGTCTGCCTCCATCAAGACTGTCTCGTTTGTTTTCTTTGCTGTCCATGGTACTCTCAACATTCTTCTGAGAAACCACAACTCGGCTGCCTGCTCTGGCTTTGCTTGCTGACTGTCCACGCCTCGCATCCGTACAACAGTATTGGTTCTATATAACATTCAAGGACTCTCTTTCTGATGTTAATTGATAGGCATTTGTTGGTAAGAATGCTTGTCATCTTCTTGAATGCTGTTTTGGCTTGGCCGATTCTGCCAGCTATTTCCGATGTGCATCTGCCGTCTGATGAAATGACCGTTCCCAAGTATGTAAGTTCAAGAATTATGGCAGCTTCTAAGTAACGTTGCCAGTGTTGGAGACTCAATATACAGATAAATTCTATATAACCAACACTCGTCCAGTGTACAGACGGAACGTTGTACAGGATTATCGTTTTGTCAAAGGTGAATCACTGTGTGAAGTTTTGACTGGATTACATGGAGAATGTGCGTATTCATCGCATAGCCACTTCAATTGTTTTGTATTTGTATTAACCTGTCAAAAGAGAGTTATTTTACGAAATTTGCCAGAAGTAACCATCCTGTTGTCTTTGTTCGTTTACATGAGCTGAATTCATACCCGCACGTTAAACTACGTCGTCCAATGTGATGAGTACCCAGACAAATGATTAAAACTCTATTGAAGGAGGCTGAAGAACAATGTCCAAAACTTAAATTCAATCGTGGGTTTTCGGCATCCCAGGTAAACACTTTGACTATACATGAAACTGACTGAAAATAGCAGGTGATAAAATTTGGCTTCCTATTACCTGCTGGCTGCTCAGAAAGACACAAATAGGGAACCCTTTCAGGGCATGTCAGACCTAGCTGAGCAGTAAAATGGGCTGTGTCAGGAGCATCTTGCCTGGCCAAGTTCGCGGCTGTTCAAGCAACCCTGTGGTTGAAGGCAGTATTGGGAGCTTTCCAACTGCTAACTGTCGAGACTACAGTCAGAGGAGAGGAGCTGGTGGCTTTGCGAAATGGTTGCAGGGCAGGCTGCCCAAAAGAGAGATGAAAACTAAAATAGGACGAGATACGGCTCTACCATTCTCTCCTGATCTGGTGGCTGGGCTGGACCTGGTTAGTGCACGTTGTGTGGCTATGTCCCGGGATTTGTCATCTCCCCACCTTGCCATTCGGTTTGGGACAAGGTAGCTGATGACCCGAGTCCGATGAGTCATGCAAAGCATAGGCAACGGCCCCTTTACTTTATGAAATTGCTATCGAGTGATGTCGGGAGTTTGGGGAGGTGATTGTCCAGAGAGTGGCGAGGCTTGGTGCTTTGGGTCCCAGTCGACCTTCGTGTGTGTTTCTTGTTAACTGGTGTCTTAAATTTCCAGGGCTGATTGATCCTACGATGCATTTCTGACATCACGAATGGGTACTCGTGTGACAAGCGGTTCCAAACCATCACGGACTTCTGTGAATTGTAACAGTGCCTACCATCATCACCATCCTCAGCCAGTATCTTACAGTGACACATGCAGCAGTGTGTTCTGTTGCCACAGTAGCCTTAGAAAAGACATCTATGGTGATACCTGACATCAAAGATGAATGAAGTGTACAAGGTAAAAATGAAAGTTATTTCATGATGGAATTTGATCCACACAATATCCTTCCTTTTATACAAAATGATATGCGTATAACTGACATTGTGTATGTGCATGTGAATACAATCATCAGAGGGAAATGTATTCATTTCAAAGGTGATATATTGAAATACACATGTGTTCATTAACATGATTCTCCATCACATCATCATCATCAACAACAATAACAACAACAACAACGACAACAAAAACAACAGGAACATTAACAGCAATATCAAAAACTGACACAAAAATCAATTACCGCTACAGCAACATCAGCAGCAACAGCAACAAAAAAGAACATCATCATCATCATCATCATCATCCATCATCCATCATCATCATCAACAACAACAACAGCAACAGCAACAACAACGCCAACAACAGCAGCACAACAACAACAATAACATCTACTATTGTGATCACTACTACGGTCGCTACTACTATTACCACTACCATTACTACTACTGCAACTACCATTACTACTACTGCTGCTGCTGCTATTGCTGCTGCAGCTGCTACTACTACTACTACTACTGATGGCCTCAATTTCTTAAGCCATAAAATTATAAAGGCTGAGTGGATATTGACTTTCAACTCATTAATATCATGTGTTACTTGGTGTAAGAAAGTGTTTGAAAAGCATAGTAATGTAATACGGAAATATTACTATAACAATGTTAAGGCAATGCTTAGGGATAATTCAGACTCTCTGTTCACTTTTAAAAAAATCACATGATTGAGAAAATGACTTTTTTGAGAAAGTCACCTTTCAACACTTTATGTTGGTGATGATGGTCTTTGATACTTCACTTTTTATTTTTATTATTTATTTATTTTTGGGAGGGGGGTAATCTTTCTGAATCAGATGATTTTTCAAACACTTGTTGTGACATGTACAGTTCGATAGCAGCCAAATGTATCCTTGAATTACCTGCATAGAGAATAACGACAATCACAACGTGTAATCTACAGAAGACTCCAGAGAAAACGATCAACACACTCACCACATTACAGGTAAATATCCGTCCCTAGTAGTAGCACAAGTCAGGTAATGAGGAATTCAACAGAAAACACAACTCAGTCAGACAGCATTACCTCTTCTCTCCTTCACAGTGTCATCCACTCGGAAATGCCCCAAACCATCATTTTGCCATTTCCTCTCAGTCACATCTCAGTTGTGCGCCATGCTTCGTCCATCTCTCATCGGCGATGGAGGACCCTCAGGAAGAAAAGCTCGATGCATAAGCAAATATCATTTCAGGAGCGCGGAGCGCGCAGCCGCGTATTCGTGTCAGTGAAAAAGAAACAGAGAT
>CM060306.1:12397648-12402648 GCA_030674185.1 Monoplex corrugatus | reverse complement strand
AGTGCCACTGATTTGATTATGACTTCGTCATCAGATGACAAAATAGATACAACATCTTGTCTTTTGGCCATGTCGGATTCAAAAACTTTGCATTTTCCACGTATTGTGTCAAAAATTTGGCATTGGAATAAAAAGTGTTTTTCATTATCGACATTATTTCCACATAAGGGGCAAGGATATACTGTAGAGAGAGAGAAAGAGAAAGAGAAAAAGAAATACAGTTCAAGACAGAGACAGAGACATAGACAGACAGACAGACAGAGACAGAGGAGAACGAAAACTGAGAGAGTGAAACAGGCAGACAGAAGACGGACAGAGAGACAGAGAGAGAGACAGAGAGAGAGAGAGAGAGAAGAGAGAAGAGAGAGAGAGACAGACAGACAGACAGACATAAAGAGGCAGAGACAGAGACAGACAGACAGACAGGCAGGCAGACCGAAAGACAGGCAGAGATACAGAGAGACAGACAGACAGACAGACAGACATACAGGCAGCAGGCAGAGACACAGACAGACAGGCAGACAGACACAGACAGCCAGCCAGCCAGCCAGACACAGACAGACAGACAGGCAGAACAGGCAGACAGACAGACAGACAGACAGCCAGCCAGACAGCCAGACACAGACAGACAGAGAACACAGGAAATGCCACTCATCAAAGTGTCAGCTCCAAACAAACAGTCAGCGCCGAACTGTAAAAAAAAAAGTTAAAATGTTAACTCACAAAACGGTTTGCCACAAATGTGGAACCTGCGCTATCCTAATTCTATCACTTTCTGCCCTTTGCCGACCGCTGAGTGTCTCTTCTCTCTCTCTCACCCCCCCCCCCCATCACCTTTTTTTTATTTGCTCATTTCACCTTTCTCTCTCTCTCTTTCTCTCTCTCTCTTTCTTCTCTCTTTCTCTCTCTCTTTCTCTCTCTTTCTCTCTCTTCTCTCTCTCTCTTTCTCTCTCTCTTTCTCTCTCTCTCTCTCTTCTCTCTCTCTTTCCTCTCTCTCTCTCTCTTTCTCTCTCTCTCTCTTCTTCTCTTTCTCTCTCTTCTCTCTCTTCTCTCTCTCTCTCTTCTCTCTCTCTTCTCTCTTCTTTCTCTCTCTTTTCTCTCTCTTTCTCTTCTCTCTTTCTCTCTCTCTCTCTTTCTCTTCTCTCTCTTTCTCTCTCTCTCTCTTTCTCTCTCTCTTTCTCTCTCTCTCTCTTTTATCTCTCTTTCTCTCTCTTTCTATCTCTCTCTTCCTCTCTCTTTCTTCCTCTCTCTCTCTCTTCCTCTCTCTCTTTCTCTCTCTCTCTTTCTCTCTCTCTTTTTCTCTCTCTTTCTCGCTCTCTCTTTCTCTCTCTCATCTCTTTCTCTCTCTCTCTTTCTCTCTCTCTATCTTTCTGTCTCTCTCTTTCTCTCTCTCTCTCTCTCTCTCTCTCTCTCTCTCTCTCTCTCTCTCTCTCTCTCTCTTTCCTTTTTATCCCAGTGATGTAGACGATGTTGTTGGTCTACGTGCTAACATTTACATTTTTACATTTGGGTTTGGAAACAGATGCAAACATGAATCTTAATTATACGCAATGTTCAAGTGTCACTCTTTCCTACCAAAAACAAAGACATTGACAAAACTTCGACATTGATTATGTGATCAATTTCTATATATTTCTCTTGGCATTATCATTCTTTCTGTGGAGGCATCGATGATGACCCTAGCACGTAATATTTTCTATGTTGTATTCGGCCATGTCTCCTTGTCTCTACTTTCTCTGTCTCTGTCTGTCTGTCTGTTTGTCTCTCTGTCTGTCTATCTGTCTGTTTGTTTCTCTCTCTATGTCTCTCTCACTCTCTGTCTCTTTGTCTGTCTCTCTGTCTCTGCCTCTGTATGTCTGTCTGTCTGTCTCTCTCCGCCTGTATGTCTGTCTCTCTGTCTCTGCCTCTGTCTCAGTCTGTCCGTCTGTCTGTCTGTCTCTGTCTCTCTCTGTCTCTGTCTCTCTCTCTCTCTCTCTCTCTCTCTCTCTGTCTCTCTCTCTATATATATATATTTCTTTGGCTCTGTCTCTCTCCTTCTGTGTCTGCCTGTGTATCTATCAGTCTTTGTCAGTCTATTTGTCTGTCTGTCTGTTTGTCTGTCTCGGTCCGTCTGTCAGCCTGTCTGTCTGTCTCTCTCTCTCTCTCTCTCTTTATTTGTTTTCTTCAGTATCTCTTTCTGGATCTCTGTTCCTATGCTGCTTTTCTCTCTGAATGTTCATGTATCTCTATATTCAATATGAAATAGCTATCTTTCTTCAATAGAAAATTAAGTTTAGCAGAAGTTAACATTTGCTGGAAAATTCCGCGAGGTCAGAGTGTTCCATATAGAAACTCAACTGCACGTACAGCTGTAACATTTCATCTCGCGGACCTAATGGGTCTTTTCTACAATTAGATGGAACAGCCACAACTGCGAATGTTTTAGCGTTAAAAAAAAAGGAGAACCTCAGGGATGCAGCCTCTCACGCTATCCTTTCAATATACACATAGAGCAGGTTGTGAGAGAAGCTGATACAGGCGACATGGGAATGAAAACTGAAATTCAAAGCATCACACATCTCCGATATGCTAATGATGCCTTTCTGATGTTGGACAGTGTCATCTGCATAAATGGAATCATGTACAGAGTGGATGGATGCAGCATGCAGTCAAGAAGGCAGGTCTAAATCTAAATTCCAAGAAGACGAATGCCATGCATTTAGAAGGGGCATAAAGTCAAGCATATTGAAACATCCAAAAATCAAAAAGACTGCATCAGAAAATATAAATCATTTCACATATTATATTTAATTTCAGTTAGAGCTGTACTAAAAAAAATATCAAAGTAAGAGTAGAAATTTCGAAACATAAATTTATCCAAACCAATAAAATTCGAAATGAGAGACGCATATCAACAGTTTTTTTTTCCTTTTTTTTTCTTCTTTTTTTTGATTTAGCCCGGAATGCTCTACGATGTGAAGCCTAAACCTACAGAAAAGCAGACGATGATAAGATCGAAGTAGCAGAGATGCGGTTCTACAGGAGGCTTCTTGGAGTCAAATGGACCAGTAAAAGAACAAATGAAAGCGTCTTCAAAGAACTCATAATATAATACAACGCCAATTGCCGACACAGACATCAACAAAAGAAAAATGGGATACTTCTTCGGCCATGTGACCTACAAAACTAACACAACCCTAATGTCGACAGTTATGCAATGAAAAGTTGAAGCCAAACAAAATATTGGCAGACTACTACCTCCTATAAGAACAACACCAACATCAACGATTTGAGGGTCTACGTGATAGCACAGAAAAGTCAAGACCAGAGTAACTGGAAGAGATAATTAGTCGTGGCATATGCTGCTGCAGCTGCTACCATCGATCTCGATGGGTAACGAATAATAGGTTATTATTATTAATATTATTATTATTATCATTATTGTTATTATTACTATTATTACTATTATTACTATTATTATTATTATTATTATCATTTTTCTTCTTCTTCTTCTTCTTCTCTTCTTCTTCTTCTTCTTCTTCTTTTTTCTTCTTCTTCTTTCTTCTTCTTCTTCTTCTTCTTTTTTTCTTCTTCTTCTTTTCTTCTTCTTTTCTTATTATTATCATTGTTGTTGTTGTTGTCGTCGTCGTCGTCGTCGTCGTCGTCGTAGTCATCATCATCACCATCAATCATCATCACCATCGTTGTCATCATCATCGTCATCATCGTCGTCATCATCATCGTCATCGTCGTCACCTCATCATCCTCATCCTCATCCTCATCAAAATCATCATCATTAGTAGTAGTAGTAGTAGCAATGGCAGACACAAGAAGATCAATTGTAAGGAAGATTAGGAAAAGACAGGCAACATTCATAGGTCATTTTATGAGGAAAGGGGAATTGTAGCACCTGGTCACAACAGGAAAGCTGGAGGGAAAGAGAGCAACAGGTAAACCCAGGGAGACAATATTGGACAAACTTGCAGAATGGCTGAAGACAAAGACGGTGGAAGTGGTGCTTGAGGTAACAAAGGATAGAAACATATGGAAGGCCATGATCGCCAACGCCATGTGGTAAGTCACTTCATGATGACATGTGGTCTTTAGAGCCGGAATGCGACGGGATGGGGCCAGGGACAAGGCAAGGCAAGGCAAGGCAAGGCAAGGCAAGGCAAAGGCAAGGCAAGGCAAGGCAAGGCAAGGCAAGGCAAGGCAAGGCAAGGCAAGGCAAGGCAAGCAAGGCAGCAAGGCAAATATTTTAGTGTCATTAGCAAGATACATGCTTTCTGACATGGGGTAAGTTTCACTTAAATAATACTGGTAACAAAAATAAAACGAAAACTTTGAAAAGGAATATCATCAACGTGACCATCAAGCCAAACGAATGTAACAAAAAACAACAACAACAAAACAATGTATGCACACATCTGGTACAAATCTGATTAATCATTAATTTTTCTTTTACGCATCTCATTCGCTTCTGCAATAAATTTAGCCGGTGATTTGATGTCTTCATTTTATATGTCTTTAGTAAGCATTAACATTACAATGTTCAGCCAATGGTGACTTGAATACATCATATTGTTTCTTATTGCTTGGTATTCTTTACATCGAAAAATAAAAAAAAATTCATTTTCTACCGTATTACTTCCCTTACAGACTTGACAAATCGCAATAGGATGTCTTTCAGTATTATACAGGCTGAGTAGCAGAAAGTCCAAGTGTTCTCGTTCGGAAACGAGCCATAGAGTCCCTGTGCCATTTTCTTGTAATAACTATCATGTATTTTCGTCGTTGCAGATCAGTATTGAATTGTAAAACCATGCGTATTTTTCGTTGTCTTCAGCTGCAGAATGCCATGTTTGTTGATAGTCGCTATGAACCGTTTTTTTTTAAACTCAGAAATAGACGATTGTCATTTTCGACACCCGGGTTGTTCCAGACAAACCCAAAACCTTTTCACGTAGCAGTCTTTGTTTTTTACATAGAACACCCTCTTATGATTTTCCCTTTTCAGTCTC
>CM060306.1:12367648-12387648 GCA_030674185.1 Monoplex corrugatus | reverse complement strand
ATCAGGTAATCGCTACCAGATTCTGGTGGAGCGTATATGGAATTGTCTGAGTGCAATGAATTCATATTGAAACTCCAAACTTTATAACGCTGATCACCCCCCCTCTCTTCTTCTTCGCTGATCTCTCCCCCCCTCCCCTCTCTCTCTCTCCTCGTCGTGGGGATGCCGGAGATTCTTTCAGTGTAAATAATATCCCCACCTTAGGAAATTTGTGCTAGAAATGTCCTCTTTTCTGTCACTCTGTTTCTGACTTGTTCCTTTGCTTTCTGTCATTTCTTCCTATCATTTCTTCCTTGCTGGCCCATTCACCTGTATGTGTTCGATAAAGTCTTACGTACTCTCTTAGGATTGATAATTGGGTGGCATGCACTAAGTGTATTTTGGGTTTCTAGGTAAATGACATATGCGGAAGCAATTTAAGTTAATTTAAGCCCGTTTTTATATACGTTTTAGTGTCCTTAGTTATGTTTAACTTTGTATCATGTATGATTTTTAAAACCATTGTCGATAAATTGGACGGAGTGGTCAATACCAGGGGCATCTCCTTAGATTATGAGCACGAATGTGTTATGTGTACTTAATTTTCTTCTCCTTTTTTTCCTGTTGAAGTATTGTATAATGTTTTAAAACGGTTGTAGCCCTGATATGGCTGTACGAGCCAGCTGGGCTTTAGATTAAATAAAATAACAATAACAATAAATCTGATCAACCTAGGATACAAGAAACCCAGATTCCATTACTGATCGTATGTGTCTGCCCTCCCCTTTCCATTAGACCTTGAGTGGTGGTCTGGTTGCTAGTCTTTAGATGAGATAGTAAATTTAAGTGCCGTACACAGTATACATCTAACGCACGTTGAAGATCATACGGTTAAAATTTGTTAAAAAAAATATGGTACACTGTAGAAATGTGACAACGCACTTCGGCGATTTTCCCTTTCACCGGAAGGAGCGGCCCGTTTGTCACACGGGAAACCTTGAAATTCATTGTGAACAACAAAACACAACAATCCAGCTCAGTTCGGAGTTCAGTCCATCAGGTATATCAGTATCTGAAATAGCGCGCCTTTCTAATCCTAAGCACAACGAACACATGATCAGAATATTGTGAACCATGATTATTATCGTTTCTATGCAGAACAGTGCGCCTTTTCAATTCCAGGCACAACAAGCACAAGACAAATATTGTGAACCATGCATGATTGTTACCGTTTTCATCCAGAACGGTGCGCTTTTTCAATTCCAGGCACAACTAGCGCAAGACCAAAATATCGTGAACCATGATAATTACCATTTGTATCCAGAACGGTGCGCCTTTTTAATTCCAGGCACAACAAGCACAAGACCAAAATACTGGAACCATATTTTTGTATTTTTATCCAGAACAATGTGCCTTTTAAATCCCAGGCACAACAAATAGATGACCAGAATATTGTGAATCATAATTATTGTTATACATTCTAATAAAAGTTTCTGTGTTCACAAAAAGGTGACAGACTGTGATCCTCCTTCACTGTGCCTTCAGTGGACAAAAAGCTCCGCACATCCAGGACCCGCGTCAACACCCCAAGACACCACAAGGCGTCATTTACACCTTTCCCCGCCGTCTGGTCCGTCTCGTCCGATCTTCATGATGACCCGGTAAGTAACTAGACCAAAACTGAAAACTGGGGTGGGTGGGATGGGATGGATAGAGGAAGGGGGAGAGGTTGCAAGAGGGGTAGTGAGGTGGTGGGGATCTCAACTTTTCTGGGGACCAGCATTGTGATGGCTGTGCCAATCTATTCTCCGTCTGATGACGGACTGACTCAGCCCAATACATCGTTGGCATCTAGAACACTGAAGATCCTGCCCTTCTGTTCTGAGTCGGCCTGTGTATGTCCTTCAGGGCCTTGAGATCTCTTGTTCTCTTCGTGCCATGATATCCTTGGTCTTCTTCTTTCGCGTTTTCCTTCGCACAAAAAAAGTGGCAGAATGATTATTAAGACGTTCGCCTGTCAATAACTAAATTCGCGGCTCCATGGTTCGTTTACCGTAAGAGACGTCGCTTTTCTCCTTACTTTGACCGGAAAATCGAACTGGACGTCTAGTCCTTCGGAAGGGAACGAAAAACGAATCGAACTCGTGTACCTTCTGGCCTGCGCATCCTAAAGAATCCACGGCATTTGGAAGTCGTGAAGAGCAGGACATTCGTCCGGCTGACCTGGCAAAAAAAACTATCGGTATTGGAGATAAAGGTTCACTTCTCAAGTCCCTTCCTTTGAGACCCAATTAGTCTTCTTGCCTTTCTGGGGTCTTGGTGGAAAAAAAAAATGACAGAGAAGACAGCTTGGGTCAAGGGTCATTTGTCGAACAGGCTTGGGTGTACTCTAACTTAGCATCATGTGTGTGTGTGCGTGCATGTGTACGTGCGTGCGTGCGCGCGTGTGTGAGTGCGTTCGCGTGCATGCGTGGGGTGTGTGTGTGTGTGTGTGTGCGTGCGTGCGTGCGTGAGACAGAAGATGGCGGCTTGGGTCAGGGGTCACACGCCCTACTCCTGTCCTGTTCCCCACCCACCCCAGTTTGCGTGTGTTTGTGCCTGGAGGTTTGGTCGTTGTTGGCGAATGCTTTGGTGAATGATGGGAGTGCGTGCCTTGATTTGAATCTTGAATCAAGATTTGGCACCTTGCTGTTGTCATTTTTTTCATTGTTATGTCCAGTGAAGGGCAGTGTGGATAATGTGATTCTGCTCTCTTCGAGTAGTTACTGGTTGGAGATGGTGTTAGGCCAGATGATTCCTCTGATTCTTCAAAACGTTTCTTGTGTGTAGGCCTGACAGCTTGATAAGGTCGCTCTCTGTCATCCTCCATCATTCTGAGCCTTAAAGTGGGGTGAAAAGGACACGGCTCTGGTACAGTTCCACTGTGTATTTGTATAGTATTTTGGGGAACTGGTGAGATGGCTGTTCCCTGACATTCAAACCCTTCAACCTGTCCCATCATGCTGTGCCATCAGCCGTCACTCTGCATGAGGGGATTTCTTATCTTTCACCGACCACATGTCACCAGTCCTCCAGTCATATCACCAGGCGGCGGATGCACTTTGGAGATGATCAGCAGAGCTGGACAGGCTAAGAAAGCATTCAGCGTCCTTGACGACACCGGGGAGAGTTCTTCAGTGTTATATAGAACCGATGTTGTTTTGAAGCGTGGACAGTCAACACGCAACGTCAACAAGATTGAGGCAACTGAAATGTAGTTTCTAAGAAGAATGTTAAGAGTTATATGGAGACTAAAGAAAACAAACGAGACAGTCTTGAAAGAGGCAAACACAAAAAAGAATATTAATGAATAGGATTGGGGAAGCACGGACAACATTTTTAGGACATTTTATGAGGCAAGAGAAACTAGAGTACCTAGTCACAACATGAAAGGAAGAGGCAAAAAGAGCACAAAGTGGATCTAGGGAGAAAATACTGGACATATATGTGGAGTGGATGAAGAAAGAGGGTGGAATATGAACTTGCAGCGACAAAAGATAGATTCGTATGGAGGGTGATGATCGCCAACGCCATGCGGCAGGGCACATGATGATTTGGGGAAACCTCCACATGTTGTTCAGCATTCTGAGCATGTTGATGGTCTTGCTGAGACGACGCTGGATGTTGTTGTCTGCTCATCCATCGTGTCTCCCTCAGATGAAGACATGTCCTCATTCAACTTCATCTTTGGCAGGAGTTCTGCTTCACACTTCTGCAACAAAATGCATTAATGTGTGTCTGTACAGACCTTGTACACATACAAAAGCATAACGGACAAAACATTCTTTTACATGAAATGTTCTCTATTCATGAATGTAATCATGAAATCAACGTTCGAGGAAACCACCATCATCATCATCTACCAAACACCAAACACCAACTACACCACCACCACCATCACCACCACACGCAAAGTCAATAGGAATACATTTGATACCTTCTCTTATTGACAGATGACTGAAGAAACTTCATGAACAACATCTAAGCTGGACACCATTCCAGACATCCCCAGAACGGACGGTACTGATGAGTTCTAGGGCTTTTTGCTTTACAGCAAAGGACGAAAACTGACGTCTGCCTTTGTCAATGTAGCTGACAAGCAACACAGCCACACTTCTAAAGGCCCTGCATGTATTAGACAAAGGTAACTGAACAGAACGTGTGTGTGTGGTGTGTGCATGCGTGTGTGTGTGTGGTGGTGTGTGTGTGTGTGTGCGTGCGTGGTGGTGGTGTGTGCGTGCGTGCGTGTGATGTTGTGCATGCGTGCGTGTGGGGTGCGCGTGTGTGTGCGGCGTGTGTGGTGTGCGCGTGTGTGCGCGTATGTGCGCGTGTGTGTGTATGTACTATGCGTGTGAGCGCGTGTTTGTGGTATGTGTGCGTGATGTGTGTGTGTGTGTGTGTGTGGTGTGTGTGTGTGTGTGTGTGTGTGTGTGTGTGTGTGTGTGTGTGCGTGTGCGTACGTGTGTGCGTGTGCCTGGTCTTAAAAGCGCGCGTGCGTTAAGTTGCTGTCTATGTATGTGTGGAGCGACAAATTACCAAACCGCCCAGGTCCTAGCATGCGCTGGTCTCTCCACCATGCACACATTGTTCAGACAACGCATGGTGCTTTGGTTGGCCATGTGCGGCGGAAGGATGGCCGTATCCCAAAGGATAACCTTTACGGTGAACTAGCCTCCGACAAGAGATCTGTTGGCCGCCCCCAAAAGTCGTCTGCAAGCGCGATATGAAAGCTTTGGACATCAACACAGAGAGCTGGGAAGACACAACAGCCGATCGCAATAGATGGCGCAGTGTGATCCAGAAACAACTCGGTTGGGGGAAAAGAAGATACAGACCTTAGCTGAGGTGAGAGCCAGGTGGAAAGCAAGCTCTAGTGAAGGCAATCCCATGTCAGCATCCATACATGCATCCAGTGTCGCAGAGACTGCCTTTCTCGCATCGGCCTTACCATCCACAGCGGATGCTGCTCCAGAGGCGTCAACTCGAATTGACACGACACTATAATAGCGAAATCCTGAGGTTTCTACCTAACTTAAGAAAAAAAATATCCGGCAGAGATTTGAACCCCAGTCCTCTTGCCCAACAGGCGGTGATATTGACAAGTATACTACCGAGGATTACAGAGATGGTCATCTGTTATGAACTTTACCACACATTTTCAAACACTGTGGTGATTCTTCTGGTTTCATGCAACAAACACTACGAAAGCCACAACCCAAAAATCTGTTTAAAACAGAGTATGGCCTAGTGGAAAGAGTACGCGCCTAGAAATCCAAGATATATTCCCATCGGACGGTGATTTTTCTCCTCCATTCACTACACATTGAGCGGTGGTCTGAGTGCTAGTCTTTCAGATGACACACTAAACCGAAATGCTGTACCGAAAAGGGGAGTGGAGTGGGGTGTGGATGCCGGAGGATCTTTAGTACAGATGGCATCCCCACCTTCGGAAAATTCAGTGCTAGAAATGTCCTCCTTGCTCTCATTCTCTGTTTCTTCCTTGTTCCTTTTCTTTCTATCACTTCTTATCATATTCTGCTATGCTGGACTATAGATCTATTTGTGTTCTGTGCTGTCTTTAATGCTTTCTATTGATATTGGTTGTTGATACAGGTATTAATTACATTTTGGGCTCTAAGGAAACACGATAGGCAGAGGCAATTGTCGGTAATTTAGGCCACGTTTTTATATGTTTAGTGTCATTGGTGATCTTTATGTTTGCGTTCAGGTTTTGTTTTTAAAACCTCATGGAGATAAATTTAAGGGAATGATCAATGCCGGGAGCATATCTTTAGATTAGTGTGCGAATGCATTGTTATCTGTACTTAAATTTCCTTTCCCATTTTTTTGTCAGGGTCATCGAGATGTGTACATTTTGCTATGGTTGTAGCACTGTTGTAGCTCTGCGCAGGCAGCTGGGCTTTAAATAGTAATAATGATTTTAATAAACGGAGATGCTGTAAGCAGCAATTATTTTGGGCATGTTGAACATCTGCGGCAGCAAAGTTTTCCTTGCAAAAGAAAACACCCTTAGGTAAACAAAAATACATGCATATAGATATAACAAAGGGAGGTGGCGCTGTGCGATGGCGATGTGTTTTCTTATGAAGGTCAACCCCCATTTCACGTGGTAAAACTGCGTTACGTCCAAAAACAATGAACCCAATGCCATTCAATCCAATCCAATCTAATCTAGTTTGTTTGATCAAAGGGACGAGAAAATTGTCAAACGGATATTTTCTTTCTTGTTGTCAAATGTTCGTTATACAGCGCAAAATGGTACATCCTTCAAATCAAGAGGAGTTCATTTTTAAACATAAACAGAAATAGTTCCTAATTTGAGTGCAGTGACCTGAAACGACGCTTAAGTTTTCAGAACACTGTATCTGCTATTTCCTTTTTAATCTGTTCCAGATTCGTGGACTGTGCAACCGTTCAGAGACTTATAGACTTGTTTGTACGTTAAGTGCGTATGACCAATTGTCTGTTTTGGTTGATTTTCCGGTGTGTGCATGTGTTTCTGTTTTCCTATGAAAGCGAGTTTTCTACACGATTTTATAGAAGCAGTTCTTTTGTCGTGGAGTTATTGTACTTCCATCCATATGTCCGCCCCTGTCTATCGACATGTCTAAACATGCATCCACTGTCTACCTTGTATGTCTGTATCCATTTATGTTAAATCATCTGGACTTTTTATTTTTTCTATTTTTCTACTTACGTATCTTGTGTAAGTCTTTGCACATACAATTTTGGTCTCACATTGTTGCAGTTTGCCCGCAATGACCTCACACCACGCCAGGATAGTAACGTACGCTCTGCATCGTAATAAGGAGCCGCAGCAGCAGGAAGATCAAAACCAAGTAAGTCTTCCATTACATATGTTATAGAAACCAGAAAAAAACAAAGGACAAACCAAACAAAACAAGAAAATAAATAAAACAAAATGCGCCAAAAATATGTCAAATGAAAAGAAGGAACAAAAAGATGAAGAGGAAGTGAAAAAAACACAAGGGAACACGAACAAGAAAGGCAAGAACAAGGACAACAAGAAAAAAAGAAGAAGAGGGAAAAATAACAACAAAAACACAACAAGAACAACAACAGATACGGCATTAAACTGAGCAAGAAGAAAAGGAACAATTACAAAGCTTGCACTATCAAACAAAACAACACAAAACCAAAATTAAAACGAAAACATGCAAACGAGTAGAGAAACACACAAAACAAGAAGAAAAGCCGACCAATACACAATATAAAGAAAATCCATGATTATCATTACACAGTTGAAAACAACAGCCAGAACAGAAACAACATGGAGAAACAGAAACGGAAACAAAAACAGTGGCAACAAACAAACCAGGAGAGCATGAAGAAGCGTAAAAGGGAAAAATCCAGAATACGAAGTACATCAAGAACAATTATACGAACAAGAGGATGATCAAAGAAGCTAGAAAAGGAAAACAAAAACAAAAACAAAATCAAGCATTGAGGCCAAAGGCATAACGAGCATAAACTAGGCGACAAAATTAAACGCGAAAACAACATAAAGACAAGTAAACCATGATTAATAAAACTACCAACAAAATAGAATAAGAACACAAAAGAAAGAGGAATGTATGATCAAGAAAACAAGGAGGAAACAAACAAAACGGGAGAACTAAGACATGGCAAGAACTGAAACAAGAACCTAAGAACACGATAACAAACAAAATCACGAAACAAAAAGAAGGGAAACAAAGAAACAAAAGGAATAGGAGCAGAAACATTTGGCGGAAATGCAAAAGAAAGCCAAGAACAAAGAAAAACAAAGAAATAAGTAAATGGAACAAGAAGACAGGGAAAAAATCATGGGACAAGACAAACGAAAGAACTGGAATACAGATGAAGACAAAACGCAAGAATGGCAAATAAAACAAACTTGACCCCGCAATCGAAAATAACCAAAACATACACGTAAACACAGAGCAAACCAAAGTACACAAAAAGCAAGCCTCTTTCCACCCCACCCCACCCCCAAAAAAAATGTCAAGAAAAAGAGGATAAAAACAAAGATCAAGAAGAAAGAACAAGGGTAGAAGAGCAAAACCTGACATCATGGAGTACATCATCATTATAATATTATCAACAAATGCCAGTGTGGCAACACCACAACACCAACAGGAACAGGAAGAAGAAAATACAAAGCAGAACTAATACAAGACAAACACAAACGAAACAGAAAAAACAAGAGCAACAAGAACAAAAACGAAGCCTCACAGCACCAAGACCGCCACCATGAACAAGAAAAGAAAACTTTAAAAGGTTGAACACAAACAAGACAACGACGACGACAAGAACAACAACAACGAGAACAACAACAACGAGAATGACAACGAGAATAACCACGACGACGACGATAACAACAACGAGAACAACAACGAAAAATACAACAACGAGAAATACAACGAGAAATACAAGAACAACAAGAACAACGAGAGTAACAACAACGAGAGCAACAATGACAACATCGAGAACAACAACAACGATAACTACAACGAGAACAACGAGAACAACAACGAAAGAAGAAGAACAACAACAACAACGAGAACAGCAACGAGAACAACAACGAGAACAACATCAACGAGAACATCAACGAGAACAACGAGAACAACGAGAAGAAGAAGAACAACAACAACAACAACGAGAACAGCAACGAGAACAGCAACGAGAACAACAACGACAACAACATCAACGAGAACTTCAACGAGAACATCAACGAGAACAACGAGAACAACGACAACGAGAACAACAACGAGAACAACAACAAGAACAACAACGAGAACTACGAGAACTACAACAACGAGAACAACAACGTGAAGAACAACAATGACAACGAGAAGAACAACAATGAGAAGAACAACAACGACAATGAGAACAACTACGATGACAACGAGAAGAAAAACGACGACGCCGCCGAGAAGAAAAAACAACGACGACAACGAGAACATCAACGAGAACAACAATGAGAACCACGTCGACAACAGCGAGAAGAACAACAATGACGACAACGAGAAGAACAACAATAACGACAATAAGAACAACTACGACGACAACGAGGAGAAAAATGACGAAGAGAAAACGACAACGAGAAGAAAAACAACGACGACAGCGAAAACAACAACGACGACGAGAAGAACAACTACGACGACAGCGAGGAGAAAAACGACGACGATAACGAGAAGGAAAACAACGACGAGAACGAGAACAACAAGGACGACAACGAGAAAAACAACAAGGACGACAACGAGAAGAAAAAACAAGAACAACGAGAACAACAACGACGACGACAAGAAGAACGACGACAACGAGAACAACGAGAAGAATGATAACAACGAGAACAACAACGAGAACAACAACAACGAGAACAACAACAACGAGAACAACAAAAACAACAACGAGAACAACAACAACAACGAGAACGAGAACGAAGAAAACAGCAACGAGAACACCAACAACCAGAACACCAACAACCAGAACAACAAGAACAACAATAACCAGAAACAACAACAACAACGAGAACAACAACGAGTAAACAACAACGAGAACAACAACGAGAACAACGAGAACAACAACGATAAAAGCATCGAGAACAACAACGAGAAAACAACGAGAACAGCAACGAGAACAACAACGAGAACAACAAGAACGAGAAAAACAAGAACGATGACAGTGAGAACAACAACGATGACAATGAGAACATCAACGAAGACAATGAGAACGACGACGACAACGAGAAGAAAATCGACGACGACAACGAGAAGAAAAAGGACGACAAACGAGAAGAACAAGGACGACAACGAGAAGAACAAGAACAAGGACGACAACGAGAAGAACAAGGACGACAACGAGAAGAACAACAACGGCGACAACGAGAGGAACAACGACAACGAGAAGAACAACGACGACAACGAGAAGAACAATAACGACAACGAGAAGAACAATCACGACGACGACGAGAAGACCAATAACGATGACAACGAGAAGAACGACGACAACAAGGAGAACAATAACGACGACAACGGGAACAACGACGAGAGAACGAGCAGAACAACAATAACGAGAACACTAACGAGAACAACAACAGCCAGAACAACAAAAACAACGAGAACAACAAAAACAACGAGAACAAATAAAAACAACGAGAACAACAACGAAATCACCAATAACGAGAACACTAACAACGAAATCAACAACAAGATAGCAACAACAACGAGAGCAACAAAAACGACGAGAGCAACAACAACAACAGCAACAACACTATAACGAGAGCAACAACAAAACGAGAAGAAAAGAACAACAAAAGAGAAAAACGAGGAGAAAACAGCGAGAACAATAACAACGAAAACAATAACAGTGAGAACACAAACAACATCGAGAACGAGAACAAACGAGAACAACAGCAACGACAACAACAAAAACGAGAACAACTACAAGGAGAACAACAACTAGAACAACAACAACGAAAACAACGACGAGAACAACTATGAGAACAACATCAACGAGAACAAAAACAACGAGAACAACAAAAACGAAAACAACAACAATACGAACAACGAGAACAACAACGAGAACAACAACAATGATAACAACGAGAACAACAACGAGAACAACAACAACGAGAACAACAAAAACGCAAACAACAAAAACGAAAACAACAACGACAAAGAAGAAACAACGACGACGACGACGAGAAGAACAACAACAGAACAAGAACAACGAAAACAACAACGAGGACAACAGCGAGCACAACAGCAACGAGAACAACAAGGAGGACAACGACAGCAATGAGAAGAACTACAACAAGAACAACAACGACGAGAACAACAACGACGAGAACAACAACGACGAGAACAGCAACGACAAGAAAACGATGACGAGAAGAACAACGAGAAGAACAACAACGAGAAGAAGAACAATATGAACAGCGACGAGAAGAACAACGAGGAGAACAACAACGAGAACAACAACGAAAACAACAACAAGGACGACAACGAGAATAACAACAAAGAGAACAACAAGGACCACAACGAGAACAACAAAGACAACGAGAACACCAAGGACTACAACGAGAAGAGCAACAAGGACGACAACGAGACAACGACGACAACGAGAAGAACAACGAAAACGAGAAGAACGACGACGACAACGGCAAAAACTACGACAACGAGAGGAACAACGATGACAACTACGACAGCGAGAAGAACAGCAACGACGACAATGAGAAGAACAACGACGACAACGAGAACGACTACAACGAGAAGAACAACGACGACAACTACAACCAGAAGAACAACAACGACGACAACAAGAAGAACAACGACGACGACAACTACGACGACGAGAAGAAGAACGAGGGACAACGAGAAGAACGACGACAACGAGAAGAACAACGATGACAACGAGAACAACAACGAGAAGAGCAACAAAGACGACGAATGGAACAACGACGACGGGAACAACGACGACGACGACGAGAAGAACAACGACGAGAAGAACAACGGTGACAACCACAAGAAGAACAACGACGAGAACAACAACAACGACAACGACGAGAACAACAAGAATGAGAACAAGAACAAGAACGCGAACGACAAGAACGAGAACAACAAAACGAGAAGAACAACGAGAAAAACGACGAAACGAAAAGAACGACGACAACGAGAAGAACGACGATAATGAACAACGACGACAACGAGAAGAATGACGACAACGAGAAGAACGACAACGAGAAGAACGACAACGAGAAGAACAAGGACGACGAGAAGAACAAGGACGACAACGAGAACGACAACAAGAACGACGACAACGAGAACGACAAGGTCGGGAACGAGAAAACAACAAGGACGACAACGAGAACAACAAGGACAACAACGAGAAGAACAACGACGACAACGAGAAGAACAACGACGACATCGAGAAGAACGACAACGAGAAGAACGAGAAGAACAAGAACAACGAGAACAAGAACAACGATAACAACAGTAACAACAAGAACAAGAACAGCAACAACAAGAACAACAGCGAGAACAGCAACGATAACACCAGCAACGATAATACCAACAACGAAAACAACAATGCATTAGTCATTATTACTTTATAACGCCTACACGTATGGAATCACTGTATGTACCATTGTTTACACTTACTTGTGTCGTAGCGCTGTCGCCGTGACACAAGTAAGTGTAAACAATGGTACATACAGTGATTCCATACGTGTAGGCGTTATAAAGTAATTGTTTCGTTCTTTCTACAGCCAACTCGGAAGACAGGGCAATGCTTCTTCGTCTTTACTCGTCGCTGTCTGATTCTCAACTGTCTATACATGTATATATATACATTTCACAGTGAACAGCAATCAGTTATCATTTAAACGAATATCATGCCGTGCTGTTATCCGCACGCTGTTTACTATCAACACACGTCACATCTCCCTTTCTTTAAGGAAACAAAATCAATCATTTTTTCCTATCTTTCAGTCCATACGAAATAAATGTTTCCCACCTTTATCACAATATTAACTTAACAAACATTCTTTCTCTCACGCACAGGCTTCATTTCTGTTCCGTTGAACATCACCAGCTTCTTCTTCGTCTCTTGCAGGTCAGACTTTCTTACATCTCTTGTGACTTCTCTGTACAGGCTCTCAGACATCACGTTTGTTGTTGCACCTGTGTCAAGAAGAAATCTTACCGGCATCTCATTTATCAGCATTTTTGCTCGTATGTTTCTCTCCTTTTTTCTGGTTTTGTCTTCGATCCAGAGGATTTCATTATCGCTTTCAGTGTCAGTCTCTTTTTCTTCGAAGTGCCGAGCTCTTGTTTTCTTTTGATTTTTCTTGGGTGTTCTGCAGCATGAAGCAAAGTGATTATTTCCTCCACAAGCTTTGCATTTTCTTCCAAATGCTGGACATTTCTCTTTTGCTCTTGGGTGCTTTCCACCACAATATCCGCATTTCTCTCTGTACTCTGGTTTGTTTCCTTTACTATACTGCTTTGCTGTCTTCTTTTCTTTGAAAGCTTGGACTTCCTGTGTGTCCTGCGTTTTTCTCATCATTTGGACGGTTTGATGTTGACTTGATTCATGCGCTCTGCACATATCAATGCATGCAGTCAATGTCAGCTGTCGCACTTCCAGTTATTTTGATCGCAGAGTCTCGTCATGTACACCCAGTATGATTTGATCTCTCAACAGTCTGTCTTCCAGTGTACCATAGTTACAGGTCTTGATCAGTCTCCGCAGTTCTGCTACAAACTGTTCGATGGATTCTCCTGCTGCTTGATGTCTGCAGTTGAATATGAATGTTTCGTAAGTTTCATTGGTTGAACCCACACAGTATTCTTCGAATTTCTGCAGAACGGTGTCAATGTCATTTCTTTCAGCTTCATTAGCAAATGCCAATCCTTCATAGATGTCCATAGCATCCAGCCCGATGCAAGAAAGAAAAACTGCTGTTCTGTATGTTGAGTCTTCTTCTGTCTGTGTTGTCACAATTTCATAGCTGTCCCAAAGCCTCTTGAATTTCCTCCAGCTGCTCTGCAGGTTTCCTCCATTCACATCAAGTTCAGGAGGCAAGGGAATCTTGGCATGTCGTCGACTGGCTCTTCTCTCATCTTGTGCATCTTCCATGGTTGAACTTTAGTCTTCAATATTCTGGATTTTTGTTGGAGTTCGTAATCCCACTTCTGACACCATGTTTCGTTCTTTCTACAGCCAACTCGGAAGACAGGGCAATGCTTCTTCGTCTTTACTCGTCGCTGTCTGATTCTCAACTGTCTATACATGTATATATATATACATTTCACAGTGAACAGCAATCAGTTATCATTTAAACGAATATCATTCCGTGCTGTTATCCGCACGCTGTTTACTATCAACACACGTCACAGTATTAATGATTAATGGATTCAGTAAAACCTACGTGGCGGACTGCTATAATTTGTCAAAACAACAATGAGAACAAGAATAACACCAGCAATGATAACACCAGCAACGATAACACCAGCAACGATAACACCAACAACGATAACACCAGCAACGATAACACCAGCAACGATAACACCAGCAACGAGAACACCAGCAACGAGAACACCAACAACGAGAACACCAACAACGAGAACACCAACAACGATAACACCAACAACGAGAACACCAACAACGAGAACACCAACAATGAGAACACCAGCACGATAACACCAACAACGAAAACAACAATGAGAACAACAATAACCAGAGCAACAACGAGAACAACGAGAAAACAACAGCAACCACAACAACAACGAGAACAAAACGAGAAAACAACAGCAACCACAACAACAACGAGAACAAAACGAGAAAACAACAGCAACCACAACAACAACAAGAACAACAACGAGAAAACAACAGCAACCACAACAACAACGAGAACAAAACGAGAAAACAACAGCAACCACAACAACAACGAGAACAAAACGAGAAAACAACAGCAACCACAACAACAACGAGAACAAAACGAGAAAACAACAGCAACCACAACAACAACGAGAAAACAACAGCAACCACAACAACAACGAGAACAAAACGAGAAAACAACAGCAACCACAACAACAACGAGAACAACAACGAGAAAACAACAGCAACCACAACAACGAGAACAAAACGAGAAAACAACAGCAACCACAACAACAACGAGAACAACAACGAGAAAACAACAGCAACCACAACAACAACGAGAACAAAACGAGAAAACAACAGCAACCACAACAACAACAAAAACAACAACGAGAAAACAACAGCAACCACAACAACAACGAGAACAAAACGAGAAAAACAACAGCAACCACAACAACAACGAGAAAACAACAGCAACCACAACAACAACGAGAACAACAACGAGAAAACAACAGCAACCACAACAACAACGAGAACAACAACAAGGACAACAACGACGAGAACAACGACAACAACAACGACAACAACAACGAGGACAACGAGAAAACTAGAACAGCAACGAGAACAAGAACAA
The DNA here is from genome assembly GCA_030674185.1 of Monoplex corrugatus. NCBI lineage: Eukaryota > Metazoa > Mollusca > Gastropoda > Littorinimorpha > Ranellidae > Monoplex > Monoplex corrugatus. The sequence goes on along the minus strand of CM060306.1, from coordinate 12,372,590 downwards.
GAAGAACAACGACGACAATGAGAAGAACAACGACGACGACAAGAGAAGAACAATAACGACGACAACGAGAAGAACAACAACAACGAGAAAAACGACGACAATGAGAAGAACAACAACGACAACGAGAACAACGACGACGACAACGAGAAGAAAATCGACAACGAGAAAAAAACAAGGACGACAACGAGAACAACGAGGACGACAACGAGAAAAAAACAAGGACGACAACGAGAAGAACAACAAGGACGACAACGAGAACAACGACGACAACGAGAAGAACAACGATGACAACGAGAAGAGAGGGAAGGAACTCCGGATGCGTGGGGGGGGAGGTGCGGGAGAAGAGAGGGAGCGAACTCAGGACGTGGGGGGTAGGGGCGGGATAACAGAGGGAGGGAAATCCGGATAGGGGGTGGGAGAAGAGAGGGAAGGAACGCATGATGGGGGGAGGGGGCGGTAGAAGGGAGGGAACTCCAGACGTGGTGGGGAGGGTGTGGAAGAAGAGTCTTCATGGGGTTAGAACAGAGTGAGAGAACTCCAGGGGATAGAACAGAGGGCCTGAACTCCAGGGGTAGAATAGAGGAGGGAGGGAACTCCAGAGGGCAGTAGAACAGAGGGAGGGAACTCCAGATTGGGGATGAAGAGAGGGAGGGAACTCCTGATAGAAGAAGGGGGAACAGAAGGAGGGACATTCAGGAGGGTGGGGGGGTGCGGGGAAGAGAGGGAAGGAACTTTAGAAGGGGTAGAACAGAGGGAGGGAACTCCAGGAGGATAGAACAAAGGGAAGAAACTCCAGGAGGGTAGAACAGAGGGAGGGAACTACAGGAGGATAGAACAAAGGGAAGAAACTCCAGGAGGATAGAACAAAGGGAATAAACTCCAGGAGGATAGAACAAAGGGAAGAAACTCCAGGATGATAGAACAAAGGGAAGAAACTCCAGGAGGATAGAACAAAGGGAAGAAACTCCAGGAGGGTAGAACAGAGGGAGGGAACTCCAGAATGGGGAAGAATGGAGGGAGGGAACTCCGAACGTGGGACTGGGAACAAAGTGAGTGAACTCGGGGACAGGGGTGCAGGGAACAGATGGAGAGGGAATAGTGGGGGGGGGGGGAACAGAGGGGAGGGAACTTGGGGGAAGAGAGGGAGGACACTGAGGGGGGAACAGAGGGAGGGAACTCTAGGTTGGGGGGAACAGGGAGGGAACTCCAGGGGGTAGAACAGATGGAGGAACTCCATGGGGTAGAACAGAGGGAGGGAACTCCAGATGGGGGTAGAAAACAGACTCTGAATTGGGGGGGGGGGGTGGGAACAGAGGGAGGGAATTCCACATGGGGGGGGGGGGGGGGGTAGTGAACAGAGGGAGGGAACTCTGGATGGGGAAAACAGTGGAAGAAAACTCTGGGTGGGTGGAAAACAGAGGGAGGGAACTCCGGATGGGGGGAACAGTGGAAGGGAACTCCGGTTTGGGGGAGAACGGAGAGAGGGAAGTGTGGTGGGGGTAGAATAAAGGGAGGGAACTCCAGAGGGAGGTAGAATAGAGGGAGGGAACTCCGGAGACGGGAAGAAGAGAGGGAGGAAACTCCAGATGGAAGAATGGGGAGCAAAAGGATAGAACTCCAGGGGGGTGCGGGGAAGAGAGGGAGGAACTCCAGAGGGGGTAGAACAGAGGGAGGGAACTCCAGGACGGAGCAGAAGGAGGGAACTTGGGGGGAAGAGATGGATGACACTCGGGGGGGGGGGGAGAGGGAGGGAACTCTGGATAGAGGGAACAGAGGGGGGGGGGAACTCAGGAGGGGGAAGTGAGGAAATCCAGAGGGGGGGGGGGTGCAGAGAAAGGGAACTTGGTGGGGGAACAGAGAGAGACAATTCCAGGTGGGGGGGGGGGGGGCAGAGAGGGAGGGAACTCCTGGTGAGGAAGAAACAGAGGGAGGAAACTCTGGTTGGAAATGTGGAGAACAGAGGAAGAAAACTTCAGGGGGATAGAACAGAGGGATTGAATTCGAGGGAGTGTAGAACAGAGGGAGGGAATTCCAGGGGGGTAAACAGAGGGAGGGAACTCCATGGGGTAGAACAGAGGGAGGGAACTCCAGGGGGTAGAACAGAGGGAGGGAACTCCAGATGGTAGAACAGAGGGAAGGAACTCCAGGGGGTAGAACAGAGGGAGGGAACTCTGGGGGGTTAAAACAAAGGGAGGGAACTCTCGGGGGTTAGAACAAAGGAAGTGAACTCCTGGGGGTTAGAACAAAGGGAGGGAACTCCCAGGGTAGAATAAAGGAGCGGAACTCCATGGGTAGAGCAGAGGGATGGAACTCCGGGAGGTAACAGAGGGCGGGAACTCCAGCGGGTAACAGAGGTCGGGAACTCTGGGTGGGGAACAGCAGGAGATAACTCTAAGTGGGAGAACACAGGAAGGGAACTCCAGGGGGGTAACAGAGGTATGGAGCTCTGGATGGGGGGGGGGGGGGTGGAGAACACAGGGAGGGAACTCTGGATGGGGGAAACAGTGGAAGAAAACTCTGGATGGGGGTTTGAGAACAGAGGGAGGGAACTCTAGATGGGGGAAACAGAGGTAGGGGAACTCTGGGTGGGGGAAAGAGAGGGAGGGAACTCTGGGTGGGGTGAACAGAGGGAGGGAATTCTGGGTGGGGGAAATAGAATGAGGGAACTCTGGGTGGGGTGGGGTGGGGGAATCAGACAGAGGGAACTCTGGGTGGGAGGGGGGACAGAAGAAGGTCCTTCAGGTGGGTGGGGGGTGGAGAAAAGGAGGGAACTCCGGGTGGAGATGAAACAGTGGGAAGGAACTCTGGTTGAGGAGGAAAATATAGGAAAGGAGCTCTTGTTGAAGAGGGAAACAGAGGGAGGGAAATCCAGGTGGATGGGGGGGGGGGGGACAGAGGAAGGGAACGCTGGGTGGAGGTAGAAAAGGGAGGGAACTCTAAATAGGGTGAAACAAACGAAGGGACATAAGGGTGGGGAACAAAAGTCAAAACTCTGGGAATGGGACAAAGGGTGTGGCGATTAAAAGGAAAAACAAAAAGAGGGAAGTTGGCGGAAGGAAGTCTGGGAGACGCAATGGAGTAGGAGGGGAACAAGTGAGAGGGAAATTCAAGGGGAAACTAGGGGAGAGAACGTCAGGCAGGGAGGATAAGGCAAAGGCTCTTCCAGGGAACCTCAAGGAAGGGGAGGAAATATTCAAATAGAACGAACAATGGTGGTAAGTGTTTTGTTTGTTTGTTTCTTTGTTTGGTTTTTGTTTGTTTGTTTGATTTTGAGAATATTACAAATAGATAGGAACTTTAGGAAGTAACACAGAAAGGCAAACTATAACTTTGGAGTGGACACTTCGGAGAGCACCAAACGAAGGGAATTCTGGGTGAGGAAAACAAAAGGGAGGAACTCAGGGTGGAGGACACGATGGGAGAGAACTCTAGGTTTAGGTAATAAAGGAAGTAAAAGGAGGAGTACAAAATATGAAGAAAGTGGACAAGAGGGAAGGATTTTAAAGGGAACGAAAACAAGGGTAGTGTGTCGGGAGGGGGGGGGGGTGAGTGGAATGTGGGAGGGGAACCATGGAGTTGAAATTTGAGAGAGAACCATGGGGATAAATGTCATGTAATTTTGGGGTGGAAAGAGGATAAGTTGGAACGAACTTCAAGGAGAACCAAGGGGGAAGGAATTACAGGGCAAGGGGAGCAAGGGGAGGGAACACTGGAGGAATTCATAGACAAGAGAATTTGTGAAAGGGAACTTCAGGAGAAGATAACCAATGAAGGGGAGTCGGGCGGGGGAGGGGGTTTACTTAAGACAGGGAACTCTGGGTTAGACGTTGGGGAGTGGGAGCACTGAGATGAAATTTGGGGAGGGACGCTCAGAGAAAGATGGAAACGGTTGGAAGGGGTACAAATGGAAAAGAACTTCAGGGGGAACGGCAGTAGGGTGGAGATTTGGGAGAGAACCAAAGGGATGGACTCAGGGTAGGCGAAACAAAAGGGGAGGGGGAATTTGGGAGGAACCAGTTGGACAGAACTTTGGTGGGAATCAGTGTGTGCGTGCGCATGTGCGTGCGTGTGTGTACGCGCGTACGTGTGTGTGTGTGTGTGTGTGTGCGTGCGTTTGTGCGCGTGTGTGTGCGTGCGTGCGTGTGTGCGCATATGTGCGTGCTAGCGTGTGTGTGCGCGTGCGTGTGTGTGAGTGTAGTTTAGGGTGTAATTTATATCTCTCATTTTTGAGCAGGCTGGCTGGCTGTTGGATCTGAACACCGGATCTCAAGGTCTGATGTCTCGAGTCCAGTTCCAGCCCACAACATAAAAAAAAAATGGCGAATTCACTGTCCATCTTTAAGTTTTAATCATTCTGGCAGTGTCAGTCGAGTGTCTCGTAGGTGCTGCCCTTCACCCCCCCCCCCCTTCATTTCAAGACCTTGTCAGCGCATACAGTTCTACGCAGGGTTAAATAGTCTGTCAGACAGCACATGGCAGATTTGGTGAAGCGCATATGGGATTGTCAGAGTGCAACGAATCCCTCATGAATAAACTCCAAACTCGGAGCAGTATATCTCAAGTGTCCTTAACAGTCCGACAAGGCTGTTTACATGTCTGTGTGATGTTAGGTAGGTCTGTGGTGAAGCACTTATGGAGTCATTCTGGTGGATCGATACAATAAACAAATAAATGAATACATAAAAACGTAAACAAACAAACAAACAAACAAACATACGTACAAAAACAATAAATAAATAAACAAAGAAATTAATAAAACAAGTGAACAATTGAAATCAATCCACACAGACAGCATTCAATTAAAAAAAAAATGTGTTAAACTATTAAAACAAAACACCATAAACTTAACACAAATGTAAGTTATTCAGTCAATAAATCTATTAATGGCAGTGCTAGACAACAACATCTGTTGTTGTTTTTTTAAAGGAAGATGGTAAAATGA
>CM060306.1:12342648-12355148 GCA_030674185.1 Monoplex corrugatus | reverse complement strand
TGTGTGTGTGTGCATGCGCACGAGCGCGCGCCCGCGTGTGAGTGTATATGGGTGCGTGTGTGTGTGTGTGTGTGTGTGGTGTGGGTGTGTGAAAAAGATTTCGGTTTGCCTAAACCTAGACAAATTATTGGCCTGAATGTAGGAACACTGTTCTGATTTTTTTTTGTTTTTTGTTTTTTGTTGTTGTTGTTGTTGCATTATGTAGTATTGATAAAATGGATGATTGTACATTTTATGTGATTTGAATATGTTATGTCGACTGTTCAAGGAATGGATGTTCGATATTTTGTTTTGTTTTGATTATGCGTGAAGAATTTGCGCACATACAAAGAGTGGATTATGTGTCGCACTACTGGAAAATTGTTATCCCCTTGTCAAAAGACCTTTTCGGGTAATGACAATAAACAGTTTCAGTTTCAGTTTCAGTTTCAGTTTCAGTTTCTCTCTCTCTCTCCTCTCTCTCTCTCTCTCTCTCTCTCTCTCTCTCTCTCTCTCTGTCTGTCTGTCTGTCTGTCTCTGTCTCTCCATCTCTGTCGATCACTCTGTCTCTGTCTCGATACCTTATAGCAAGAATCCTATATCTCGATGGCTGCCATTTTTGAAAAGTTCAGTGCTATACTCACTTGAAAAGTTTGGAAGCTCATAAAAAAATCAGATTCTCAAGCAAAATTCACAATTTGGTGAGACTGTAGAAAATCCTGTTTCCGCTTGTCCATCACAAAATTGTTGCCGCATATAAACTGAAAATTGATTAAAAATCATTTTAAAATCGATAGTCTGTTGTTGCCTAACTTTTGTTTCAGAAAGAGGACAGAAGTTTTGAGCAACAACAGACTACTATGAGATGTTTCGGTTTTGCATGAAAGTAGACTCCCAAAATACAGACACAAATTTAGGCAACCGCCCTATTTCTATTCAATAGCCCGTTGTACTATAACATGATGAATACAATTGCATACACATAAATTGTTGCTCAAACAAAAATATTGTGTGAGATCTATAAGATAATGTGGTGAAACACTCGTTTACAGTTCTAGCAGTCTGTTGTTGCAGAAACTATTCCTTCCCTGTTGGTACTGAAGTGTGGGGGGAAGAAGGCGGTATGTCACAATGATCGATTCTTCCCCGTGAAAAATCTGTAAGCTCGTTTTGTGCAACAATGGTTTTTGTAATATAACTTTCAAATTTGATAAATGCTTCTTTGGCATTTTGTAATCACGAATTTTTAAAATAATATCTACCACATATGAAAATATTGAAAAATGCCAATTTTTTTAGATAGACTGTTGTTCCTCTAACGATTCGATCTGTCTATCTGTCTGCCTGTCTGTCTGTCTGTCTCTCTATCTGTCTGCTAGCCTGCCTGCCTGCCTGTCCGTCTGTCTGTCTATCTGTCTGTCTGTTTGTCTGTCTATCTCTCTCTCTGTCTGTCTCTCTCTCTCTCTGTCTCTCTCTGTATCTGTCTCTCTCTGTATCTGTCTCTGTTTCTCTCTCTCTGTTTCTCTGTCTCTCTCCCTCTCTCCATCTTTCTTTCTCTCCCTCTCTCTCCCCCAATCTCTTCCTCTCCATCTCCTCCTTTGTCTGTCTGTCTGTCTGTCTATCTGTCTGCCAGCGTGCCTGCCTGCCTGTATGTATGTCTGTCTGTCTGTCTGTCACTCTCTCTGTCTGTCTGTCAGTCTCTGTATCTGTCTCTGTTTTCTCTCTCTCTCTCTTTCTTTCTCTCTCTCTCTGTCTCTCTCTCCCTCTCTCCATCCTCTTCTCTCCTCTCTCTCCCCCTCTCTTCCTCTCATCTCCCCCCTCTCTGTCCCTGCTCACTCCCTTCTGTCTGATCTGTCTGTCATCTGTCTCTCTCCCTCCCCTCTCCCTCCCTCCCTCCCCCCCCCCCCCCCCCCCCCCCCCATCTTTCTCTCCCTCTCTTTATCACCGACACTTCCGGCTTGAATTTCAATTAAAAGTCGATTGCAACGAACAGAAAAAAAAGATATGCTAATCATTTTCTTGGTCTCTTTATGTGTGTCCTCCTCTTGTCTGCAAACATCATAATCCTTTCTTACGTTCTATCAACCGGCTCTTCTTTCCGTCTGTAGACTTGTTTTCAATTTCCTTGAAATTAAAAGGGGAAAAAAGGGGGGGGGGGGCGAGGGCGGGGGGGGGGAGGATCTGTGTTAATGTCTGTTTGTATGTTTGTTTGATGGTGTGTCTGCTTCTTTGCTTCTGTTTATACACGGATAGCAAGGTAGAGAGACTGACAGTGACAGGGAAAATTAGACAAACAGACACGCTGATAGATACATGTAGATTAGTAGTCAGTTGGACAAATGGATGGATGGACAGACAGACAGGCAGACAAACAGACAGATAGAAGATGGATAGATATAAATAGATAGATCGACAGATCGATAATCGATAGATAGATATAGATGGATGGATAGATAGATAGATAGATAGATAGATAGATAGATAGATAGATAGATAGATAGATAGATAGATAGATCGACAGAGACAGAAAGACAGAGAGACAGAGAGGAGAGAGAGAGAGAGAGAGAGAGAGAGAGAGAGAGACAGAGAGGGAGAAAAGAGAGAGGGAGACAGAGACATAGACAGACAGACAGAGAGACAGAGAGACAGAGACCCAAAGAGAGAGAGAGAGAGAGAGAAGAGAGAAAGAGAGAGAGAGAGAGAGAAAGAGAAAGAGAGAGAGAGAGAGAGAGAGAGAGAGAGAGAGAGAGAGAGAGAGAGAGAGAGAGAGAGAGAGAGAGAGAGAGAGAGAGAGAGAGAGCACATAATTATTTCTTACTCACAGTTCCATCAGTTTCCGTCTGTTTAATTCAGAGATTACTAAAATATATATTTAATAATGGTTACCGAGAGAAACTTAGATACTCACTTACACACACACACACACACACACACACACACACACACACACACACACACACACACACACACACACACACACACACACACACGCACGCACGCACGCACGCACGCGCGCACACACAAATGTATATGTATGAAATGTATACACGCAACATACAGATCTATCTATCTATCTATCTATCTACTTCTTTATCAATGATCTTCTTGTGTCCGCCTCCATCAAGACTGTCTCATTTGTTTTCATTGCTCTCCATGGAACTCAACATTCTTCTTAGAAACCACATTTCGGCTGTCTCAATCTTGTTCTAGCTTTGCGTGTTGACTGTCCATGCCTCACAACCGTATAACAGTATCGGCTCTATGTAATGATCAAGAACTATCTTCCTGATTATCGATTGCCAGGCATTTGTTTGTAAGAACGCTTTTCATCTTCTCGAATACTGTTTTGGCCTGGCCGATTCTGCTGGCTATTTCTGACGTGCATCTGCCGTCTGGTGAGATGACCTTTCCCTGATACTTAAATTTATCAACCTGTCTCAAAGTACGAAAAAAGCTACGAAAACAAGCACATACTGCATCTCTCTAAGATACGTGAGCCTGACCATTTTTTTTTTCCAAACTGCTACATGCACAAAATGTGTACGAGACGGGTGTGGTGTTCAATCGAATAAACGTGGGACTTCCATTCAGAAGGACCTGAGTTTGATCCACTTAAGTGCCACCGCCTGGTGGGAAGATAGTGAACTTTTTTCCCCCATTTTTTATTTGTTTGTTTGTTGTTGTTGTTTTGTTCCAATCTCTAGGTCAACAAATATGCAGATCTGCTTTTGCCTATCATGTGTTCTTGAATATGCAGTTGCAAAATATCAGATTACGTTAGTTTACGTTATGTTCATCACCACCATCATCATCATCATCATCATCATCATCATCATCATCATCATCATCATCATCATCATCATCATCATCATCACCACCATCATCATCATCATCATCATCATCATCATCATCATCATCATGTGTCCTCCCCGCATGGCGTTGGCGATCATGGCCCTCCATATGCACCCATCCCTTGTCATTGCAAGTACATCTCCCACCCTCTCTGTCCTCAGCCACCCTACAAGTCCGTCCAGCATTTTCTTTCTGGGTCTACCTGATGTTCTATTTCCCTCCAGCTTTCCTGTTGTGACCAGGTGCTCCAATTCCCCTTTCCTCATAAAATGTTCTATATATGCTTTATTACGTTACATATTCCGAAACCCTTTCAGCCGTAGGGGCACGATGATGGCTTTTTGTTACGAGTTCCCCTATCGGAGCTCTTTTTCTTCTGTTTTTTTTCCAGGCTGTTCCTCTGGGTGTTTTGCCTTCTTTCTTGCTAAAGCTCCTATCCTCTCGGGGACGGGGAGGGTGGGGGGGTGATCATGAAGGAAGAAAGGTGAAAGGGGCAACGGAAAGGGGAAGATAGGTGCTCTCTCTCTCGGCGGGAGTGGGAAAAGACATGGATCTGATTGAAATGTATATTACCACGGACTGCAGGAAATAGTCATGTGTTGTGTACTTGACCACACAGTTTTCATACTGTGTAAATGCATTTTGTTTCTCACAACAAACACTACAAAAACCGCAGCACACGGCAGTAGTTGCTAGCAACCAGTCTGAGTGTTGGTTATTGTGATTCAAAGCCTGGCTTTTTAATATGATATACTCAGATCTGGTTGATAAGTTTAAATACCTGGGAACGATCATTTCACCAGACGGCAGATGCACATCAGAGACAGCCAGCAGAATCAGCCAAGCCAAAACAGCATTCAAGACGATGAAAAGCATTCTTACTGACAAATGCCTATCAATTAACATCAGGAAGAGAGTTCTTGAATGTTATATAGAACCAATACTGTTGTACGGTTGTGAGGCGTAGACAGTCAACTAGCAAAGCCAAAATAAGATTGAGGCACCCGAGATTTGGTTTCTAAGAAGACTTTGAGAGTTCCATGGACAGCAAAGAAAACAAACGAGACAGTCTTGATGGAGGCGGACACAGATCGATCCTTCATAAGGAAGATTAGGAAAAGACAGGCAATATTTATAGGCCATTTTATGAGGAAAGGGGATTGGAGCACCTGGTCACAACGGGAAAGCTAGAGGGAAAGAGAGCACCAAGTAGACCCAGGGAGAAGCTACTAGACGGACTTGCAGAGTGGCTGAAGACAAGGAGGGTGGAAGAGATGCTTGAGGCAACAAGAGATAGAGACAGATGGAAGTCCATGATCGCCAACGCCATGCGGCAAGGCACCTGATGATGATGATGATGATGATATTCAGATCACAAACAGCCCAGACATCTGGCGTCAGACTTCGTTAAGAGCTGACAGGGTGGCCTAGTGGGTTAAGTACCAGGTTAGGATACGAGAAAACAAGTTATACTCCCGGTCAGTATAGCTTTTTCAATTTCCTCCACTACACCTTGAGCGGTGGTTCGGGTCCTATTCTTTCAGATGCAATAAATCGAAATGCCATATGCAGCAGTATGCATTGTGGGCGTGTTAAAGAACCTTCGGCAACAAAATATTTTTCCTTGGCAGAATTGCGTAAAAAAAGCCACCATCACAATTTAACAAATACACATATAGAAAAAAAAAAAAAATATGGGCAGTGCCATATTATAGCGACGTGCTATCCCTGTGAATGGCAATCCGATTTCGCGGGGTACATCTTTTTTTTTTTATCAAAAGTCCACCTACTGCAATCGAATACAATCCAATTTGGCGGAAACTTGTCCAATGAACCTTATTGTCTTGTTTTTAAATATCGGCCACAAAATACAGAACTGCATATACCTATAATCTAAGAGCAATTCCTTCATATTTAACGTTAAATTGAAATTCCATTCTTTTCTTCTTAGTGACCCTATATGCTTGTACAAAATGTATGAAAATACGTTCATTGTTTCCTTTTAAATCTGTCCAAAATTCCGTGTGCCTGTGCAGCTGTTAAATGACACAATTGTGTATGTTTAAGTGGATATGGCCAATTTTTTGTTTGTTTGTATGTTCATTTTCCCTGTGTAAGCGCGTGTTTTGTTTACCTGCGAATGCAGACTGAGAATTGGCGAGGGACTCTACTTTGTTGTCGTGGGATCTTTTACATCATGTCCACACGTCCGCCTGTCTATCTATGTGTCCTTTGTCTATATACGTTTACTTTTGAACTTTTCCATTCATTTAGATCATTTGATTTCTCTATTCATGTGCTTACGTTTTCTATTTTAGTCTTTGCATATACGGTTGTGGTCTCAGCATGTTTCAATCTGCCAGTAAACGCTGCGCATCGCGCGAAGATAAGACAATACGTATTGTACTACAACAGAGCTGCAGCAGCAACAGGAACAATAAGAACAAGAACGAGTAAGTATTCACTATCAGAATATAAAAACAGAAAAAAAAATAACAGGATCACGAAATAGGAATCGAGGAAAAAAGCAACAAGAACAAAAACAACAATAGCAACAACAAAACAAACCAAACAAAGCAAACCCAAAACAGGCAAATCAAGAAGAAGAAACAGAGGAAGATGAGAAGAAGAGGAAACGAACACAAGGGAAACCGAACAAGAGCAGTGAGAACAAGAACAACAGGAAAATAACAGAACAGAAACACAAAGTTTTAAAAACATACCAAGAAGGAAGAACGAAGAAAACACAGAAAACAAGGATGAAAACCGGAAGATAAATATAAAATATACAAAAAATCCATAACTATTTTCATTACACCGCCAGTTACATTTATAGGCCGTTTTACTAGGAAAGGGGAATTGGAGCACCTGGTCACAACAGGAAAGCTGGAGGGAAAGAGAGCACCAGGTACACCCAGGGAGAAGATACTAGACGGACTTGCAGTGTGGCTGGGGACAAGGAGGGTGGAAGAGATGCTGGAGGCAACAAGAGATAGAGACAGATGGCAGTCCAAGATCGCCAACGCTATGCGGCAGGGCATTTGATGATGATGATGAGTCAGTAACAACAGGACAACAAGGACAACATAGAATAACGAGAACGGAAACAATAAAAAAAAAATAACAGCAAGTAAACCAGGAAAACAGCAAGAGCAAACAGTACAAGTAGCAGAACGAAGGGAAGCACAAAAAGAACATCAACGACAACAACGACAGATAGCACTACCAACAAAACACCAAGAAAAAAAGAAATGTAAGAGGAAAAAAAATACAAGCAAGAACAAGATCAAAAAGGATATTTAGCAACAAGATCAAGATAAAGACAGAAAAGAAGGGGGGGGGGGGAGGGGGAGCAAAAACAAACGAAACAAAAAAAAAAAAAAGAAAGAAAAGAAAGAAAGAAAAGCAACAACTCGAAGACAAAATCAAAAGCAACAGCAACAATAACAAAATAAATACATAGAAAAAAAACTACATTGGGATGAAGAAAACCAACAACAAAATAAAAAAGCAAATACGAAAACAAAAGCAAAAACGAAAGCACGATAAGAAAAAAAAAACGGAAGAAACAACAAAATAGACAAAGAACAAGAAAAGCAGGAAAAAAAACAACAACAACAAAACTGACACCAAATACCCAAGAACAGAAAACGAAATCACACAAACTAACAAAAAAAAAAGGGGGGGGGGGGGGGACAAAGAAAATTGGACAAAGACAAGCAACTCAAGTAAAAAAAACAGACAAGCAAGAAGGGCAAGTTAACTAAGAACATGAACAAGAACCCCCCCCCCCCCCCACACACACACACACACGCAAGAGAAAAAGAAACAGAAAAATAAAAAACCAAAAACAAAATAAACAAACCCAATATAAAACAAGAGGAAAAGGCAACAAAACAAGACGAGGAAATACAAAGTAAAAATCAAATAACAAGAACAATTACAAGAAGAAATGCAGAAGAACGTACACAACATTAAGACAGGTACGATACCAGTATCAACAAATGCCAAAACCACAACTCCAAAATCACGTATAAAAACAGTAAAAAGAAAAGTTGATAACAGAACAAAAGCAAAAACAAAAGCAGGGGAAAAACAGATAAAAAAAAGAAGAGCAACAATAAAAACAACAACAACAAAACCCCGAAAACAAAACGATCAATGATAAGAACAACATCAAGAACATTAGCATTAAATTTAAGGGGACAAGAAAAGCAACAAGTCGAACAAAACCAAAAGTAGAAAACAAAAGCTGTAACAAAAAATGTAAGAACATCATCATAAGCAAACGCTACAACTCCAGGAGCAGCAAGAAAGAACATTAAAAAAAAAAACACTTACAGAACAAAAACATAAACAAAAAATGAGCAACAGTACTAGTAGCAACAAAACTTACGAAGCATTCTAAAACAAAAACACACAGCAAGAGGTGTGACAAAAAATACAACAAACAAACAAACAAACAAATAAACAAACCCAAAACAGCAAAGGAACAAAATGAACCATCGAGAAATCAGCAAAATCAAGAAGAGAACCAAGTACAGGAATACCTGGATTTGAAGATGAAAAGCAATCACACAAGAGCATAAACACAATGCATAACACTGCAAACCAAATCGAGAGCTTTAATAGTGTAAGGATGAGAAAGACGACAAAGTAGAACCAAGTTATCAAGACAAAAGCGAAAGCGCTCCACTCTCAACCCCCCCCCCCCCCCCCAAGAACCCCCCCCCCCCAAAAAAAAAATCAAAATCAAATTAAAACAACAAAAGCAAGAAGAAGAAGAACAAAAAGAACAGAAAGAAAAAAAGAACAAAAACAACAAAAAGAACAAGAAAAACAAAAAGTTAAAAAAACAAGAACAAAACCACAGAAGCGACAACAACGTCGAAATTGAAACCAAAACCAAAATGATACAAGAAAAAAGAGAATATATCAAACAAACCTTCAGAAGAGTAACAACGAAATCAATCAGAACAGCAAGAAAAACAAATGCAGCCGGAACAAGATAAGAAAGATAAATAAAAGATGATAACAGCAACAATATAAGGACAGTATCAACATACACTAAACCCACGACATCCAGATAATCAACAATAATACAAATAAGGAGGAAAAAAATCTGACTAAGCGCAACAAAAAACAAGACAAAAACAAGAAAAGCAGACAGAAAAAGAATGAAATCAAAACAAACAAACCAAACAAACAAAACAAACCCAGAAACAAAGACATAGATCACAGAACAGAGCAGAGAACAAGACGTCAATGAACACACAGAAAAAACAAGCCAAATTCAACACGAACAAACTGGAAAAAAAACAACAAGAATAACAAAAGTCGTAGAACCAAAACAACAAAAGCAAGAAAATAATAATCGAAGAAAGAGGGGAAAAAGAAAAAAAAAAAAAAAAAAAAAAAAAAAAAAAGAACAAAGGATGACGGAAATAGAGATGTAACTTCAAAGAAAGTCAGATAAAAGGCAGACACACGAAAGCAAAAAGGAGAACGAAGCAGACACAAAAAGCCAAACACAACTAACAAAGAAAACGGGCAGAAGAAAGGAAAAAGAAAAGAAGGAATAAAGGAAGGAAGAAAAAGAAACAACAAACAAGAATACAACACGCAAATAAACAACACACACACACACACACACCACACACACGGCGCACACACACACAACACACACACACACACACACACACACACACGCACGCACGCACGCACGCACATACACACACACACACACACACACACACAATTGAAAACGACGACCACTACCATCCCACCCCACACCCGAAATAAAATGAAAAATACTGACAAATGAACAAACACAGCCATACAAAAAGGGGCGAGAATCGAAGAACAAAAAACAGAGAAACAAAGCAATAACAAAAGAAAGAAAAGAAACACTCAGAAGGGAAGAAGAAAAGAAAAAAGAAAAGAAGAAGAAGAAAGAAGAAGAAGAAGAAGAAGAAGAAAAAGAAGAAGAAAAAGAAAAGAAAAGAAGAAAGGAAAAAGAAGAAGAAAAAGAAGAAGAAGAAGAGAAAGAAGAAGATAAGAGAAGAAGAAGAAGAAGAGAAGAAAGAAGAAGAAGAAGAAAGAAGAAGAAGAAGAAAGAAGAGAAGAAGAATGAAGAAGAAGAAGAAGAGAGAAGAAGAGAAGAAGAAGAAGAGAAGAAGAACTGATGATGAAGAAGATGAAGAAATGAAGAATATGAAGAAATTGAAGACGATGAAGAAGAAGAAGACGATGATGAAAAAATTAAGAAAAAAAAGAAAAAAACAAAGAACAAAAAACAAAATAAAAAATGAGGAAGACATAAACAAATAAGAAAAAAGAAACAAAAAAAAAAAAAATGCAGTAGATAGGAAGGGGGAAAAATCAAAATAGAAGAGGAGGCAAGCAATCAAGGGAGAAAACCATTGAAATGGCAAAGGGGTCGTGATTGCAATATTATCTATGCCTTCACAGAAAGACATAACATACTGGATAAAGATTATAGACACCATAGCAGCCAGCAGATAAACGACTTCACCAACTGCACTGGGTGTAAAGAAATGGGATTTTGTCGATTTATATTTTAGTTTTATGATACTATCATTTTGTCACAAGAAGTTTGTAATTCTATGTCAAAATAGCGGTAAGAGTTTGTTGGGGCAAAAAGATAGATGAGTGATAGACAGACAGAGGAACAAGTAGACAGAGAGATCGATAGACAGGCAGACTGGTGGACTGAGAAACAAAAAAATATATATACAAAGGTAGACAGACAGGCAGACAAACAGACAGACAGACAGACAGACACATAGATAGACAGATAGAGACAGACAGACAGACAGACACATAGACAGATAGAACAGACAGACAGACAGACACACAGACACGCAGACACACAGACTGACACAGAGACAAACAGGTGGAAGGCAGATAGACAGACAGATGGCGACATAGAGATGTGCACATGTGAGCGCGTTCACACATACAAACACACATGCGCGCGAACATACACACACAAAACACACGAGCACGCGCACACACACACACACACACACACACACACACACACACACACACACACACTCACACACACACACACACACACACACACACACACACACACACCACACACACACATGAGCGCGCGCGTGCGCACACACACATACACACACACAAACATACACACACACACACACACACACACACACACACACACACACACACACACACACACACACACACACACACACACACACACACCACACGCAGTGGATGAAAACTAGCTGGTAGATTGATCGTACGTTGACAAGCAGCCAAAAGCTTTAACCGTCCAGTTTGCTAGCAATTAAAAGAGTCTGACAGCTCGGGCTTTCTTGCCGACAGTTGAAATGGCGTAGGAGAGATGAACAAACTTACAAGAGAGAAGTGGCCGAAAGTGGAAGACCATTAATTTAAACTATTGAATTGTTTGAGATAAGATCACTGGAAATCGAGATAGCATTTGATTTGTCATTTGAGTACAAGAAGGATACTTTTTAAAACGAGGTGTATACGTTTTTGACATTAATCTAAAATTCCTATCTGACAGCTAATTTTGTTTCATCTTTCCATTTTCTTATGATGAAGGAAAAGAAAGAGGTGTAGAAGAAATGGAAAAAAAAATATAATGAAGGAGGAACAGCAGGAGGAGAGAGGTTATAAAAATATAGGAACAAAGGAAGATATGAAATAAAAAGAATATAATTATGTAAAATTGATCAACTGCCTTTCACTTTTGTGAAGATATGCATTTTAAAGGTAATGAGTTTATCTGTCAACAACAACCGAAACGTCAGCGAGACCAGGAGGGACACTAACTCATTTTCTTGTGTGTTTGTTGATTTTTGTCTCAATCGGTACCACTATACTAGTACTGATGTCCTACATCAGTAGACACTAAGGAGCTTTGAATCAGCATAAAGTACAGGCACCAGACTTTGTTTATGCCACAGAGGCTGCACCTGTCTACTGTTTCCAGGCTTTCTTCTGCAATTTGCTTGGTTTCTTTATTCCTTGTTTCTTTTTTTATCTTACAGGTAATCAGAATATCGTCTTTAAAGCTCTTGACTAGTTTGTCAGGGTTGGAATGGTTTATTGGCTACAGTAAATGTTACCGTTTTGGACACATTTTTGTTCCACTTTGAGTCTTCATGATTTCTTTGGTTTAAACCTCATTCTGAATGAGGCGAATGACTCCTCTAACTACTCAGTATTTTGTATTTTGTTTGTATGCCCTTTTCAAAGGATTGTTATATCATCCTTGAAGGTTTTTAGCAGGTCATTGCTTTTCATTTCCAGTGTCTGGTGGACCTGAACTGATCACTGCTGTTTTCAAGATGATCTCCACTGTGAACACATACAATACTGGGTAAATCACACAGCCCATTGCTTTGCCATTTTTAACTCTGATCCAGTCTGTTGTGAATTCCTTGTGGATAATTACATTCATAAGGCTTACAAGTAATATTTCTTCAGCATTTCTCAGACGTTCTTGGGACATGATACATCTCGAGAACCAGCTGAAACATATTTATACGGACTGATCTATATGCATTTGTCAGATTTGAAACACACCACATTGATGTAACCTCTGTTCTTTGCTTTAAGTTTTTAGATTGCTTCCTCAATTATCG
>CM060306.1:12322648-12337648 GCA_030674185.1 Monoplex corrugatus | reverse complement strand
AAAGGCAACAAGCCTGGTAGTGCTGTGAGCTGAGAAATAAAGTCAAACACTGTGCCATCAGAATCAGAGAGATATTGAGAAGAGCGCAGATACTCTGTCCTCTACTTGTAGACCTTCGTCCAGCACAGAAAGAGCTGGAGTGGTCAAAAGAGAGAATGATCTCTGGTATGACACACAGACCAAAAATTGGATCTCGGACTCTTGGGTTGGCAGGCTGAGTGCTTGATGATGTGTTAGACGAATATGAAAGGAGAGTGAGAGAGGAGAGAGAGGGAGAGAGAGGGAGAGAGAGAGAGACAGAGAGACAGAGATAGAGACAGACAGAGAGACAGAGAGACAGAGAGAGAGACAGAGAGGACAGACAGACAGACAAACATAGAGAGACAGACAGAGAAGAGAGAGACAGAGAGAGAGAGACAGACAGAGAGACAGACAGAGAGAAAGAGAGAGAGAGAGAGACAGGCAGAAGAGAGTAGAGAAGAGAGAGAGAGAGAGAGAGAGAGAGAGGAGAGAGAGGAGAGAGAGAGAGAGAGAGAGAGAGAGAGAGAGAGAGAGAAGGTACGGAAGGACGTGATTTCAGCTGTCTTGTGCAGGGATTGCAGACATTCGTGCAAGACTGGCGCCTTGTAGAGAAACGTTTGTTTTTTTTTCGTTTTTTTTTTTTTTTTATCGGGTTTTGGACGAGGGAGTAGGAGGGGAGTGAAAAATGGTGTCTATGATCACAGCGGAGAGGGCTGATCACGTTCTGATAATTGGCTCTTTAACATATGCAATCCATCTCTTGCACTATGTATCAGGTTGCACCAGTAATTATCTTTCTATGCAAGTCCACGAAAGAGAAGACGTGCCCTCATCTTGAGACACTTTGTCAGGGTGGGTCTGCGTGAATATTGGATTTGGGGCATACATGGTTGAACTAAAGAACTGTACTTATATAAACTAAGTGCTGCTTTAAATTGGCCTGTGTGGATGATGATGCATGTCTTAAATTATGTTATGATTAGAAGGAACAGGCTGGTGAACGTGAACCACATGCAAAATGACAAATGCTCCTATCTATAGGAAGAGAAGTAATGTGCACGTGTACACAAGAGACCTCTCTCTCTCTCTCTCTCTCTCTCTCTCTCTCTCTCTTTCTCTCTCTCTCTGTGTCTCTCTATGTCTTTCTCTCTCTCTCTTTCTCTCTCTTTCTCTCTGTATCTGTCTCTCTCTCTGTGTCTTTCTCTCTTTCATTCTCTCTCCTCTCTTTCTTTCTCTCTTTCTCTCTCTCTCTCTCTCTCTCTCTCTCTCTCTCTCTCTCTTCTCTCCCTCTGCCTGTTTCTCTCTCTCCCCTTTCTCTCTCATAAACACACACACACACGACACACACACACACACACACACACACACACACACACACACACACACACACACACACACACACACACACACACACACACACACATAGCACGCGCGCACGAAATAAAGTAAAACAAATCTGGTGACAGAGCATATCCTTGTTTAATCCCTGTTTTGATGTTTCGCAAAGAACATGTTTTCTACTCTCATTGCTGCTGTTTGTTCCCAAAACATATTCCTTATCATTGTTAAATCTTTTACGTCAGTATTGAGCTTTTCCAGCTGGTTGATCAATTCTTTGTGTCTTACCTGTTCAAAAGCCTTATGATAACATGAATATAAATCCTTATTCAACTGAATTGATAGCTTTTGTGATATTTCTGGCAATAAAACCTCCTTTTTCTTTAACAAATCACAATTTTCTTTTGCTTTTCTGGTTTGATTTTATTTCTTGTCATCATCATAATTATTCTTAGTAGAATAGTTATCACATGACTGATCAGGCTGATTGTACGTTATAGTTTGCATTCAACAGCCCGTGCTTTCTTTTAAAGTGCTGTGAAAATAGGCTTTTAACACATCTATAGGGATGTTTCCAGTGCCATGAATTTCATGTAGGAGGACTGTTACTTTTTCAATACCAAATTCATCTAGAGCCTCAATCATTTCAATAGTAATATTGTCTGGTCATATGACTTCTCCTTGTTTTATCTTTTCAGCACTGCTCTTGGTGCATCTGTCATTATTGGTGGTTATTCAAACTTCTATTCTTTTCTAATGCTGTTTCTCCTTTTTTTGTCATTGTCGAAATGGTCTGCAATGTAATCTCTCCATCTACGTAATATTTCGCCTTTTTTTCCCTTAATAATTGTACTATCATTTGATTTTAAGCAATCGGTTCATATGCATGTCTTAAAATTATGAGCAATTTCTGTGATGTTTTTATACAAAAACTTACAGTCTGTTTTGTGTCAGTCTTCTATTTCTGTGCCGTTGATTTTAGTCTGGTGCCACCTGTCACCGTGACTTCCCCTTCCTGATGCTGGTGCTCCAGTGGAACCCCTATTCACTTCAGCCACTGCATTTTTCCTGTTTAAGGGCATGATTTTTTTTTCTAAGAAAAATACAATGGAGGCTTCCCACTGACTTCCGTCAGATTTTCTGTCAGGGTTTGCTCCCTTACACTTGGTATCTTCCGATACAGCTACATGGTAGTAGTGCTATTTACCCATAGCTGGGGGTCTGGTTCATACTAGGCACCAGGACGTGTCACACGCTGGTGGGCCTGTGTGCTGCACAGTCGGAGCGCCAGACCTCCTCCATGTCCCTCGAGGGTCTATTCTGAGTCTGCGAGGTGCTTAGTTATCTTGTGTCTCTACAGGTAGGCACTGTGTAAGGCGTACTGATGGAGAGGCTATGTAGTGACAGAGAGAGATTTATGCACTCTGCTCTCATTTTCGCAGAGCTGCACAGCAATACAAGCCAGCGTTGTGAGCTGAAAGTCACAGGTAACAAGCACACATTGACTAGGCAATACGCAAGGCGAAATCGGACTATAAAGTCATTAGATTAGACACACGGATGATGCTGTTCTTTTGAGGGTTATTCCTGATCCTATTGTTACTAGGTTTGTCGAGTTGATTTAACATTCTACGAAATGTTCAGTTTTATTTGACTAGGGCAATATATCAATGTGTTAAGTACCGTCTCGTCTATAAAACTTGAAAAATCACACCATCAGATGATAAAATCTTTCTGACCTTTTGTTTGCCAGTTCAATGTTTTAGAACCATTCTGTCTAAGTGTACTGACCTCTAGACAAGAGAATTGTTATTTCTCTAGCTTTTGTGATTCCATTACTTTCCCAGCTACTAGTAAAAATAAGCACCGTAGTAAAGAGTAAACGGGCAATAAAAGTGACTTTTGTAGTCCCATTCATTTATACGGGCAATGTGAAATTTGGCCTTCTTATCAGAGAGTGTGTGGTGTGTGCGTGCGTGCGTGTGTGTGTGTGTGTGTGTGTGTGTGTGTGTGTGTGTGTGTGTGTGTGTGTGTGTGTGTGTGTGTATGTGTGTGTGTGTGTGTGTGTGTATGTGTGTATATGTGTGTGTGTTGTGTGTGTGTGTGTATACGCGCGTGCGTGTGTGCATGTGTGTGTGTCTACGTGTATGTGCGTGCGAGTGTATGTGCGTGTATGTGTGTGGTACGTGCTCGAAAAGGAATTTAGACACACTTTGAACCTTCAATTTTCATAAAGACAAAAGATGCTTTTTTTGGTCGTCTGGATTTTTTGTTTTGTTTTTCAAGTACACTAGTCTTTTTACATTTCATTTATATAAACATAAGTTTCGTCATCTTCCTTGTAATAGTGCTGACAATAACATTAACATTTTGCTTGTTTTCATGAATGTGCTGCTACCTAAAGGAATGTATTATCATCAATCGGTTTGATCACACTACAAACTTTACATAAAAGTCTTCATTTTAATAGCATTTTGATTAGAAGCAATAGTAGCCTCAGCATCATCAGTATTAATTGCAGTAGCAGTAGAAGTAATCATAATAGCAGCAGTAGTATGACAGTAGAACGAGGAGGGGGAGGTAGAATTTGAGGAAAAGGAGGTTGAGGAGGATGTGGACTAGCACTAAAAGTAGTAGTTATAGCAGCTGAGCAGCAGCAATAGCAGTGGCAGCAGTGGCAGCAATATTAGTGGTACTCATAGTAACTGTAGTGGAAATATTTGCAGCAGCATTAATAGTATCAGTAGTAATGGTAATATCAGCATTAGCATTAGCAACAGAAGCAGCAGCTGTAGGAGCAATAGTAGTAGTAGTAGTAGTAGTAGTAGTAGTAGTAGTAGTAGTAGTAGTAGTTGTAGTAGTAATGTTAGCAGTAGCAGCAACAGCCACAGCACTTTGTTAAGAGTAGCAGCAGCAGCGGTAATAGCAACGGGAACAGTAGCTACAGCAGCAGTGGGAGTAGTAGAAGTAGTGATAGCAGCAGCAGCAGCAGGAGCAGTAGTAGTAATAGCAGCAGTAGGAACAGCAACAGCAGCAGCAGCAGCAGCAGTAGTAGTAGTAATGGTAGTAAGTGTAGTGTGGTAGCAGTAATAGTAGTGGTAGCAGCAACAACTGCAGCAACAGCACCAGACGCAGCAGCAACAACTACATCAGCAATGACAATATTGATAGCAATAGTTATAGCAGAATCAGCAATGGTGATAGTACTAGTAGGAATTGTAGGACAATCAGGAGATAACTAAAAATTGTCACTATCCAGAATAGGTTAGTAGTAAGCCGAAACGGTTTAAAAAGTTTAAGGTTTTCTTCTTTGTTGTTGTTAATGTGTTATTTGCTTGTTCTAAAGATATTTCGTTTCACAACAACTTCTCCTCTTTCCTATTCATAACCACATGATATGCTGTATTTGTTTATTGTTATATATGCTATGAACAAGTGATGTTCTTTGAATTTGTGTTAATCATTAAGGTCATACCAGGGTTTGAAGAGCTTTGCAGTTCGAAGGTAAACAGGCTGTGCCTGATGTTCTCAACTTCTACCGAAAAAGAAGAAAAGCAAGCAAACAGACGAACAAACGAACAAACGAAAACAACCAACAAATGAATGAACAAACAAAAAGCAAAAAACAAACTAGCAAACAAGTGAATGACCAAAAGAAAGAAAGATATAAACATGCAAACAAACAAATAAACAAAGTTGGTTACTTGTCAAAACATAAACTCCCTAGCACATATACCATCATCATTGCCATGGCATTATCACCAGAAACAAGAACAGCATTACAATAATAAAACAGTAATAACAGGACGCTTGCTATCTCGCAAATAATCGGTTTTTCTTTTCACCTCTCGGATTCGTTTCTTTCTCTCAAGAAATCCTCGCGCAGATTACACAGACGCTCTTCATCATCTAACGTTCATATTTCAATTATCTGAGCACGTTTCACGTAATATGATATTGCCAAAACTTCTGCAAAAAATTGATGTATGGTGCAGAGATGCGATGAAACATAGATCTATATGATACATGCACATCAGTTGGGAATTGAAACAGAGTGTCTATAGGATGGGCTAAATGCCAACAGGGAATTATAGATTTTCAATCATGTAGTCATGAATCAGAAATGAATCTGTTCCAGGGTCCACAGAGCTCTTATCATCAGCATATCATTGTGGGGTTCATTTCATTTGCAGGTTGGCATTTTCCTGATCCACACAAATTGTGATCTACATGCTGTAGCTTACATACGTTGCATGAGAAATTAAACATTTAGTTTAACCTTTGTTTTCTTTTTTTTTTCCAGTAGTTTTATTTCATTCGAATACGTACTACAGAAAAAAAAGCGAAATAGAACAGCAAATAATTAATGTTACTCCGCTTTAATGACACAAGTAATACGCATTAGGTGGAGCATAATTAACAATTAAAAAACACATCATGAAACAAAAAGAAAAAAAGAGAGAAAGTTGTGTCATCATATATGAGTATACATTAAGAATTCAGACTCATTTTTATATTTCACTGCGTATCTTGCCTATGTCTGTATCATAAATTGAAGAAACAGTATCATTATTATGTTTTTGTTTTAAAGGTGGGCAAGTTCTATTCCATTTTTGCACTGTATTCGTTTACATAATATTTTGTGGCAAGACATATTTTCATTTCTTTTTGTTTTTTGCTTTTTTATGTAAATAAGTGAAACATGTGTCGAATTTGTGTTTTTAAACAAGCATTAGATTTTGCAAAATTAACTCAGGGAGAACATATTACCAGTTTAGAAAAAAATTCAAACATCATCTTAAACCAGCACTTCTTTTGTCATAGGTCACAATTGTAAACTTGCATTAAATAAAAAAAAAAATCACTGTTTTAAAATGAGTTTGATATGCACTTAGTAAGCTGTATCTGCTGCTGCAAGCTGTGTAAATGTTTCCTTTTTATTAAGACACATTTCATACCTATGTTCAGCAACAACAAAACATGTATCTAACCACCACGCATCATTTATCCAAACCATTTGCTCTTTGTTCATTTCACGATCCTAGGTCACAAAGGACGCTTGTGAGTTACTGGGTCAATTCTGATAGAGCTATTACCATAGATTACCTGTCTCCTTTATCGATAAACGCCGGCCAAGAGCTAATCCACTTAAGCTGTGATTAATGTCACTGTGTCTTGGAGTCTTTCTTTGACCACTGTGCTCCCAGTAGCAACGTGTCGGGTGTCTGATGTCTCCAGCATCACTTGCTTAATTTGGAAATGGTGGGCTTGGGGTCCAACACAGTGTTCATCTCTCTGTCTGTCTGTCTGTATGTCTGTCTCTCTCTCCCTTCTCTCTCTCTCACTTAATCCTTCATGAATTATTGTTTATATCTACACTCACAATTACAAAATAACCACAACACAACACACACACACACACACACACACACACACACACACACACACACACATCAAACCAAATATATATAATATATATATTATATATATATATATATATATATACACACACACAAAACATAATACATTCACGTTTGCACGCACGGTGTACGCACACAAACACACAGATACACACACACAGAAACACAAACACACACACACAAAACACACACACACACACACACACACACACACACACACACACACACACACACACACACACACACACACACACACACACACACACACACAGGCATACAAAATTCTATACCCTGCCCACCCCAATATACCATGAGTGGAATGTAATGAAGGAAAAGAGCTACTCCGTTGATCACAGTGAAAGCACCCACTATTTTTCCCACCCCTTGTCTGACACACAGGAATGGTATTGTATAATAGCAACTCCCTGTAAGAATGGAAATACCGTGAAGATTTGCACAAAAGGGGGTTATACATTACGTTCGTGTGAAATTACAAACTTAGAGACCCTCGTTCCTTTCCACTCGTTTTAGGTACTAAACCAGGCCGTAAGGTCAGAGAGGGCACCCCGTGAGTTATTGATGGGACATTTATTGCAAGTGTTGAGGCCATTTGTCTGTCTCGTTTGTCGGCAATGACTGCAAAGGAGTTCATCCGTGTACACAAGCCACAATGAGTTAGGTATCGCACGCTAAGGTCAGCTTCGTTTAAATTGGAATCAAAAGATGTGAAGACTTTAGTAATTACTTCAATTGACAAGAGACTGAACGTAAGAAACACTGCATTTGTAAGCGGTTTTTGCTTTCCTCTTTGCAGAAGTCATTTATATATATATGCATTAAATTAAAGCTTTGGTATGGGAAGTTTAGACGAGTTTAAAGCAAATCAATAAATACTCAAACATGAAAAATCTGAACATGGGCAACGTTATTTCTGGAAAAAAAAAACATGTGTCTCTGCATGTCTCGTTTCGTTTTTCTAAGAATATGTATGTGTCTGTGTTGCAGCCGATCACACTGTATAAATGAATATTTCTGTAAGGAGTGTTCTGATATTACCAGCAGATACATGCTTTTCTCTCATGATCTATCAACGTGCTGGAACTACCATTTTTTGTCTTGATTTTTTTTTTTCAGATAAAGCATTTTCAAGTATACTTTTTTTTCGGATTCTTATCCTGGATAGATGACAGTACTATGTACAAATATCTTGACCACTTATGAAACACATTTCGGTCAGGGTAACATGTTTTTTGTATGTTTGTAAATGTAACTTACATGTATTTTGACAGATGGATTACAGGACCATCAAAGACTGTCTAATGTTTCGTTGCAAGCACAGGGACACAATTAACTGGTTTCAAACATTTCTGTTTGTCTACTAATATAAGCAACTGGCAACTGTAGACTCAGTGGGATGACCAATGCATTCTTAAGTTGGTGATACAGATTAGTGATAATCCTAGTTATTGATCTATATCACCCGCAGTTAGCGATACAGATTAGTGATAATCCTAGTAATTGATCTGTATCACCCGCATACTGTGCCTC
This sequence comes from Monoplex corrugatus, assembly GCA_030674185.1. NCBI lineage: Eukaryota > Metazoa > Mollusca > Gastropoda > Littorinimorpha > Ranellidae > Monoplex > Monoplex corrugatus. The sequence continues at coordinate 12,329,321 of CM060306.1, read as the reverse complement.
TTTCCTTGCCATGCCAATTCCTTTCTACTCTTGCTTTTATTTGCTCTGTCAGTTGCTAATGCCTTAACTCAAGCACGTGTGCTTGCCATTGTCTGTTTCCTTGATTAATTATTAGTTTGTTTTTCATTATCAAACAAGACTCAACAAAAAAGTAAAACGCAGCTTCCAATGACACAATTGCGTGCAAGTTGCAAAGGTAGAGTTTCTTTCCTTTGTTTTTGTCTTCCCACAGACATTTGTTCTAGTGCTACGCACGAACACTCAAGAAAAGCGTAGTCAAACAAAGAGACAAACAAGCTAAAGAAGGTGCAAAGTAAGAACAACAGTAAGAAATCACAATGTTTGTATGGACAGGACACCCAGTTTGTTTACTTTATTGATGCAAAATGCAAAGAATTCTGATTAGTTTAGCCCTGCCAACGTCCCATAGTGGTCTTAATATACACATAATTCTTAATGAAATCAGTTCCAAGTAGTGTAATATAGTAGTATCTATAGAAATCTTTGGCCGGGCTCAAATAACGAGAGATAAGTTTCAGCCAGGATCGTCTCACATTTCTGGTGGTTTAACAGTTCCGATTGTAATCAGCAATCGGTTGATCAGGACTGCAGACACATTCTGCTACTTATACAGTACAGTGAACAGTGATGGATGCCCTGAAGCTGAGGTAGTTTCGTGCATCTCCAAGAGTATAGTTCTGTTATCATAAGGCTGACCATGATGTAGTGACGAGACCATGGCATCACGCTTGTCCAACTATTGCTGTGTACAGAACATTAGTCTTGAGCACCCTGTTATACTGCTGAGAAATGTGGACTGAAGGCATACTCAACATCAGAAAGAATTTCATCGAAGATGTCTGTGCAAGATCTGCAACATCATGTGCCAAGATCGAGTAATCAACCTTCAAGCTGCTATTAAACGCGGGGTTTACTGAGTGTAACTTTTCTTCTAATCAAATGCCACATTCTTTACACAGGACATTTCTTCTGTACAAAAAACAACAACAACAAAAGAACCCACAAAAATAAAACAAAACAAATCAAAACAACACACACACACACACACACACACACCCTCACACACACACACACACACACACACACACACACACACACACACACACACACACACACACACACACACACACGCACGCACACACACACAAACGCATTTCAAATGTGCTTTTATATGAAGAATGAAGCAAGAATACCTTGACCAAGGAAGATCACTAAAATAATACAAGAAGACTTTGAATGCCACTCTCATGAGCTGTGGCAGCACCGCCACCTGCTGGAAAGACATTGTCTGTAACAGGGTAAACTGGCAATGCAGAATCGAAATACCGTGAAGATTTGCACAAAAGGGGCTATACATTACGTTCGTGTGAAATTACAAACTAAGAGACCCTCGTTCCTTTCCACTCGTTTTGGGTACTAAACCAGGCCGTAAGGTCAGAGAGGGCTCTCCGTGAGTTATTGATGGGACATTTATTGCAAGTGTTGAGGCCATTTATCTGTCTCGTTTGTCGGCAAGGACTGCAAAGGAACTCATCCTTGTACACAAGCCACAATGAGTTAGGTATCGTACGCTAAATTCAGCTTATTTAAATTGGAATCAAAAGATGTGAAGACTTTAGTAATTACTTCAATTGATAAGAGACTGAACTTAAGAAAGTCTGCATTTGTAAGCCGTTTTTGCTCTCCTCTTTGCAGAAGTCATTTATATATATGCATTAAATTAAAGCCTTGGTATGGGAAGTTTAGACAAGTCTAAAAAAAAAAGCCAATAAATAATCAAAAATGAGAAATCTTTGTAGACTCAATTTGTTTTATTAACGGCTGTGATCTCAAAATTAGCCCACACCTATTCAAACCAGAAAATTTAGGATCCATGATATCTTTTTCTTGTTTGCTTTTATTTTATTTACAGAATAGCGATGTTCAGCAGACATGTACAACATATATATTCGTGGCTCATAGATCTCTGCCGTACTTCTTGGTGTCAAAAGATAACAAGGGGTCCACAGAAGTTATGACTTTATGTGCCACAATAATTGCAGGCATTTATCTGTCCAGTTCAGCTTATCTCCCTGTATTGAAGTGGACGAAAGCTCATCCATACACATCCTTTTTAATGTTGCTATATCTTCAGTGGCCATCATATTGCCCCCAATAACATGTCACTGAGATGTTGTGTGTTGATTGATTTGTTTGTTCTGACCATGGGCAACGTTATTTCTGGAAAAAAAAAAGTGTCCTTGCATGCCTCGTTTCTTTTTTCTGAGAATATTCATGTGTATGTGTTGCAGCTGATCACATTGTATAAATGAATATTTCTATAAGGAGAGTGTTCTGATATCAGCAGATACATGCTTTTCTCTTATAATCTATCAACGTGCTGGAACTACTTTTTTTGGTCATAATATTTGTATTCAGATATAGTATCTTCAGGTATACTTTTTTCGGATTCTTATCCTGGATAGATGACAGTACCATGTACAGATATCTTAACCACTTATGAAACACATTTCGATCATGGTAACATGTTTTTTGTGTGTTTGTAAATGTAACGTACATGTATTTTGACAGATGGATTACAGGACCATCAAAGACTGTCTAATGTTTCGTAAGAACTGCAACTGTAGACGCAGTGGAATGACCAATGCATTGTTAAGTTTGTGATACAGCAATACAGATTAGTGATAATCCTAGTTATTGATCTACATCACCCACAAGTTAGCGATACAGATTAGTGATAATTCTACATGTAGTTATTGATCTATATCACCCGCATACTGTGCCTCTTTCTTTGCCATGCCAATTCCTTTCTACTCTGCTTTTATTTGCTCTGTCAGTTGCTAATGCCTTAATTCAAGCACGTGTGCTTGCATTGTCTGTTTCCTTGATTAACTATTAGTTTGTTTTTCATTATCAAACAAGACTCAACAAAAAAAGTAAAACGCAGCTTCCAATGACAGAATTGCGTGCAAGCTGCAAAGGTAGAGTTTCTTTCCTTTGTTTTTGTCTTCCCACAGACATTTGTTCTAGTGCTACGCACGAACACTCAAGAAGAGCGTAGTCAAACAAAGAGACAAACAAGCTAAAGAAGGTGCAAAGTAAGAACAACAGTAAGAAATCACAATGTTTGTATGGACAGGACACCCAGTTTGTTTTCTTTATTGATACAAAATGCAAAGAATTCTGATTAGTTTAGCCCTGCCAACGTCACACAGTGGTCTTAATATACACATAATTCTTAATGGAATCAGTTCCAAGTAGTGTAATATAGTAGTATCTATAGAAATCTTTGGCTGGGCTCAAATAACGAGAGATAAGTTTCAGCCAGGATCATCTCACATTTCTGGTGGTTTAACAGTTCCGATTGTAATCAGCAATCGGTTGATCAAGACTGCAGACACATTCTGCTACTTATACAGTACAGTGAACAGTGATGGATGCCCTGAAGCTGAGGTGGCTCCGTGCATCTCCAAGACTATAGTTCTGTTATCAAAAAGCTGACCATGATGTTGTGACGAGACCATGGCATCACGCTTGCCCAACTATTGCTGTGTACAGAACATTAGTCTTTAGCAGCCTGTTACACTGCTGAGAAACCTGGGCTGAAGGCATACTGAACATCAGGAAGAATTTCATCGAAGATGTTTGCGCAAGATCTGCAACATCATGTGGCAAGATCGAGTAACCAACCTTCAAGTTGCTAATAAGCGTGGGGTTTACCAGGTATAAAGTTTCTTCTCATCAAATACCAGCTTCGTTAGACAAGATATTTCTTCTGTAAACAAAAATAAAAAAAGAAACGCATTTCAAATGTGTTTTTATATGAAGAATGAAGCAAGAATACCTTGACCAAGGAAGATCACTAAAATAATACAAGAAGACTTTGAATGCCACTCTCATGAGCTGTGGCAGCACCGCCGCCTGCTGGAAAGACATTGTCTGTAACAGGGTAAACTGGCAATGCAGTACACGCAGGGCATAGTCACATTAAAAAAAACACCTTCTTTTGGATATACGTAACGCATATATATATATATATATATATATATATATATATATATATATATATATATATATATATGTGTGTGTGTGTGTGTGTGTGTGCGTGTGTGTGTGTGTGTGTGTGTGTGTGTGTGTGTGTGTGTGTGTGTGTGTGTGTGTGTGTGTGTGTGTGTGTGTGTGTGTGTGTGTGACCTCCCAACACGAAATCAGTCTTAATTAGCATTTTGGGCATTTTGAGATACACATATCACTGGAAAGTGTACATTCTGCTGATTATTTTGGTACTTGAATAAAGCTTGTACAAAAAAAATGTAGAAGTTATGTATGTTTAAAGTCATTAAGTTGTATGACGGCCATTTTGAGAAAACGGCCTCTAAAGTTTTTGTGTGCTCTCCTACACATTTTCCTTAAATTTCTTTCTTATTTGGTGGCTTTGACCCAGTTTGTTTCTTATTTTCATTGTCGTTATCTGAAAGGCGCACCAAAGAGCTTTCTATCAGTATATTACATGTGCAGGTACTGTACAGGTTACGGTTCATAATAAGAGACAAAGATAGGTACTGTACTTTTGGTAGGAAATTGTTTTCTTTCTGTTGCGATCAGTGCATTACAATACCGATTTAAAGTGATTAATAATATATTTTTCAAGAAAAAAAAATCTGTGGGGGATAGATTATAGTCTACAGAAATCAATTTTGAGAAAAATTCAAAACACCCCAGACAGACCCTCAGTCACCTTTTCAGCTCCTAGTGCTGTTCGACTGACTGCGAGTTAAGAATGATTTCGTGGTGGGAGGTCACACACACACACACACACACACACACACACACACACACACACACACACACACACACACACACACACACACACACACACACACACACACACACACACACACACACATATATATATATATATATATATATACACATATATATATATATAGATATATATATATATATATATATATTCTTAGTTTCTACACACGTTTACATATATCTGAAAATTGGGTCTATCTCTATGGAGTAAAAAAGGAATATCCTTGGCCTTTTCTGTCCTGATTTGATATCGTTTATTCTGTCCTCCATTAACAATAACAAAATGACTTCACAGATGACTGCGACAACAAATCGATAAAGATTTGATGGTAATGTATGCTCATTTCTGATCATCCTGTGATTGTTGAGAAACGTACAGAAAAAGCTGAATCTGTCGTTTTATTTAAAGACTTAACGAAACACATAAAAGATTGCCTCGTTTTTCCCCGTTAATTCTTTTTTTCTTTCTTTTTGTCTTTCATTTCCAATTAGCTTTTCTTTATTTGATAAAATGTTTTTTGTGTATTTACTTGTACGTTTGTTTGCTCGTTCGATCATGTTTGTTTGTTTGTTTATTTGTTCGTTGGTTTGTTTTGTTTGTTGAAATAGGGTAAGTGCAACAAAGTTGTGTTAAAGGGGTATCACCAATACACGCAGCCTATATATTTTATATTTGCATCTTACCTCGGCTCTGTTGTTTCATGTTCCTTACTGTTTAAGAGTTAAACAGAAAAGAAACAGCCAATGAAAGAAACTGAGGCCTACAATTCGAAAGATACGTGCTGGAAGCAAGACGACTGATTGAGAAAAAGACTGATCGTAAGGACAAGAAGAGGAAAACGGCCAGATAGAGGTGGACCATAAGGGTGACAGGGATCAATTACATCGTCACTCACCCCTCTCTTGGCACTGGGATGCATCGTTCACTCCAAGGTTCCTATAGCAACAAGATGCTTACAGCGGCAGGCAATCCAATAGGCTGGGATGTGAATTCAATTCTAGAAGGAAACAATAACGTGGAGGTGAAGTCTAATTCTTCTCTCAAAACAGGCCACTTTCTAAAAGTGCAAGCAACCTTCAGGAAAGTATATCCAGTGTATGTGTGTGTGTGTTTCACTGGAATTCAACATGTAAACAAAATCAAAATATTGAAAACTTGAGAATGTATAGTTATATTACGATGCTCGTTGACTAAAAAAAGGAGTATTTTGACTGTAGTGTTCGGTGTGAAGTTAAACAGCATGCTATCCATCAGAAGACAAATCGATGAAAAAGCAAAACCCAAGACCGCCAGACTCCTTCCAATGTAGTGCTTAGAAAAAAAAGATGGGTCTTCGAGTTGGGTCTTGTAACTTCCTTAAACTTGGATGAAGGCCCATACCACGCGATCGTCCATGTACATCTATACACTCGTCGAATCGAAGGGTAGGTTATCATCATCATCATCATCATCATCATCATCATCATCATAACCATCATCATCATCATCATCATCATCATCATCGTAGTCTTTCTTGTCGTCGTCTTTCTTGTCGTCGTCTTTCTTGTCGTCGTCGTCGTCGTCATCATCATCATCATCATCATCGTCGTCGTCGTCGTCGTCGTCGTCATCATCACCACCATCATCATCGTCGCCGTCGCCGTCGTTGTCGTCGTCGTCATCATCATTATCGTCGTCGTCGTCATCATCATCATCGTCGTCGTTTATAATAATAATGATTACAATATTTATATAGCGCAAAATCTTGATAAAACAGCGCTGAAGCAGACACACACGCAAGCACGCACGCACGCACGCACGCACACACACGCACGCACGCACGCACGCACG
>CM060306.1:12315148-12317648 GCA_030674185.1 Monoplex corrugatus | reverse complement strand
GTTTGTGTGTGTATGTGTGTGTGTGTGTGTGTGTGTGTGTGTGTGTGTGTGTGTGTGTGTGTGTAAAATGATGGTGGTGAGAGAGAGGAGAGAGAGAGAGAGAATGTCTGTCTGTCTGTCTGTCTGTCTGTGTCTGTATGTGTCTGTCTGTGTCTGTCTGTGTCTGTCTGTGTCTGCATGCACACAAGGCAAAATGGGAGAGAATACAGAAGAGAGAGAGAGAGAGAGAGAGAGAGAGAGAGAGAGAGAGAGAGAGAGAGTGGAGGGGGGGTTGTGGAATGACAGCTTTGTGCCACAGTGTGCATACCTATTCTAATTCCCACGGCTCTGGGTTTCATTGTAAACCGAATGCACAGCAACTTTCGAAATAAATTAGAAACACCCAAATGTGCAAGATTAGGTTGTGTAATGTTCCCCCCCAAAAAGTTCACATGCTATTATGTTTGTTGTGGGGACATATTCATCTTATTCACTTCGTTGCTGTTGTTATTATTGTTGGTGTTAGTGGTGTGCTGTTTTTTGCTTGTTTGTTTGTTTGTTGTTTGTTTGTTTGCTTTTCTTCCTCTCGTTATGTTAGGGTTTCTTTCTTTCGTTCGTTCTTTCTTTCTTTCTTTCTTTCTTTCTTTTTCTTTCTTTCTTTCTTTCCTTCTTTTTTTCTTTCTTTCCTTTTTTCCTTCTTTCTGTTTTTCTGTTTGTCTTTCTTTCTTTCTTTCTTTTTCCCTCTATGTCTTTGTTTTCTTTTTTTCCTCTTTTTCTTTTCTCTCATTTTTTTTATTCGTATAATTTCTGTCATTCCTACAGATGTCAACAGTTTCATTTCATTCTGCTCCGACAACCCTTCCAGCATGTTTTGTTAAAAGCTTGAAATAAAAACGACATAGTGCTTTTGCGAAGAGCGCTTACAAAAACTCATGTTCATGATCCTGAATGAATTCAATGCGAATTAAAACAGAGGACATATTCAATCTGTCTCCTTTCTCCCTTCATGTGTCTGTTTCTTGTCTGTTTTTAACATTCTCTAAATCTATCTGTTTGTTTGATCATATATTTTGTTCCTGTGTTTGTTCGTTTGTTTCATTCCTTGTTTATATCATGAATAGAATATATATTTCTTTTTTTTTTTGTGGAAGGTGGTGGGGTTGTGTTAAGAGTTGTTATTTCGTCAGTATTTTGCAATGATAAGCATTGCTTAAACTCGGCTTACGTTTTTTCTTCTTCTGTTTTTATTTTCTTATTGACTAAGTAGAAAACATCAAATCACACAAAGACATAAAAAGGAAAACAAAAATATTGGCATTGAATATTCATGCCATGTTATGCCAGGCGAAAATGTCTGGAATTTAGTGGACGTTTCTATTGGGAAAGAGAAGACCCTGGAAAATTGGTAGTAGGGTGACAGAGAGACAAACATAATAAATCAGGACTATGTTTGGGAGGGGGCTGACGGGGGTTATGCTGGTGGGTGTAAATGTGTGATGAGAGTTTGTTTTTTTTCTCTGTATTTGTAGTCTTGTCTAATCTTGTTATACAAGTGTTTAACACAAATGAAAGAAAAGCATAATCCCCCCCCCCACCCTCTCCTATTCAACTCTTCTTATTTTACATCCAGTCTAATTCCCCTACTTTTTTTTCCTCTCACAAGCAGTGCAAGAGACAGTGTGACACTACATAAGCTAGAGTGTGTTTGTGTTTATGGCGAGAGCATGTCATTACAGCGACAATGTGTCAAAACCAGTACTGTAGTTGTACAAGAGTCTGTGACCTTTCAACCCCTGACTTTTTGATGACTAAATTTCAGTTTCAAATACCAGTACAAAATATAGACTAGGTAAAACAGGTAAGGCCTCAGGACCTGGCCAGCTCATAGGTTTATGTGCAGGATAAGGCTTGTGTCATAATCACCATACACATGACACCTGTGACGTTAGTGCATATGGAATTCGTTCCGAGCGTGGAAACGTCATCTTGAGAAAATGAAACTTAAACGGTTTCTTCTGTCACTGATATGTCCGATACGACCTCAAGTTCCATGTCAAAAATATAAACAGAAGCTGGGTGTCAGTGATTCATGGAGGTTTTTGCTGAAAGGCGTGATGGTGATATCCTTCTTACTGGAGGTCTCTGGAACTGCAAATAAGATATCATTGCCTTGGGGCTTAGTGAGCACTCTCCTCAAAAAAGGTCTATGGCAACAAGCAGTAATAAACTCCACCCAAGTGATCCACATTCTGTGTAGGGTCTTCTCTGGTGGGTTGGCTCCCAAGTGGCTTGATATAGCATACTCCCTGGGGCCCCTCAGCACTTGGATCTAGACTAAATAAAATGAGGATGGTGTATGCTGTGGAGTCAAGATGCAGCTGTAGGATTAATGCCATTGGAGGCAGTACGGAACTCAGCACACATACAGAGAAACAGAAAGAGAGAAAGAGAGAGAGAGAGAGAGAGAGAGAGAGAGAGAGAGAGAGAGAGAGAGAGAGGGGAGACAGACTGACAGACAGAC
>CM060306.1:12300148-12305148 GCA_030674185.1 Monoplex corrugatus | reverse complement strand
GAATAAGAACGCGTATTTGATACAAATACGCTGCTCATCATCTCTCTTTTCTTTCAAGACAGGCCTCAAAACTCATCTTTTTGATAAATACTACCAATAATGAAACATGATTTTTGATCTTTCTGATATATATATATATATATATATATATATATATATATATATATATATATATATTAGTACTTGCTTGCAATAGAAGTGCTAGTGTGCGTCTTGTGGATGAGGAAAGAGTGGTAGTTAGTATAACTGACCACTAGGCATAGGACTGATTCGGAAAAAAAAAAATGAACTAATTAATGTAAAGCGCAGTGAGTGTTTACCTATGTGTAGGAGAACAGCGCTATATAAAAGTGATTTATTATTATTATTATTATTATTATTATTATTATTATTATTATTATTATTATTATTATTATTATTATTATTATTATTATTATTATTATCATTATTATTATTATTATTATTATTATTATTATCATTAGTATTATTATTATTATTAGTATTATTATTATTATTATTATTATTATTATTATTATTATTATCATTAGTATTATCATTATTATAATAGTTTGGGAAAGGATCCGGGAATTGACTGAGGGAAAGCAGAGGTGGAATGGGAAAGGGGGGCGAGCGTAACCGATAACCAGATGTGTTGCTCACATCTGCTCTCAAGTGGCAGTGAGGCAGCGAGGCAGCGAGGCAGCTGAGCACTCAGCACAGTGCAGTGTACGAGTGGAACGCGCTGAACCGTCAAAAAGGAACTGCAAGTGTCAGTTGGTAGCAGGCAAGGCAAGATAACTTTATACCTCGCATAGCAGGAAATGGTAAGGTTGCAGAAAACATTAAAATACAAAGTCTGAGATTCACGAAGAGAAGGATGAACAATGCATCTATATGCAATGATGACACATGTAGAAACTGATGTCATGCATCATCATCATCATTATCAGCATCATCATTATCGTCATCATCATCATCGTCATCATCATCGTCATCATCATCACCAGGTGCCTTGCCGCATGGCGTTGGCGATTATGGACTTCCATCTGTCTCTCTCACTTGTTGCCTCAAGCATCTTTCCCACCCTCCTTGTCCCCAGCCACTCTGCAAGTCCGTCTAGTATCTTCTCCCTGGGTCTACCCGGTGCTCTCTTTCTCTCCAGCTTTCCCGTTGTGACCAGGCGCTCCAATTCCCCTTTCCTCATAAAATGGCCTATAAATGTTGCAGATATCATGCATGCAGAAGAGAATGAGAGATGACAGCTGTATTCTGCTTGCAGTGACAGCTGTTTTCTGCTTGCAATGACAGCTGTTTTATGTGCAAAGATCAGATGGCTTACAGAAGAAAGACCACACACGTTGTAATACATATCCAATCTAAACGAAAAACAGTATGTGGAAAACTGACAGAATGTTGGAGTTACAGAACTGCCAGTTTACTTTGAAGAATATTTTCTTGTTGTTTCAGATTTTGTTTGACAGCTTGTTGAATGATGCTTTTGATTTTCCCATGCAACAATTCAGTTCTTTGGTCATTTTTGCTTGAATTGTTGATTGAACTTCTCAGGCTGGTGAAGTCCCCGCTGACATAAACTTCGTTCTGTCCAAAAGAATACTCCTGATGGTGATGGGTTGCTTTCCAACGAGCATTTTGTTTTTTGTTTATTTTTTTGGTTGTTTGGTTGTTTGTTTGGTTGGTTGGTTGGTTGGTTGGTTGGTTGGTTGGTTGGTTGGTTGGTTGGTCGGTTGGTTGGTTGGTTGGTTGTTTTTGTACCATATCCAAAGTTATCTGCTCCTTTGCTGACATGACTGACAAGTGACTGTAGAATCTGAAAGTCACTAGCTGGTACGGAGGAGGTCTGGCCCCCTGATGTGCGGCACGCAGGCCCTCTGGCGAGTGGACATGCCGGGTGCCCACGAACCAGACCATCTGGTATGAATAAACAGCACCACTACCATGTAGGCTAAAGGAGTAAACCCTAACAGAAAAAAAAATACACCACTGGTTTGTGGGTATCTCGCGAGAGACAAAGGCTAAAGGGAGTAAACTCAAACAGAAAAAAACACCATCGCCTTGTGGGTATCTGGCGAGAGACAAAGGCTAAAGGGAGTAAACTCAAACAGAAAAAAACACCATCGCCTTGTGGGTATCTGGCGAGAGACAAAGGCTAAAGGGATTAAACCTTAACAGAAAAAAACACCATCGCCTTGTGGGTATCTGGCGAGAGACAAAGGCTAAAGAGAGTAAACCCTAACAGAAAAAAACTCCACTGCCTTGTGGTTATGTCGCCAGAGAAAAAGGCTAAAGGGAGTAAACCCTAACAGAAAAAAAAACACCACTGCCTTGTGGTTATGTGGTGAGAGACAAAGGCTAAAGGGAGTAAACCCTAACAAAAAAATACACCACTACCTTGTGGGTGTCTGGCGAGAGACAAAGGCTAAAGGGAGTAAACCCTAACAGAAAAAAAAAACTCACCACTACCTTGTGGTTATCTCGAGAGAGACAAAGGCTAAAGGGAGTAAACCCTAACAGAAAAAAAACACACCACTACCTTGTGGTTATCCCGTGAGAGACAAAGGCTAAGGGAGTAAACCCTAACAGAAAAAAAAAACACCACCACCTTGTGGGTATCTGGCGAGAGACAAAGACTAAAAGGAGTAAATCCTGACAGAAAAAAAATACACCACCACCTTGTGGGTATCTGGCGAGAGACAAAGGCTAAAGGGAGTAAACCCTAACAGAAAAAAAATTCACCACCACCTTGTGGGTATCTGGCGAGAGACAAAGGCTAAAGGGAGTAAACCCTAACAGAAAAAATACACCACCACCTTGTGGGTATCTGGCGAGAGACAAAGGCTAAAGGGAGTAAACCCTAACAGAAAAAAAACAACACCACCTTGTGAGTATCTGGCGAGAGACAAAGGCTAAAGGGAGTAAACCCTAACAGAAAAAAAAAAACACCACCACCTTGTGGGTATCTGGCGAGAGACAAAGACTAAAAGGAGTAAATCCTGACAGAGAAAAGCACCCCAAGCCCCGTATGAGTAGTCGTGGGAACGACAAAGGCTAGCTGAGAGTCGGTACAAAAACCGACGGAAGGCAACGGGAAACCGCCATCGTATACTCCCAAGACTGTCATGGCCAGCCAAATTGATGAATGTCTCCATGAAGTCTGCAAAGTCTAGATCGGACAGGTGTCCACCCCCATCACCTTCATGCCACTCCATCCATACCTTTCCCTTCTGCAGCCTTCGTCAGCGATCAGTCTTCGCCCAGCGCAAAGAGGAGCAGCGATAAAAGCTATCATTTATGCAGGCGTAAGAAAATTCATTTAAATCAGCTCTGACATCACTTCCGACAATACGGTTAAAAGATTGGATAAAGAGCAACAGCAAAGAGGTGCTTAGACGGAGAACACTGCCAAAAAGTGATGTTTACGACCACCAGTGAAATCAACGCGAATTAATTCAGGGGAAATGATTCAGTACGTTTCTTCTTTATTTCCATGTTTCTTCCTTTGTTTGTCCTTTCTTATCTCCACCTTTCTAACATTTTTTTTGCACTGCGTAATTGTTTATTTTGTTTCTGTGTTCGTTCCTTGATTTGTGTGTTAAATTTGTGCATTATTTTTTTTTGTTTTGTTTTTCTTTTCTCTTCCTGAATGGATGATATATTCATTCACTAATTCATTTTTGGTTTGTTTGAATTGGTATTCCTGTTATTTCCCCAGCGTTTTGAAACGACGACCACGATTAAAACCCGGTTAGGATTTTCTCTTGAGTGGGTTTAAAACATCAGTCCATGTATAGACAAACAAACAAACAAACAAAAAAACAAACAAACAAACAAACAGAGCGGACAAAACAAAAAGGGAAACAACATTTGCATAGAATATTCATGCCGCGTTGCGCTAGGCGGGAACCTCGGGAATTTTGTGGACGCTTTTTATTGGGTCAGAGAACATCTAGAAAATTGGGAGTGAGGAAACGAAACAGAAAAGAAAGTACATCAGAAGTTAGGGGTGGCGGGGGGGGGGGGGGGGGTCAAGGGGACTGGGGGTACGTGTAAGGATATAAGGTTTGACGAAAATGTGTTTCTCTACATTTATCTTTCTTTCAAATTTTGCTGTAAAATTGTTTAACACTGATGATGAGAAACATAAAAAAAATAATCAGACAGACAGACAGACAGACAGGCAGACGGACTGATGGATAAACATAGACAGAGATAGATACAAAGACAGAGAGGGGGGGGGGGAGACAGAGTGAAGAGACAGAAATAGAAAGAGATTGAGAGAGAGAGAGAGAGAGAGAGAGAGAGAGAGAGAGACAGACAGACAGACAGACAGACAGGCAGACAGAGACAGAGAGACAGACAGATAGACAGACATAGATAGGAGGGAAGGATGGAGAGAGAGAGGGAGAGATAGGGTGGGAGGGAATAGAGAGAAAGCAGACAGACAGACAGGCAGACGGACTGAGGGATAGACATAGACATAGATATTTATAAAGACAGAGAGAGAGGGGGGGGGGGAGAAGACAGAGTGACAGAAACACAGAAATAGAAAGAGATTGAGAGAGAGAGAGAGAGACAGACAGACAGACAGACAGACAGGTAGACAGAGACAGAGACAGAGAGACAGAGAGACAGACAGAGATAGGAGGGAAGGATGCAGAGAGAGAGAGGGAGAGAGAGAGGGTGAGGGGAGGGAGGGAAGGAGGGAGAAAGCAGACAGACAGACTGGCAGACGGACTGAGGGATAGACATAGACAGAGATATTTACAAAGACAGAGAGGGGGGGGGGGAGACAGAGTGACAGAAACACAGAAATGGAAAGAGAGTGAGAGAGAGAGAGAGACAGAGAGAGAAAGAGAAAGAAAGAGAGAGAGCGTGAGAGAGAGGGAGACAGACAGAGAGAGAGGGAGAGGGTGGGGCGGGAGAGATAAGGGGATGATGGGGATAGGGGGGAAATGGGCCATACGACGGAGTTCTCATGTATT
>CM060306.1:12287648-12292648 GCA_030674185.1 Monoplex corrugatus | reverse complement strand
ATTTCTTCTTCTTTGCAATTCTTCTTCTTTTGCAATTCTTCTTTTTCTTCTTTTCTTCTTTGCATTCTTTCTTCTTTTCATATTTTCTTCTTTCTTTTCTTCTTCTTCTTCTTTTCTTCTTCTTCTTCTTTTCTTATTCTTCTTTGCTTCTTCTTCTTCTGTTCTTCTTCTTCTTTTCTTCTTTTCTTCTTCTTCTTCTTCTTCTTTTCTTCTTCTTCTTTTCTTCTTCTTTTCTTCTTTGTTCTTCTTTTCTTCTTTTCTTCTTCTTGTTCTTCTCTTCTTCTTCTTCTTCTTCTTCTTCTTCTTCTTCTTCTTCTTCTTCTTCTTCTTTCTTCTTCTTCTTCTTCTTCTTCTTCTTCTTCTTCTTCTTCTTCTTCTTCTTCTTCTTCTTCTTCTTCTTCTTCTTCTTCTTCTTCTTCTTCTTCTTCTTCTTCTTCTTCTTCTTCTTCTTCTTCTTCTTCTTCTTCTTCTTCTTCTTCTTCTTCTTCTTCTTCTTCTTCTTTCTTCTTCTTCTTCTTCTTCTTCTTCTTCTTCTTCTTCTTCTTCTTCTTCTTCTTCTTCTTCTTCTTCTTCTTCTTCTTCTTCTTCTTCTTCTTCTTCTTCTTCTCTTCTTCTTCTTCTTCTTCTTCTTCTTTATATTTTTCAACATCTTCCTTAATTTAAGACAAGAGTCATGATGACCTACATAAGACAAGTTCATTCATGACACGAATATCCGCTGTCTGTCCTGGGCGATTTCTTCGTTTGAGAACACAGGCATCTTTGATTCAACTTAAAGTCCCCTTTATTTTGGACGTAAGCTCGGGGGAAGATGTAGAAAAAAAACAAAACACACAAGGCATAGGATTGGGGATGGTGTTGTAGTCGATGTTAATTACTCCCTCTTTAAAAGCTGCCTTGAGTTCTAAGTTGCACTCGCTGACTTGTCGATGAAAATGGCAAAGCTTCAACGATGCATAATGGGCCAGTAAAATCAACATATCGCCAAAGCACGTTTGAAGACGAAGCTTACAGGAGACAGGAGAGTGTGCATCCAGGGGATTGAATGCTGATGAAATAAAAAAGCTTAAGTGCAGAATTCATAGCATTAAAGCGCAAAGTTTTAATCCATTCACATTCGTGAACTGTCACTAACAATTTGCTAGTTCAATATAGATGTAAAGAAAAATATAAGAAAACAACAACAACAACAACAACAACAACAACAACAACAACAGCAACAACAACAACAACAGCAACAACAACAAATCAGCAACAAAGACTTGTTTTTTTTGTCGATGAAACTGACCGACCAAAGAGTCATAAACACAGAATACGTACACAGTATTAAACTGCACCGAAATTATCTAGCAAACTGTAAAAAAATAAGATGCAGAAAACAAGACAGTATGATATAGTATTTACAGGAAGAAATGTCGTTAATATAACTTTTTGAATTTGTCCTAAATTATTGCGTTTCAGAACAGCGCAAATTTGTCCAGAGTACAATGTTGGACCATGCGCCTTGATGTCATCCACATCACAGACTTGTCAATTTGAGCTGAATCACATTCTTGAAACAACTCTATGCATTGTTGTTATTAATAAAAACAATTGCTGGGTACCATATGTACTTTAGAATATTACATTTAGAGAAGCCTTTTCTGCTTGTCATTCATCTTAAGCCAACGTAAAACTGAAGGTCAATATGATAAATGTTATCCTTCTCCATTGGAAAAGCATATGATTTTTGTTTTTGTTTTAGTTTGTTAGTTTGTTGTTTTGTTTGTTTGTTTGTTTGGCTTGCTTGTTTGTTTATCTGTCTGTCTGTTTGTTTGTTGGTCTGTTTGTTTGTTTGTTTTCAGATTGTTTGATTCTTACACCCTATTTTCATAGAGACCTTGGTTTCGGATTTTGCTATATGCCTTGTCCTTATAGCCATGATGATGTCCATTTCCATTCTTGCTCTACTCTCTCTCTCTCTCTCTCTCTCTCTCTCTCTCTCTCTCTCTCTCTCTCTCTCTCTCTCTCTCTCTCTCTGTTTCTGTCTCTTTCTGTCTGTCTGTCTGTCTGTCTCTCTGTATACGTGTGTGTATGTGTGTGTGTGTGTGTGTGTGTGTGTGTGTGTGTGTGTGTGTGTGTGTGTGTGTGTGTGTGGTGTGTGCGTGTGCCATGCATACGCTGGCAAGTGTGTGTATTGGGGGTTGTTTGTTTGTGTGTTCCTTGTTTGTCTGTCATTATTGGATGTCATAAAGAGTTTGTGATAGTCTGTGTTCTTTCAGAATCTCCAATTCAACATAATTCCGTAATTGACTGATTATTCGTATCAGTAAAACTGGTGTACTTTATATTTTTAATTGAAAAAAAAACAACTAGTTAAACACCATGGAGACCAGTCAGACAAAAGGTGTAATGGTGACCTCTACAAAAGCAGATTTGTACCTAAATGATCCGTAGTTAACATGCAATCATCAAAACCATTTACTATCAAAAATACGTTGACCGAGAACACGAAATACTTGCTGTGCATTTCTAGACTGAGTATGCAGTATTGGGATACTGATTCTTCTGGTTTGAGATGACTCCATGGTATATGCGTGGAACTAGAACAAGGACTATTTGCAAGACTGATCTGACTACGTAGCAGTGTGATGTTATCTGTTCTGGTAAAAAGACGGCCTCATGGCGTCTTGACCATTTTGTATCTCTTAACATGCACTGGTAAGACAATGACTGCTCAATCTCAATTCTAGCTGGAACTCCATAACATGGTGATTATCATTCTTATCCTCACTATCATCATCGCATTGTAAAAGCTATCCCAGCTTTAATGGTCATTAAGTGTCATAGAAGATGGGGGTGGGGGTGCCTCAGTGTGTGAGTCTAAAAAAATATAAACCAAAACTGACGGTTTCTTGAAGCGTAATTTTGGTTTATAACTATTATAATTTTAGGTAGGCTCATATAACTCCTATACCGATGACTGAAATACCTATGCTTTACATCTTAGCATTAAACAAGTTCTTGCATCATCTATTCCGCTCTGGTCGTCGGGTCATAAATACACGGTATGTTCAGTAACAAATGTCCACCACAGCAAAACACTGATCTATTCTTCCTGTCAGCAGATATCAGAATGGAGGAAACCCATCAATGTGCACGCTCATATAATGACGCTGTGTTTTTTCTCGGCCATCTGCGTTCACCCCAAAACAAATCATTCAAATGTTGTCTGCCAGCAGATGTGTTCGCTTGGGTATTTTTGCTCTTGGCGATCTGTACCCATTACATCAACATCATGTGCCCTACCGCATGGCGTTGTCGATCATGGTCATCCAAACGAATATATCCCCTGTCACCACAAGTATATCTCCCACCCTCTCTGTCTTCAGCTACCCTGCAAGTCCGTCAAATATTTTCTCCCTCAGTCAACCTGGTGTTCTTTTTCCCTCCAGCTTTCCTGTTGTGACCAGGTGTTCTAATCCCCCTTTCCTCATAAAGTGTCCAATAATTGCAGCGTCTTTTCCTAATCTTCTTGATTAATGATCGTCTTGTATCTGCCTTCTTCAAGACTGTCTCGTTTGTATCCATCTGTTGGTTATATTTCATCCATCTGTGCGTGCGCGTATCACACATCGGGTTGGGCCTTCGTGTGTGCATACCATCTTTCTTGTCTGGTTGTATGTCTTTTTTAAAGCCGTTTGGGTTGTTGTCTCCAGACAAATTCATGACCTTGCCATCGTACAGGGTTTTGAGCAGGCTCAAAACGTCTGCTAAATAATTATTGGTAGAATTGGATGGTGCGCGTATGGAATTGTCCGAGTGGGAATTTTTTTATAACATATCCTGAACTCTAATCTGGTTGCAGAAAATAATAGGGACCTACGAAACCTTGTGAATATACTAGAAATAAATCTCAAAGGTACAGGGTGGAACTAAACAGCAGGAAGACTACAGTCATGGTGATCAGTAAAAAACATGAAATCCCCTCATGCAAAATAACAGCAAACGGCACAGGTTGATAAGTTTACATACCTGGGAACGATCATTTCATCAGACGGCAGATGCACATGAGAAATAGCCAGCAGAATCAGCCACGCCAAAACAGCATTCAAGAAGATGAAAAGCATTTCGTACCAACAAATGCCTATCAATTAACATCAGGAAGAGAGTTCTTGAATGTTATATAGAACCAATACTGTTATACAGTTGTGAGGCGTGGACAGTCAACAAGCAAAACCAGAACAAGATTGAGGCAGCCGAGATGTGGTTTCTGGGAGGAATGTTGAGAATTCCATGGACGGCGGCGAGGGCAGGCGGGACAGTCTTGATGGAGGCAGACACAAGAAGATCATTCATGAGGAAGATTAGGAAAAGACAGGCAATATTCGTAGGCCATTTTAAGAGGAGGGGGTTATTGGAGCACCTGGTCACAATGGGAAAGCTGGAGGGGAAGAGAGCACCAGGTAGACCAAGGGAGAAGATACTAGACGGACTTGCAGAGTGGCTGAGGACAAAGAGGGTGGAAGAGATGCTTGAGGCAACAAGAGACAGAGACAGATAGAAGTCCATGATCGCCAAAGCCATGCGGCGAGGCACCTGATGATGAAGATGATGAATCTCCTAGGCAGAGCAGAATGTCTGTATGACCATTTGTAAGCTTGTACTGGAACATTTCTCTCATTTTTTCCTACCCCTGTTTTTAGCTAGAAGACTTTTAGAATGGTTTAGACGTCCGCCCGTCATTAACTTAAGTCAAAGTTCCAGGGTTCGTTTTCTGTAGTAGTGGCCTTGACTTTTCTCCTCAGTTTGACCGGATATGTATGTATGTGTGTGTAAATGTATGCTTGTGTGAGTTTTCTATTTTTCGTTATACAATTTTCAGTGTGTTGAAAAAAAAAAAACGTTTTACAATAAACAAACAAAAAATGTCATTCTTTAAGTACACACCTTTCGTTTTCTAAAACGAAAGACCACATTACACTGCACAATTCATACAACTGATGGGAATAGAAACAGAA
>CM060306.1:12252648-12257648 GCA_030674185.1 Monoplex corrugatus | reverse complement strand
ACTGAAATGAAAAGCGACATTTTATAATAAAAGTATTAACAAAGTAAGCATAAAGAATACGTAACAAACATGCACTGACTGGCATCTTGTTAGTGAGAAACGTTAAGACACAGGGGTAATTATTCATTAGAATCGGAGTAAGCATTTCTTTTTTATAAACACCGGCGTTGTTTTAACCATCCTTGTAATCATCTGTAGTGTTTAAGATAAACAGAAGCACCTAGTTTAATGTAAATCAAAATCAGGACTTTAGTAAAGCTGAACAGCACATGCACAGCACTTGTGAAACAATCAAAAACTGATAGAGAACGTATGTGATCTCATATCAGATCATTTCTAACTCAAAGCATACCAATGGATACATTCACGAATGTAGAGAGAAACATAAAGAAACTCTCTCTGTCTGTCTGTCTGTCTGTCTGTCTCTCTCTCTCTCTCTCTATCTCTCTCTCTCTCTCTCTCTCTCTCTCTTTCTCTTCTCTCTCTCTATCTCTCACTCTCTTCTTTCTCTCTCCTCTTTCTCTCTGTTTGTCTGTCTCTCTCTTTCTCTCATTCTCGCTCTCTCTCTCTCTCTCTCTCTCTCTCTCTCTCTCTCTCTCTCATTCTCTCTCTCTCTCTCTCTTAGTCTGTCTGTTTGTATTCTGTTTGTATGTCTCTCTCTCTGAAAACACACACACACACACACACACACACACACACACACACACACACATACACACACACACACACACACACACACACACACACGACACACACGCATACTCCCACACACACACACACAACAACAGACACATAGTGTACACACACTCATACGCGCGCGTGCATACACACACACATACGCGCACACGCACACACACACACACAAAACACACACACACACACACGCACACAACACATACAACACAAACACACACACATACACACACACACACACACACACACACACACACACACACACAAACACACACACACACACACACACACAACACACACACACACACACGTGCACGCCATGTGTTCATTTAAATTTACGTCTCAATTCAGAATGATTTAATCAGAAGAAAAAGAATACTCAGCACGACAAAAAACGATAAAAAAAACAACAACAACAACAACAAAAAACAATTAAAAAAAAACCCAACAAAACCACACAAAACAAAACAAAATAGAAAACAGAAACAAACAAGAAAATACAAACAAAACAAAATAGAAAACAGAAACAAACAAGAAAATACAAAATAATAGATTAAACACGAAAACAAGCAAAAAAACAACCAAAAAAACAAAAAAAAAACAATACAAAACAACTGCAGGAAAAACAAACATGAGGTAAAAGATAAGCTAAGAAAGAGAGAAAGAACGAGAAGAGAAGGATCCAGTGATTTAATGATTTTTGTCTCGGGGGCCTGTGCCGTGAATTGCAGACAAAACACACGAAGCTGTACCTCCCAAGACACCACTGTTGCGTCCCCACACATACTACATCTTCTTTGATTCCATGGGAAGGGGTGGGGGAGTTTTAATCAATTAGTGACAGCCAAGGCGTACAGTTAGAATTGAACTGCGTTTTCCTATTCTTCTATGTATGCATGTATGTATGAATGTATCTATGTGCGTATGTACGTACGTATTTGTGCATACATGTATCATGCAAGCAAGCATGCATGCATGTCTGTCTGTATGTATGTATGTACATGTATGTATGTATATATATATATATATATGTATGTATGTATGTATGTATGTATGTATGCATGCATCTATCTATAGTATATATACTGTCTATCTATCTATTTATTCATCTATCTATCTGTCTGTCTATCTATCCATCTTATTATATCTCTATCTATCTATCTACATGTATCCATCTATCTGTCTATCTGTTTATCTATCTATGTATCTGTTTATCTATTCTATCTATCTATATCTATCTACCTATTATGTCTATCTATCTATCTGTGTATCTATCTATCTATCTGTCTATCTATCTATCCATATACCTATATATCATGTATTTCCCTTTTGTCGTCTCGGAAGTGGACGACAAACTGGTATCGTTAAGGTAATATTGTTGCCATCTTGTTGATTGACAGCTGAGATTTTTGGTATTGGTCGGGGGTAGGGGGTACGGGTGGGGGAGGTATGTGATGAGACAAGTTTATGTTTAATGGTTAGTTGTAGTTTGATTCAGTCTTTTTAATTATTGATATAATTTGTTTATTTATTCTTTTGTTTGAAGATAAGATATAGAGATATACACACGTCATTTCAGAGTGTAGCGATATCAGTATAAGATAAAACAAAACACAGGCTAGGTAAGATCGCAGAACCTTGGCAGCCCAATGGGTTCATGTGCTTGCTTAAAGCTTGTGCCATGATTATTCTGAATCATCTCCATCATTTTGGTACCTGTGGCTTTAGTGCATATTGAATTCATTCCGAAATCGGAGACGTCATCTTAAGAAACTGAAACTGAAAATATATCAAAAGGAAACGAAGAATGGATTTATTCTCTGTTCCATCTTCATCATCGCTTCAGAGGTGTTCATCCAACCCTCTCGTTTGGGCTCCAGTATACGCCAAATTTCAAATAAATTCAGGCACAAGTCCCCATACCAAATGTCTCAGGGAGCCGGAGATGGTCGAGCTGAAATAGGACCACCCACGAGGGAAGATCCTGCACAGTTGATGGGTCACATTGGTGGATTTCAGCGTCTGTTCGGATCCAACTGACTAAAATGCATTGCCTGGTAGGCGTCTTGTTATCGAGAGTAACCACTCAGTCACAGAGACAGATCGAATGAGAGTCCATCCGGTAAAGAGACTACCACCATGGGCCTCCATCGACAGCCACCCATTCACCACTGACACTAAGACCAAACTTTATCAGTCGCCGCGGCGCAGTGGTTAACGCAACGGACTACCGACTGGAAAGTTGTGGATTCGAATCCCTTTAAAAATCATTGTGGGATTTTTTTCAGCTCTAACGGCTCCTGCCCAGAGTTGGCCGTGCTATGGGCTCACTGGGAAGACTGGTACCACACATTCGAGTCTCATCCACTTTAGAGATGCGCCATTGACGGTGTTGCTCATATCTTCTGACCAGCACCGCAGGCGTCTGTTTCTCTCGGTCCTGGTCGATTCCAGGAAACACAATGATAGTAAAGCGTAGAATACAGCCCTGTCACGCAGTCTCAATCCTAGATGGAACTCCATGGCATCATGATAATCATCCTCAATGACATCATCATCATCACCGCATTGTAAAAAAAAAAAAAAAAATTAAAAAGCCTGTGCCAGTTCGTGTAGCCATCAAGATGGCGCAGAAAATGGGACGAAGGAAAAAAGATGAACTCAAATGTAACATCCATGAGTGCGATGATCCTTAAAAAAAATGAGTCGTCCTTCACCCAATGTCTAAATAATGTTACGTAGATACTTCGACATACTGCAAAGAATGATAAGTTGAACACAGCCAATGTAATGCTTGCACTTCCTACACGTAACTACATTTATTTTAACTCGCAGCACGCTCGTTTTCAATTATTTCAGGACAGGTGCAAGCTTACATACATAATATTGAACGCACAAGATCATATTCAAATATTTGATATCACTGACACACAGACACCCTAACACCACCCTCTACCCCCAACCCCCCCCCCCCCACACCCACACACACACACACACACACACACCGCGCGCGCGCGCGCGCCCTGCACAAACTCATCGAGCTTAGCACTCCTCATCGACAGCTACACATTGCTGACCCCAATACACAGCCCTCCACTAAAACATAAATGCTAGCTTCCACTTTGTCGTGCTGGTTGCGTGACAAAGACAGGGACGCCATTTGTTACAGCACAGTTAAGGAAAAAGGAAAATCAACAAGGAATGATTTAGGAAGGAAACAGACACTCTTCTAGCCTACTTTCGCAAAGCCTCACAAACTTGGTGAGTATGCATGCACGCACATCAAAAGTCAGCAAACAGACAGACAAACGAACAAACAAACAAACAAACAAACAGACAGACGTACAGACAGACAAACAAACAAACAGTATGATAAAACTGGAACGGAGACATCCAAACGTATGCATATACCAAAGTACATACATTATTACAACTGCCACTACTGCTGCTACTATTACTACCACTACTACTACTACCCACCACCACCATCACCACCACCACTACTACTACTACTACTACTACTACTACTACTACTACTACTACTACTACTACTACTACTACTACTTCTACTGTACTACTTCTACTGCTGCTGCTGCTGCTGCTGCACCACCACTACAACTACCACTACCAACAACAACATTAACAATAATAGTAATAATAATAACACTACTACTGCTGCTGCTACTACTCTAATTGACCTACTATACTACTACTACTGATAGCAATGATGACAATAACGATAATAATAATATATAATAATAATAATAATAATAATAATAATAATAATAATAATAATAATAATAATAAACTAATAAATAAAATAAATAATCGTAATGATGACAATAGTAATAATAATAAATGACAAAAAATAATAATAATCAAAGCATGATGAAATCATAATGATGTACTACTACTACTACTACTACTACTACTACTACTACTACTACTACTACTACTACTACTACTACTACTACTACTACTACTACTACTACTACTACTATACTAACTATAACAATAATAATAATATAATAATAATAATATAATAAAAATAATAATGATATTGATAATAATAATGGCAATAATAATAACAACACTAATAATAACAAGAATAACATAATAATAATGATAATAATAATAATGATAATAATAACAACAATGGCATTTTTAAGGCGAAGGCGCCAAATCTTCATCTCAGAATCTAACCAAGTACATGTACACACTTCATCTTTCACCAAAGATTTCATTCACCCAAACACACGACAAAACCTCCAGAACACAGAGCACACGAAACCGGGAGGATAAAGACA
>CM060306.1:12242648-12247648 GCA_030674185.1 Monoplex corrugatus | reverse complement strand
CAAACGTTCCTCCATGTATGTGTATCTGTCCATACAGTATCAAGTTTGTGCAAAACAATGTCGATCAGTTAGTTTATATGATCCATTGCTTTGACTCTCTTGATGAAGGCACATTTTATATTGAGATAATACAATGACAGCATAACGGAAACGTTCATCGCCACTAAGTAGACAAGCTTAGTAAGTCTCAGAAAAGTTCAGATATCATTTGAAGCGTTGACTTTAGAAGTATCACTATAAAACTGAAGGATTTAGGCTAAAAAGAGGGAGGGCCCTGAAGACTATGAGAACATTCAGTAGATTCATTCATCATCATCAGGTGCCCTGCGTCGTGGCGTTGGCGACCATGGACTTCCAACCATCTCTATCTCTCGTTGCCCCCAGCATCTCCCCCACCCTCCTCATCCCCAGCCACTCTGCAAGTCCTGTCCAGCATTCTCTCCCTGGGTCTACCTGGTGCTCTCTTTCACTCCAGCTTCCCCGTTGTGACCAGGTGCTCCAAATCCCCCTTCCTCATAAAATGGCCTATAAATGTTGCTTGTCTTTTCCTAATCTTTCTTATGAGTGATCTATTTCAGTAGATTATCCCACATAAATGTTAGTGCTGTATGACTAGTACTAGCCTAATGGATAACGCTACTCCATGTCCAAACAACTTCCATTCAGTGTGTCTTAATATGTGGTAACAAGAATAGGAACTACAGATACTCACAATTACCATAACTCTTAAAACTTAACACCTGTCAAAACCAATTTCAACTATGAAACTGTGTCCCCTCATTCAACATCGTTAGTGTGAAGTAAGCTGCAAGTATTACGCACGTACAACGCAAAACCAGAGACGAAACAACTTTGACCTCAATAGTACTGATCTAAACCAAGCAAATATATTTCAAATACCTCAGCAACATTTTCACAGAAGACGGAAGATTCAACACAGATAAATCAAGCACAAGAAGTAAAACAATACCATTTATCAACTCACCCCACTCATGACATAACATCTACAATTCCTATTGAAACAAAAACAAAATTAATCAGTTTCACATTACTGCTCTCATACCAGTGTCAGACCTGGACACTGACCAAAGACGTAAATCACAAAATAATCACCCGTGTGATGGATTGTTTAAGATGGACCAGTGAGACATGATCAGAAACTCTAAGATCAGAGAAATGATGAGACCAATATCAACCTGGCATCACATTCATCAGATGGCATTTAAGAGGTTTGGCTATGTGACCATAATTTCATTTAATTTAATTTAATGTCTATCCACATAATGTGATATCAGACGAGTATTCATGGAGGAACAAGAATAACGGTCAATGTCTCTTCAAAATCAAATTCTCTCTGAACTAATATGCCTCTTCCTGGCTGAATTCTACGTAACCAGAATGCAACCCCATAGATGACCCAGCGAATACGTAACGTAAAAAAAAAAAAAAACAGAAAGAAAAGATATATGCATTTCAAGCAAGAGGCGACCAACAGTGGACCTGTGTCAATAGCGTGAAAGAGACCTTGATGTCACACGGACATTTCTTCACTTTTTGTCATTCCAGGTCACTGTTGAACGTCAACTAATTCGCTCCATGATATCCACGATGGTTTAAACGGACATACAAAGAAAGAGAAAGACTGTAAGATGCTTGTTCCAGGTCACAGTGTTCTGTGGTGAGTATTGTATTAAAGTATAGATTGTTTGAATGCCTTGACCGTCCTATCCATCCCACCCAGTCTGCCCCTGGAATTGAACAGTAAAGTCAAACCGACTATCTCATTCCTAGAACTGAAGAAAAGTCTAGATATATCGTCGGTTGCGCTTGTATGATTTAAGCAAAATGTCTTATATGTAGAAAAGTCTACACACAGCGTCGTTTTCCGTTGTATGATTAAGCAAATGCTTTACACGGAGGAACGAGAATACCAGCCAATGTCTCTTCAGAAACAAATTCTCTCTTAACTAAAATGTCCATTGCTGGCTGAATTCAGCGTAAATAATACATCATGGCGATGATTTATAAAAACCTTGTCTGCACAGTTGAGTAAAGCTGTTTCTCATTCGATACGTGATGCCATTGTGAAGAATGTGAGTGGGGAAATACATGGTCAGTGACGCGAATCATACAAATGGCGAATTAAGATGTCATTGGTATACTTCAATCGATACCAGCATGGCCAGAATGTCTCTACATTTCCCCAAAATAGTTATCATTTGCAGAATTCTGAGTCTCTGGTGCTGCAA
The DNA here is from genome assembly GCA_030674185.1 of Monoplex corrugatus. Taxonomy (NCBI): domain Eukaryota; kingdom Metazoa; phylum Mollusca; class Gastropoda; order Littorinimorpha; family Ranellidae; genus Monoplex; species Monoplex corrugatus. The sequence goes on along the minus strand of CM060306.1, from coordinate 12,245,399 downwards.
TACAAAGAACACCAGAAGCTTTATAAGATACAGTGTTTGCAAGAATAGACAAAACAAAACAAAAAATAAAATGAAAGAAAAAAATTGAAATGTTCACTTTTGATATGCCAAGACTAACATGAACTTTTTCTCTTTATTCTGTATTCATGCGCTGAAGAAGAATGTTGAGAGTTCCATGGACAGCAAAGAAAACAAACGAGACAGTCTTGCCGGAGGCAGACACAAGTATATCACTCATAAGGAAGATTAGAAAAAGACAGGCAACATTTTAGGCCATTTTATGAGGAAGGGGGATTTGGAGCACCTGGTCACAACGGGAAAGCTAGAGGAAAGAGAGCACCAGGTAGACCCAGGGAGAGAATGCTGGACGGACTTGCAGAGTGGCTGGGGATGAGGAGGGTGGGGGGATGCTTGGGGCAACGAGAGATTAGAGATGGATGGAAGTCCATGGTCGCCAACGCCATGCGGCAGGGCACCTGATGATGATGATGATGATGATGATGATGATGATGATGACACTGAGTTTATTTATAACAAGCGTTTATAGCAGTACCTTGCAAGGACGAGTTATTAATTCATTTTGTAGTTCAGCAACATCACAGTTTACAATTGACGTGTGCTACATATACATGTGTTCTAAATTAATCAGAATCACAATTCTACAACAAAAATGTGCTCAGTGTTTATATTTCCATATATTTAGTTTGAAGTGCGAAGTACCAAGGTTATATTGGTAACATTTCATGAACATATTGATAGGAAAAATGAGCGCTCAGATAATTATATCTATTTGTATAACACACACACACACACACACACACACACACACACACACACACACACACCACACAACACACACACACACAACACACACACACACACACACACACACACACACATGGGAGTAAGGGAAAAGACTTTGTCGCACTGTTGGATTCAGTCCCTTGGTTACATTGCGTATAATGATCGTAGATAACTACGCTTTCTTTTTTACCCTGTGTTCAGGAATCTATTTCTTCTTTTCAAGTAGTCATGCAACATATTGCAGGAAAAAAAAAAAGGAAAATCTAAGGATTTATGTTTCTACCACAGATGAAAGACAAGTCACGACAGTAACAAAAGATCGACGTAAAACGACTCCAAAACACGCATGGTTCGAACATATTTGTTAACCAAAGTAAAATTCAACAAACCTAGCAATTCGAATGCAATAACCACATTCAATTTGTTATGTTTGTAAACATGACAAAATTTGGGACAGTCTAGTCTACAATCCTCCTTGTTATTTTTTTTCTTTTGTCACATTGTATTGACATCTCAAAAGACATAAATCCGCGCACATAACCATGCCGTGTGGGGATTGTATATTGCAATCTTTAAGCGATAACAAAAATACCGAGAGCAATAGATAAACCTGATTCGAGTGTTTATTCCTGTTCATTTATCGACCACTGACAAATATGTATTATCTTCTTTGCTATCAAGCACATAAATATAAATTGACGAAGAACCAAACAGAATACATGCAAACAAAGAGGCATTACGTCAGTCAATTAAATGAACTAACGAAGATATAACAGTCTGGTTTCAAAGTCAGATGGAATCTGTTTGGCCAGATTTGATTTTCCTTCAGATAATTATTGTGCTTGTTTGTCAGCGAGCTGGTTTCCGGGTATCTTGTTGTTTGTTTATGTGTTTGATTTTGTTTTTTTGTTGTATGTTCATTTCATGCTTTGTGTTGTTTGTTTTTATTTGTTGTGTTTGTTGTCTTTTGTTTGTTTGTTTGTTTGTTTGTTTGTTGTATGTTCATTTCATTGCTTTGTTTTGTTGTTTGTTATTGTTTGTTTTTTTGTTTCTGTTTGTTTGTTTGTTTGTTTTAGGAATTTTTTTTTCATAAGTAAGCGTTTGCCTTTTTCACAGAGAAAGGGCTTACTGTGACAAGCAATGAAATCTGGATTCTGTTTTTCAAGTTTTGCTAAGCCACTGTTTAGTTACAACATATTGTTGAAAGGTATAACATGCTATGTTCTTTAAATGCTTAATACGAATAGAGTATTGTTCCAAACCGAAAATATCATTTACCAGATATTCATATCCGGTAAACACAGGCGTTCTTTCAGATTGTCTGTATCTCAAAAACGGCGAGTCAAACGTGTAAAGTAGACTGTGCATGTGTGTGTATTAACAATTATTACACATTACTAACAATTGTAATACAGCAACCAATGACTCTATGCAAGCTGAGAAAATATAATAACACGGACAAGATTTCACTTCTACAGCCATTAATAAAAAGGGTAAGGAAAAGCATCAACTATGAAATTCCATAATCACTTAACAACAAAGCCACAGTTCAGTTCAGTCATTCCTACGTCATCCAACGCTTGAAGCAGTCAACGCTCTTTCATTTGGATCAGCACTCACACGTTACTCCACCTCTTGTTCACTCACTGGAGACTTTTTTTCTGGATGATTTGTTGCCATTTGGTCTAAAGGGCCGGTCTTTTTATCGTTTTCCGTTTAGAGTCCACCACAGGACCTCGTTGATGAGTGTTGTAGGAGGGAGCCTTGACACGTCACCATGTCATTTCAAGTACCGTTTACAGATCTCGCGGGAAGCTGGAGATTGACTGGACCCATCTCTCACTTCGTCGTTGGATAGGAAGTTGTTCTATTTGATGCCTTGCCTTTTTTCTCACGCATTTCAGAGTCAAGAGCAGCACATTTCATTCGTCGTTAGAGTTCTGTGCC
>CM060306.1:12230148-12237648 GCA_030674185.1 Monoplex corrugatus | reverse complement strand
TAATAGAACGTTGTTATGGTATAAGTTCTACATTAAAGGTGGATAACATAAGGAAGACTTTAGGAAAAAAACAACAACAACAAAACAAACAAACAAAAAACACACACACTAAACTAATATTTCATTTAAAGTTATGCTTGTCATCATTTATATAAGAATGGAATCATCATCATCATCATCATCATCATCATTTGCCCTGCCGCATGGCGTTGGCGATCATGGTCCTCTACACGAATCTATCCCCTATCTTTGCAAGTACATCTCCCACCCTTTCTGTCCTCAGCCAACCTGCAATGCCGTCCAATATTTTCTCCCTGGGTCTCTTTCCCTCCAGCTTTCCTGTTTTATCATGATCAGCCAAAAAAAAACAAAAAAAAACAAACAAACAAACAAACAAACAAAAACAAAAAACAAACAAACAGAAAAAAAACCCAATGGCAACCCTGCAAATCTTGCCCTGAAAAGACTGATTTGTCCTTGTGTTTTGATCTTATATCATACGAGTGTAGAATATATGTAGACAGTATAAAAACCTTGATAATCAGAAAGTACTTTCGTGAAGAGAGTGTGATATTTAATGGACGTTTTGTGAGGTAAGAGAAATTAGAGCATCTGGTCACAACAGGAAAACTGGAGGGAAAGAGAGCACCAGGTCGACCAAGGGAGAAGATATTGGATGAACTTGCAGAGTAGTTGAGGACAGGAAAGATGGAAGATGTACTTGCAGCGACAAGGGATAGATTCGTACGGAGGGCTATGATCGCCAACGGCACATGATGATGATGATGATGACGACGACGACGACGACGACGACGACGACGACGACGACGACGAGAACGAATTTGACTGAGGAGACCACTGCATCAAAATAGAAAGATCGTCAGAGTTAGAGGGTGACCCCCCCCCACCCCCCCAGGCTAATCATTACCATCATCATCAGGTGCCTTGCCACATGGCCTTGGCGTTCATGGCCTTCCATTTGTTTCTATCTCTTGCTGCCTCAAACACCAATTACACCCTCTTTTTCTTCAGCCACTCTGCAAGTCCGTCCAATATCTCTTCCCTGGATCTACCTGGTGTTCTCCTTCCTTACAGCTTTCCCGTGGTGACCAGGTGCTCTAATTCCCTTTCCTCATAAAATGGCCTATAAACGTTGCCTGTCTTTTCCTAATCATCCTTATGAATGATCTTCTTGTATCTGCCCCCATCAAGACTGTCTCGTTTGTTTTCTTTGCTGTCCACGGAACTCTCAACATTCTTCTTAGAAACCACATCTCGGCTGCCTCAATCTTATTCTGGCTTTGTTTGTTGACTGTCCACGCCTCACAACCGTATAACAGTATTGGTTCTATATAACATTTGAGAACTCTCTTCCTGATGTTAAATGATAGGCATTTGTTGGTAAGAATGCTTTTTATCTTCTTGAATGTTGTTTTGGCTTGGCCGATTCTGCTGGCTATTTTTGATGTGCATTTGCCGTCTTGTGAAATGATCGTTCCCAGGTATTTGAACTTATCAACCTATCTCAAGGTTGTGCTGTTTGTTGTTATTTTGCATGAAGGGATTTCATGTTTTTTACTGATCACCGTGACTTCAGTCTTCCTGCTGTTTAGTTCCAACCCCTTACCTTTGCTTTCTATTTCTAGTATATTCACAAAGTTTTGTAGGTCCCTTTCATTTTCTGCAATTAGCACGGTGTCATCTGCGTATCGAATGCTGTTTATCATTTTTCCTCCAGCCTTTAATCCAGGGTCTTCTTCTAGGTTTCTCATGATGTTTTCACCGTAAAATGAAAACATATCTAGTGACTAAACTCAACCTTGTCTGACTTTTCTTTTGACGTTTTGGAAAGAGCTTATACCGTTTTCTATTCGCATTGCAGCTGTTTGTTGTCAATACATATTTCTGATTATTCGTAGATCTTTTCCATCAATATTGAGTCTTTCTAGTTGGTTGATCAATTCTTCATGTCTTACCCGATCGAAAGCTTTGGTATAATCAACAAAGCATAAATATAAATTCTTATTCATATCGATTGACCTCTCTATGATAGTTCTTTGGATGTATATGACATTAATAGTTCCCTTCCCTTCCACAAATCCCCACTGTTCTTCTGCTATTTCTCTGTTGATTCTATTCCTTGTCCTCATCATGATTATTCTTAACAGGATTTTCGTTACTTGACTCATCAAACTGATTGTGCGATGGAGTTCGCATTCTATAGCCCCTGTTTTCTTTGGAAGTAATACGAAAATTGATATTGACATATCTTTGGGGATTTTTCCAGTGTCAACGATGTCATTTAGAAAGACTTATTTCTTCAATACCAAATTCCTCCAGGGCTTCAATCATCTATGTAGTAATGTTGTCTGGTCCTGGGGCTTTCCCTGGTTTCATCTTTTTTCAGTGCTGCTCTAACTTCATCTTTCATTACAGGTTGTCCTTCGACGTTCTTTCTTATAATGTGCTCTTCGTTTCTGTCATCTTCAAACTGGTCTTTAATATACTTTCCCCCATCTGTCTAATATTTTGAGTCTGGCCATGACATCGTGGGACAGTACGATCGTGTTTTCCCGTTGCCTTCCATGGGTTTGTTTACGGTCTCTCCGCTAGCCTTTATCATTCCCACAACAACCTACAAGGCAGTAAGCTCACCATCACTTAAAAAAATCACTATGGTCATTCCAACTGCTGGTGCAAGATCTAGACGTGGAAGAATTCAATTGACCTTTAACCACAACACCTTTTTTCCTATCTGGGAAAATTGTCCCTATGAGTGTTTTTTTTTTTTTTTCTTTCTTACTGAATTCACGAAGTCAGAAGCTCGGAAGCTTTTAGTGTCAGTCAGACACGCTTTTTTGCTTACACAAATCACTTATTCAGCACGCAAAAGGACAGTCGTTGTGATAGACACACGGTGCTTTTTGCTTTCGCCCACGCTCCAACCAAACAGAAACCACGTTAAGTGTGGTCCACAAAGTAGTACTGCTCTCCTAATTGTATGAGGACCGGTAAATGGACAGAGACCAGGCGATAGGAGGAGAGATGACGAAAGAAGAGAGAGAGAGAGAGAGAGAGAGAGAGAGAGAGAGAAGAGAGAGAGAAGAGAGAGAGAGAGATAGAAAGAGATAGATAGATAAGGAGGGAGAGAGAGAGATAGACAGACAGACATGCAGACAGACATGTAGACAGACAGACAGCGAGAGAGAGAAGAGAGAGTGCGAGGAAGGGAGAGACAGAGAAAAAAATAGAGAGGGACAGAGACTGAGAAAAAGTAAGAGAGAGGATATAAAGACGCAGAGAGATAGAAAGACAGATAAATGAGAGAGAGAGAGAGAGAGAGAGAGAGAGACAGAGACAGATATATATATATATATATATACATATACAGAGTGAGAAAGGTGTGTGGGTGGGGGGAGAGAGAGAGAGAGAGAGAGAGAGAGAGAGAAGAAGAGAGAGAGAGAGAGAGAGAGAGAATGTGTGCGTGCGTGTGTGTGTGTGTGTGTGTGTGTGTGTGTGTGTGTGTGTGTGTGTGGTGTGTGTGTGTGTGTGTGTGTGTGTGTTTTTTTGTTTCTTTTTATTTGTTTGTTTATTTATTTTGGTAAGTCTTTTTCTGTTTTCTTTTTCTTCGACTTCTTGTTCTTCTTCTCTTCATGTTCCTCATTGTATTCTTTATTTTCCAACTCCTCCATTTTTCTTTTCCTGTTCCTTCTCTTTTTCGTCCCAAAACTTAAATGCCGTTTAGATTCATGTAACAGCTTAGGACAGTGTACACTTTCTGTAAATTGCATTTGTGATGTATGAGATAATTGCAAATGAAAACTTCTTTCTTCTTCTTTTTCCTCTCTTCTCTGTGTGTGCTGAACTAAAATATTCTCGTTTGTTAAAATGAATATCGAAGAAAATATGAATGCTTTATTTTTTTCTTCTTCTATGTTTCTGTGTTGGAACAGATGTACTGATCACCCCTGGCCATGGATTTCCATTTTTTCATCATCAGCTTTTCTTCACCTCATCTCAGTCTCTTTACATTTACATACTTCCTTGATCCAAAATCATGATTCCCTTACAGTCAAGAGCAGACTGGACGAGACTTCATTACAATTACGTCCAGTCTGTCCCTTGTAAAATTGTTCTCTTGCCCCAAGTCACAGCATAGGCCCCAGTACATGTAGATAGACTGGCAATCCACATAATTTCCAGCCTATGGTTGCCACAGTATCAATTGCTACAGTATGTGTCTGATTGACATCTTTGCACCGCAATAAACCTTCAGCCAATAAAAGATTGATAATGAATATTATGTGTATGTGCTGATGGATTTGTATTACTTGTACATTGTTGACCAAAAGGGGACATTTTTCTTTTAAGTTTCTTTCATTTTCAGCTTCAGTCTCGAGTTTCCGACCTATGGTAGTTTCAGTATCAATTTTTGCTTTTTTTTTAAGCTTTTGTGATTATCCTTAGATAGTCGAACATTACCATAAAGGTATTCAAAGCTTTTTGGAATGTACAGCAACGCTACCTAGCTTTAAATCATTTCGAGTCCAGTGGCAGACAGAGGCAATGAACTCAACTTCCAGAAGTACCAGTACCAATATTTCTAAATATCGATTCTACATACAGATCTTTTTTTTTTTAAAGAGAACAGGGCTTTGACACATTAGGCGAGTAATAAAATCGTTCAGGGAATAACAGTGTCCTTGACACCGAACCTGGTGAAAGAACATTTATTTGTCATCTCTCTGCTGACGATTTGAAGATTGAATTGTCTGAGACTGAGTGGGTACGAGTGGTGTGTGTGTGTGTGTGTGTGTGTGTGTGTGTGTGTGTGTGTGTGTGTGTGTGTGTGTGTGTGTGTTGTGTGTGTGTGTGTGTGTGTGTGTGTGTGTGTGTGTGTGTGTGTGTGTGTGTGTGTGTGTGTGTGTGTGTGTGTGTGTGTGTGTGCGTGCGTGTGTGTGTGTGGTGGTGTGTGTGTGTGTGTGTGTGTGTGTGTGTGTGTGTGTGTGTGTGTGTGTGTGTGTGCGTTTCCGTGTGTGTGTGTGTGTGTGTTATGTGTGTTTGTGTGTGTGTGTGTGTGTTTTGTGTGTGTGTGTGTGTTGTGTGTGTGTGTGTGCATGTATGTGAATGTGTACACACACACACATATATATATATATATTGTGTGTGTGTTGTGTGTTGTGTGTTGTGTGTGTGTGTGTGTGTGTGTGTGTGTGTGTGTGTGTTGTGTGTGTGTGTGTGTGTGTGTTCGCACGCGCAAATAGAGAGAAGGAGAGCTTCCTGCTGTGACTAGTTTTGGGCTTGTTTGTTTGTCTGTCATCTTCATCATCATATTTGGTCTTCTCATTCAATCGTTTGAGCTGTTGCTGCTTGTTGTTGATGTTTTTGTTGTTGTTGTTGTTATTCTTCTTCTTCTTCTTCTTCTTCTTCTTCTTCTTCATCGTCGTCTTCTTCTTCTTCGTCGTCGTCTTCTTCTTCGTCTTCTTCTTCTCTCCTCCTCCTTTTTCTTCTTCATCGTGTTCTTCTATTCCCCTGCTTTTTCTTCTGGTTCTTCTTCTTTTTCTCCTTCGTCGTCCTCTATGTCTTCTTCTCGTGATCTGTATACTTTATTGTCCACCTCCTCCATTTTTTCTGTTCCTCCTTTATTTTCGTCCCCAAACTTAAATGTCATTTAGATTCATGTAACAGATTGGGACAGTGTGTCGTTTCTAAAAAAAATGCATTTGTGATGTAGCAGGGAAGGGAACTTTTTTACGCTTGTTTTTTTTCACTTTCACCTTAAACCTCAGGCATTTTAGAATCACAAACATATCGGTTTAGAATAATTCCCATGGTGATATTATGAGGGGTATTTTTAAAATTAGTCGAAAATTGCCATAAAGGTATTCAAGGCTTGCTGAAATATATAGCAACGCTACCTAGCTCTAAATAATTGCGAGTCCAGTGGCAGACAGAGGCAATGAACTCAATTTCCAGAAGTACCAGTACCAATCTTTCTAAATGTCGACTTTATTATACAGAACTTTTCTTAAAAAGAGAACAGGGCTTTGACACATTAGGCGGGTGATAAAATCATTCAGGAAACAATAGTGTCCTTGACACCGAATCCAGCGAAAGGAACATTTATTTGTCACCTCTCTGTTAACGATTTAAAGATTTAACTGTCTGAGACTGAGTTGGCAGGAGTAGTGTGTGTGTGTGTGTGTGTGTGTGTGTGTGTGTGTGTGTGTGTGTGTGTGTGTGTGTGCGCGCGCGCGCTGTGTGTGTGTGTGCGCGCGCGCTGTGTGTGTGTGTGCGCGCGTGCGTGCGTGTGTTTGTGTGTGTGTGTGTGTGTGTGTGTGTGGTGTGTGTGTGTGTGTGTGTGTGTGTTGTGTGTGTGTTTGTGTGTGTAAGTGTGTGTTTTGTGTGAGTGTGTGTGTGCATGTGTTTTTTTTTTGTTTATTTATTTATTCATTTTGTGTAGTTGGTCCTTTTCTTTTTTGTTTTCTTTTTTTTTGTTTTTTGTTTTTTAAGGAGTAAGCGTTTGGTTTCAAAAGCAACAGCAAGAACAAAAAAAAAAAACAAACAAACAAACAAACAAACAAAAACACGAAAAACACATATACACAAAAACACAACAATAACAACAGTAATAACAACACCAACAACTGTAATGGGCGCAACACGAAAATGGCACTGTTCAAAATACAGGAATCTTTTGTTTGAAACCAAACTTGCTTTATTTGTTCTTAATTTTGAACGAAAAATAACAAGACTTGAATAAAATAGTGAATCTGAGCAGCCCGTAATAACATTCTAGAAACAAAGAAATATATGTAGGATGAATTAAAATACTGAGACAAACAATAATTGATCAAAAGAAACGCACCGACAAAGAAACAAAATAGCAAAGAAGCAAACATTGACAGAAATACAACCGTGAAATTAGACAAAGCTGTGGAAACAATGACATTGCTAGGAGCAAAGTAGTAACATGACACTTAAGTCGTTTTTGCTATCAGTCATTGACTGAAAAGCTTACAAAATATTCCACCATTTATTATTTTTGTAATGATTGTTATTAATTTATAAACAGCATTTAAGATGCCTAAAATCACACAGATAAACGGTCAACGACAAAGTTATACTTAAAAGACCCACGTTGAACCAGACAGAATCAATGACTGATTTAAGTCACGTCGGAGTGAGACAGGATCATGTCCTAGACTTCTTTTTACATACACGTTTCATAACGTTGAAAACAATACATGGATAGGATCACGTGAGAAGCAAACCCAGACCCAAAATCTTTGAAAAAGATATTGTTTACAGATAATCAGAGCCTAGCACACTAACAACAACAACAACAACAACATCAACAACAACAACAGCAGCAACAACAACAACAACAACAACATCAACATCGACAACAACAGTAACAACAAAACACAAACGATTGAGAACACCACTTGTAAAAACTGCGACGTTTAAAATTGGCATCAGCGAACCCCAGACGATGAA
>CM060306.1:12200148-12217648 GCA_030674185.1 Monoplex corrugatus | reverse complement strand
GTGTGTGTGTTGAGTTTAATCTAGCAATTTTGTAAGGAAATAAGAACTGGAAAAAAAAATGTGGCCATTCTGCTCTCTATCTCCCCCCCCCCCCCCCCCACACTCAGGCATTCTTTCACCCCTAACCAAATCACTCTACCTTGAGGCACTTCCTTGCCCCAATTTCAGGATTCCTTATCATGGAGTAGCAGGCTGGGCCAGACTTCACTACAATTAGCTCCAGTCTATGCCTTGTAGATGTGTCGCCGTGTCTGCCTTAAGTCAGACAGACAACCGAGCTTAGACACAGAGGGGCCGGGCTGAAAATTACCAGGGGATAAAATGTGTCCCCAACACCGGATCAAGGGAGATGACTCATTATCTCTTCACTTCCGCTGATGGCTTGAAGACTGACAGCGTGGGATGGAGAATGCAGAGGATTTTGTTTTGGGGTCAGCACTTGAGATGCATACATGAATGAATGAATGAATGAATAAATGGATAAACAAATGAACCGATGTATAAATAAATGAATGAATGAATAATTAAATGAATAATTCAATGAATAAATAAATATCTAAGCATAGACCAGGTGCTATCCAAAGGCAAGATTGACTATAAAATGTCGCCAATAAAAAGGAAGAAAGAGAAAAAGAAAGAGAGAAAGAAAGAAAGAAAGAAACAAACAAACAAAAAAAGAAGAAAGAAAGAAAAGAAAGAAAGAAAAAAGAAAGAAAGAAAGAAAGAAAGAAAGAAAGAAAGAAAGAAAGAAAGAAAGGAAGAACGATAAAAAAATGAAAAAAATAAATCAAAACTGTGCCAAATGTAGCCAGCCATTGGTAACTCTGTCAGTAAATAAGGAAGGAAGGAAGGAAGAAATGAAGGAAGGAAGGAAGGAAGGGAGAAAGGAAGGTAGAAAGGAAGGAAGAAAGAAAGGAAGGAAGAAAGGAAGGAAGGAAGAAAGGAAGGAAGGAAGAGAGAAAAGAAAGAAGGAAGGAAAGAAGAAAGGAAGGAGGAAAGAAGGAAGGAGGAAAGGAAGGAAGGAAAGAACGAAAGAGAAAATAAATGAAGGAAGGAAGGAAGGAAGAAAAGAAGAAAGGAAAGAAGGAAAGAAGGAATGGGGAAAGAAATGAAGGAAGGAAGGAAGGAAAGAAGGAAGAAGGGAAGGAAAGAAGGAAGAAAGGAAGGAAAGAAGGAAGGAAAGAGGGAAAGAAGGAAGGAAAGAAGGAAGGGAGAAAGAAAGGAAGAAAGGAAGGAAGGAAGGAAATAAAGAAGGAAGAAAGAAGAAAGGAAGGAAAAAAGGAAGAAAGGAAGGAAGAAAGGAACACATAAGCTGTATCTGCAGATTTATGACTTATGGCATGACTTCCCTGTGTGGATCTCCATCAAACAGCACTTGTAAACTGAAACTTCCTCTGTTCTGTTTATCAACTGTTTTGTTTACCTTTTTTGTCAGATGTCCTGCATAAGTAAAGTTTTGCTTGTTTTGCCAGATGGTCTTGTGCATATTTGAAGTTCCTGTTGTAGCGTGAATTACCTCGAAGGAATTTGATGTGTGAATTGCGTAGTATGAGAACTGTCTGTAAATAAAAGGTAACTTGCGGTCGGTTTTAGTAAAAGTTGTGTGTGTGTGTGTGTGTGTGTGTGTGTGTGTGTGTGTGTGGTGTGTGTGTGTGTGTGTGTGTGTGTGTGTGTGTGTGTGTGTGTATATATATATATGTGTGTGTGTGTGTGTGTGTGTGTATTGTGTGTGTGTGTGTGTGTGTGTGTGTGTGTGTGTGTGTGTGTGTGTGTGTGTGTGCGTGCGTGTGCGTGTTTGTGTGTGTATGTGGAGGGAAGGTGATGAATAACGGTTCTTAATCCATGTGATAAAGTTTATATTTGATTAATTGTACAGTCTTATTTTACTAGTTAATGAAAAGAAATTACTAGATCATCCACATATAATATTCTTTTTTTGTTCATCACATTCACATAACTAATCTGGTGAATCACCGCAGTGTATACTGAATGATACTAGTCTAAGGATGTTGATTTAAAGTTAATTTATTATTGTTTTTTACAGTATGTTGGTAGAACGACAGTATGTGGTTCTTGTACATAATGTGGCATTTTTGTACTCAAGTTTTGAGCTTTGAAACAGTTATTTTGTAGTCCAGTAAGCTATAAACAAATTCTGTTTGACTATTTTGTGTCAGATATTGATATACGTGAAACCTAACGAATAAGGCGTGTAGAAGAAGAAAGAGAGAGAGAGAGAGAGAGGGGGGGGGCTGAGAGGGAGAGAGAAAGACAGAGAGAAATAGAGAGAGAGAGAGAAGACACAGAGAGAGACAGGGAGAGAGACAGGGAGAGAGATAGAGAAAGGGGGGGGGTGATAGAAGAACAAGATGAAAGAAAGAAAGAAAAAAAGAAAGAAAGAAAGAAAGAAAGAAAGAAAGAAAGAAAGAAAGAAAATTTACACGGAGAAGGAAACCCAAACTCATAGCAAAGTACTTTAGATTAAATATTTGCAACTGAAGACCTCATAATTTCACCCACCAGACAAAAAACAAACAAACAAACAAAAAACAAACAAAAAAAAAAAAAAAAAACACTTTATTCGTTCATTTAACTGAATACAACATTTTTCTTTCTTTTTGTGTTTCATTAGACTGCTTTCACCTCAGTTCAAACTATAACCCTGAGGCACTTTCCTTTATCCAGGAAATCAGGATTCCTTGTCTTGATGGAGCAGGCGAGATTAGGCGCTACTGCAATTAAGTAAAATCTGTACCTCGCAGAAAAGACACGTAGCTTAAGTCACAGACAACACATAGACGCAGACGTCCAGGATGAAATTTAGAAGGGCATCAAAGAGGCCTTTGCCATTATGTCGAAGGAGAACACTCATTATCTTTTCACTTCAGTTGACAATTTCAGAAATGACTAAATGAAAGTAAAATGAGTAAAGAAGATTTATGCTTTAGAGTCAGACAGTACATGTCCTTCATACTTCAATAAACAAAACAGGAAAACTCGCGCCGCGCGCACACACACACACACACACACACACACACACAAAACACACACACACACACACCACACTACACACACACACACACACACACACACACACACACACACACACACACACACACACACACACACACACCCCACACACACACACACACACACTCGGGAGGAAAGAGGTGAAATATAAGCTCTGTCGTTGTTCGTTTCTTGTCTTTTTTTCGCGTCCTACTATGAAACATGTGTTTGCGTATTTACTGATTTACTTATTAATTTCTGCATTTATTCATTCATTCGTGTTTTTGTTCATTTGATTGTTTTCCTACAACATATACAATAAACACTAACGGTTTCGCAAATGAATAAATACAAGGTATCAATATATTTCTAACAACAGCTTTGACTACGCGTGAATGGAACGACACCACCATCAGCAGCTGTGGCAGCAGCAGCAGCACGGGAAATAATTATCAACAATCTCATCGTTTTCATCGTCATTGATCAGATTCATCATCATCACCATCATCAACAGCAACATGATCACCACGACGCAAACAACGACAACCACAACAACAGCAATAATAAACAACAACAAACAAAACAATGACAACAGGACTCTGGCAGAACAAAGCTGATTCTTTCTTTATTATTCAGAGTCAACAAAAACTAATGACACACATACAATGATTCATATTCAGTAACATATTTGTATGTTTTACAGCCAGTCTCGACAAAAGACAACAAAGAGCATTTTTCATTAATTCACTATCAGTAGTATCAAAAGAAAGATAATTTTCCCCAATTTCAACACAAAGTTTATTCCGTGTGTTCATTTATATGAGAATAAAGCAGATGTACCACTAGAAAAGAAAAAAAAAAAAAAAAGAAAAGGTGAAAAAAGACAGGAAAAAGAACCAACCTTACTGGTGAGCAGTCCTGCTGCTGTGTTGCTGCTGTGTTGTTGTTGTTGTTGATGTTGTTGCTGTTTTCCAGAAAGGGCGACAATCATGTAACAAGTCATCGTTCCAAAATAAGGGAAGGATGTAAGAGAGTGATGTTAAAATGCATCGAAGGTTTGAACAATAGTTCTCTGTTAGTTTCAGTTTCAGTTTCTCAAGATGACGTCGTCGCGTCTGGCATGAAATCCACACAAGTGCCATGACTGTGATGGAGAAGATCCAGAGTGATCATGGCACAAGCCTTAAGCCTGCGCATGTACCCATGACCTGGCTGGCTAGGTCCTAAAAAGAAAACTTCTATTAAACTTAGAAAAACTTTCTAATAAGAAAATGACAACAAATAATGGATTAAAAAAAAAATCACCACATCAGTTTAATACAGGCAATAGTCATAAAACTACAGTTTCTTTGGAAAGATACATTCACGATTACACGCAGAAATGAATAACTTATGATACAGGACCGATACCAATGCATATATGTAAACAATCATACGAATTGACCATGTTTTAGTGTACTACTCAAATACAATCATGTAAATAGACTACATTGCATTTAGTCAGCATCATTGTCAAATAATTATCGTTGTAACATTCGTGATACACACCAGCATTATACTCCGTACAGATATACAGCTTACAGAGTGTATGATGATGAAGTATTAGTTATTCAAGTTGATAATAAAGGAAATTGGATTGCTCGTAGATGAAAGAGTGTACTTCTTAATAGATTGGCTAAGTTACGACGTGCAGAACACATCTAGCGATAATATTCACGAGAAAAACTGTGATGGTGTGAATGATGAGTGTGTGCTTGTGATATGTGTTTGGTAGTTAATAAGCAGTGCGCTGCGATACTGCGTGCTTGTGGCGTGGGGATCGTGTGTGTGTGTGTGTGTGTGTGTGTGTGTGTGTGTGTGTGTGGTGTGTGTGTGCTGTGTTGTGTGTGTGTGTGTGTGTGTGTGTGTGTGTGTGTGGTGGTGTGTGTGGTGTGTGTGTGTGTGGTGTGTGTGTGTGTGTGTGTGTGTGTGTGTGTGTCTATGTGTGTATGTGTGTGTGCAGTGTGTGCGTGGTGCGTGGTGTGTGTGTGTGTGTGTGTGTGTGTGTGTGTGTGGTGTGTGGTGTGTGTGTGTGTGTGCGTGTGGTGTGCGCGTGTGTACGTGTGTGCCTGTGCGCCTGTGCGTCTGTGTGTGTATATATATCTGTGTGTGTGTATATGTGTGTGCGTGTGTACGTGTGGCCTGTGCGTGTGTGTGTGGTGTCGTGTGTGTGTGTGTGTGTGTGTGTGTGTGTGTGTGTGTTGTGTGTGTGTGTGTGTGTGTGTGTGTGTGATGCCCGATGTGTGTATGTTGTTTCTTGTGTAGACATTAATGCATCGTTGCATATCTTATTTGAAATAAAACAATACACCCCAAGGAAAATACATAGATGGGGCGGGGGGCGGGGGGGGGTGAATGCTAAAGGAAATCATTCCCCTATACAACATTAGGAGCGCTGAAAAATCTAGGATGGGAAATCGGAAAACAAACAATAAAACGACTGCAAGTTTGGTTCAACGACCTGGCAAAAGTTATGATAGGAAAACAAACAAACAAGAAAACTAGTATTTAAGCATCGATATACTAAAAATGACAACGATTTTCGTAGACAGAATATTCATTTTGAAATGTTTCCACATCAAGCAGACTTCAAATACGTTCGTCTGAAAAAAAAAATAAATAAATTAAAAAAATTAAAAAAAGATGTAGATGAAAACTAATCAGCAAGAATTACAACTAGTTAGCCTTGGTCTTTTTGTACATGGTCGTTGCATAGAAATAGTACGACTGGAGAATATGACATAATTCGATTAATCTTGGAATCTATGAGTCACTGCAGTAAAACCTAACATCATACTTACAATACAAGCACAATATGAATAAAAACGTTTACCGATACATCAAACAATTTTTCCTGAAAATAAATTTTAGTCAGACAACAGCAACAATGATAATAATAATAATAATAATAATAATAATAATAATAATAAATAATAATAATAATAATAATAATAATAATAATAATATAAAATATAAACCATCACCATCATCATCATCACCATCATCATCATACTAATAATAACAATTGAAACAATAGCCACGGTAATGAAAAAAAAAAAAGGTAAACAAATACACAAAATAAACAAACAAACCACACAGAAAATTAATTTAAAAACAACAACTGTTACTTCAACAAAATAGTATATTCTTCGTATGTTCGGGGGCAGTCTTTTTGCGCATATCACTAAATACCAAAACAAGTAAATAAACATAAACAAAATGACAACCGGATAAACGTAGATGTAAGGAGAGATCATTTAACAGCCAAAACTCTCAACAGACAACCAATCAATCATTAAACCAACAAACCAAACCAACCACAAACACACAGTTAGCTTGACAATGAACCCATTACAAAGTAGCCCGCATATGCGGAAAAAATTATGTTCAGACACATTTCAATAGTTGATACACTAGAAATACTAGAAATAGAAAGCATAGGTAAGGGTTGGAGCTGAACAGCGGGAAGACTGAAGTCATGGTGATCTGTAAAAAAAAACAAAACCACGAAATCCCCTCATGCAAAATAACAGCAAACGGCACAACCTTGAGACAGGTTGATAAGTTTAAATACCTGGGAACGATCATGACGGCAGATGCAAATCAGAAATAGCAGCAGAATCGGTCAAGCCAAAACAGTATTCAAGAAGATGGCAAGCATTCTTACCAAATACGCCTATCATTAACATCAGGAAGAGAGTTCTCGAATGTTATATAGAACCAATACTGTTATACGGTTGTGAGGCGTGGACAGCAACAAGCAAAGCCATAACAAGATTGAGACAGCCAAGATGTGGTTTTAAGAAGAACTTGAAGTTCCATGGACAGCAAAAACAAAAAAAAAACGAGACAGTCTTGATGGAGGCAGACGCAAGAAGATCATTCATACGGAAGATTAGGAAAAGACAGGAACATTTATAGGCCATTTTATGAGGAAAGGGGAATTGGAGCATCTGGTCACAACGGGAAAGCTGAAGGGAAAGACAGCACCAGGTAGACCCGAGGAGAAGATTTAGACAGACTTGCAGAGTGGCTGAAGACAAAGTGGGTGGAAGAGATGCTTGAGGCAACTAGAGATAGAGACAGATGGAAGGCCATGATCGCCAACGCCAAGCGGCAAGGCACTGATGATGATGATGATGATGATGATGAGATGATGATGATGATACATTGTGAACTGTTGACTGTTATCTTTTCAATAGCAGACTACACGGTATTACCCTGCAATTCTGTTTGCAGCGATACCAAGTATGTGCTCAAATACAAATTTATTTAGAAAACAACACACACAACTTTTCAACCAAACACAATCTTAACAGCATCAATTCACCATATATCCAAACACATATTTTGTCGATGTTCGCATATACATATATCCTTCTGATCTAACTTCAAGTACAGGAAAGAAGAGGGTGACCAAAAATGTGAAATGATAATAAGAGTGTAATTATTTCAACTTTCTCTCACCACATCTTTAATAAGGTTCTTAAGTATTGAATTCAAATTACTTATAATCATACCACTACAAATGACAGTTACATATATAGAGAGTAATTATTTCAAAGTGCTGTCAGCCACATCTTCAGGGTTCCTCAGCATGAAATTCATGTTACCTGTTATTATACTACTACAAATGGCAACCACATAGATAAGTCATTGTTATAACACATGCATTACACATTTACACTTCACAAGAACGAATGGCAGTAGCCTGAGTTATAAATACTGGCAATGAAAAGCTACAGAGTTGACAAAGTGATTCTATAAACGGTGTACATACCACTTAGTAAATTTACTGATGAACGGGCGGTCAACATTCATAACAGTAGACATATATCAACTTGCTACCCTTTGTGTTTGGAATTACACATTTTGGCGTAAATCTATATTCCACAAAATTTACTACTCGGAAAATGGCAAATTACCTACTACCAAAGTATAAAATATGGCCCCAGGAAGAAAGAAAAAAAAAACAACAACAAACAAACGATGTTCTAAAAGGCAAAAATCATCATGTATGTTTTGAACCGACAAAATGAAAGCATGTATGGTGGAGGTCATCGCTTTGATGTCTATTTATTTACGAGATTTTATAAATTTAAAAAAAAAAAAAAAAAGAAGAAAATGGAGGGGGGGGGGGGGAGGCGGATGCCTTTGGGGATGGGGAAAGGTAAAACAGAGATGCTTATAGTTTGTGTGGTAGGTGACGTATTTGGAGAGTAAAGGGAAGCAACTGCTTTTGTAAAGAAGACAGATTTTCACACCTCATTACACGTTCTTGTCTGCAAGTTGTGTGTGTGTGTGTGTGTGTGTGTGTGTGTGTGTGTGTGTGTGTGTGTGTGTGTGTATGTGTGTGTGTGTATGTGTGTGTGTGTGTGTCTGTGTGTGTGTTGGTGTGTGTGTGTGTGTGTGTGTGTGCGCGTGCGTGTGTGTGTGTGTGAGTGTGTGGTCTGTGTGTCGTGTGTTTGTGTTTGTGTCGTGTCTGTGTGTCTGTGTACGTGTCTGTGTGTCAGAGAGAGAGAAAGAGATAAGAGACAGAAACAGGACAGACAGACAGACAGAGAATCAAACAGACAGACTAACAGACAGAGAGGAAGAGAGGGAGAGAGGAGAGAGGAGAGAGAGAGAGAGAGAGAGACACACACACACACAGAATGAGAGAGACAGAGACAGAGACAGACAGACAGAGACTGAGACTGAGACAATGACAAAGAGAGACCTGTGACTGGTTACAGAAGATGGAATAGGAAGGTGCTGACCGATAGCTAAATGATCTGTCTGGAATGCCAGAAGTCCCACTTCCTTAGACTGAGGCCTGAAGAAGACATTGGGCGATTGTAAGTCTTGCTTTGATGGAACGAAAATGATCAGAAGCGTCTCTCTCTCTCTCTCTCTCTCTCTCTCTCTCTCTCTCTCTCTCTCTCTCTCTCTCTCTCTCTCTCTCTCTCTCTCTCTCTCTCTCTCTCTCTCTCTCTCTGTGACTTGTGGTGTGTGTGTGCGCTGCGCTGCGGTGTGTGTGTGTGGGTGTGGTGTGTGTGTGTGTGTTGTGTGTGCGTGTGTTTTGGTGTGCATGGAGTGCGTCGTGGTGCGTGTGTGTGTGGTCGTGTGTGTGTGCGTGCGTGCGTGGTGCATGTGCGCGTGTGTATTATGTGTATGTGTGTGTGTGGTGTGTGTGTGCGTGTGTGCGTGCGTGCGTGCGTGCATGTAGCGTGTATGTATGTGTGTGCGTGCGTGCGTGCGTATGTGTGTGTGTGTGTGTGTGTGGTGTGTGTGTGTGTGTGTGTGTGTGTGTGTGTGTGTGTGTGTGAGTGTGTGTGTGTGTGTGTGTGTGTGTGTGTGTGCGTGGTGCATGTGCGCGTGTTGTATGTGTGTGTGCGTGCGTGCGTGGTGTGTGTGTGTGTTGTGTGTGTGCGTGTGTGTGTGGTGTGTGTTGTTGTATGTATGTGTGTGTGTGTGTTGTGTGTGTGTGTGTGTGTGTGTGTGTGTGTGTGTGTGTGTGTGTGTGTGTGTGTTTTGGGGTGTGTGTGTGTGTTGCTTGTGTGTACATGTAATCCTTTCGATTAGTTCCACTTTCTGACTCAGTAACATACCCATCAAATGAGTACACACCAGGATGCTGTACGAAGAAAAGGACAATGTGTATTGTGTTATTTTCACCCCCATATTTGTATTCTTTCGCAATGCACTCAGAGATTAGTTGGTTGTTACAGATTCACATAAGCTAGTAACAGAATATTTTTATTTCATGGGAAATCACTTATTTCCTTTTCACTGTATCATTACTGTTAAAAAAAAAAAAGTCAACCTCACTACTTCTTGATATATAGTCATGCTTGTTTTCAGTCTATTTCTTATAGTTTTATTTGTTTATTATGCGTATCAAACAGTTTCTTCCATTGCTGGGTGTTGTTATTGTTGTTGTTGTTGTTTTGTTGCTTTGTGTTGTTGTTGTTGTTGTCTTGTGTTGTTGTTGTTTTGTTGTTGTTGTATTGATTTTGTTGACATTGCTCTTTTAATCGACGATATCTTATCTACATTACGTTTTGAGTGTAGTTGTTATTCAACTACGGTCACAAAAAAAAAAAAAAAAAAAAAAAAACATCGGCAGAGAATGATTTGTCTCCACTATCAGCTATGAGACGACTGCAATAAGTACAAATCCTAAGAAGCACGAGATTTAATTTTCATTTCCCTTTGACATACTTCAATTGTTCAAGTTGCTTAATGAGGCTCCCAAGCTGATGTTTCCTTTGGTTTGCTGTTACCGACAAGCGGTTCATTCTTATTTTCAACAACAACGCGGATCCGAATGGGTCGCGCACGCATAAACACCCACCCCCACCCTTTTTGCTTGGCGATCTGGTTACTGTGTGGCTTCGGGAGCTGGTTAATAGATCAGTGGTGAGGTATTGTTGATCTGGGTCCCTTATCCAGCACCTGCTCGGTGTTCTTGTTAGCCACCCACGAGGAACAGTAGTGATATGTTTGGTCCAGTGCGATTTGTTAATTAATGCGCTTGCTACGAAACGCTTTCTCAGAAATTGTGTTAATAACAATGACGCCAGGTGGGATATGGCACACTGAATATCAATCAAAGATACTCTATCCGATATATAGGGGGAAAAGTATTGCACAAACCAACAACCAACAGATAATAATAATAATAATAATACTACTATAATAATAATAATAATAATAATAATAATAATAATAGTGATAATAATAATAATAATGATAATAATAATAATAATAATAATAATAATAATAATAATGATAAAAATAATAATATTATAATAATAATAATAATAATATAATAATAATAATAATAATAATAATAAATAAATGACTTTTATATAGCGCTATTCTCCTACACATAGGAAGAGACTCTTTGCGCATTACATTAAAAGTTCATATTTTCCCAGTCAGCCCTGTGCCTAGTGTTCAATCATACTAACTCCCACTCCTAGTCCCTCCCCCCTCTCCAAAATGCAGCCATAGATCCCTTTTGGCTGTAAAAAGAACATCAACACATAAATGAAAGTCACATATTGTTCATGTTTTGACATAACACAAGTGATATTAGAGGGAGATAATTCAAGTGTATTATAACAATGTAAACCGATCGGATCTCAGTTTTCTCCCCTCTACTGGTATTTCTTTTGACCTAGGAAAGATCACTGGAATAATGTTTGATGGTATAGTCATGTATATAATTATATTTGTTGATTTTTTTTCTTTGTTTGTTTTTGTTCATTTCAAACCCAAATCGTCGATACATATTGCGCTTTGCAATATGTTTGTTTTCTTACAACTGTTGTGGGCACTCGATTTTGCGAATGGGTGTACACATAATATTGCATTTTCGTATTGTGTGTATGCTTTGTGTGTGTGTGTGTGTGTGTGTGTGTGTGTGTGTGTGTGTGTGTGTGTGTGTGTGTGTGTGTGTGTGGTGTGTGGTGTGTGTGTGTGTGTTTCCATAAGTAACCGAACAATGACACAGCTTACAGGATATTCAGTGCACGTGTTTGATATTCTAGAGCGTATGTACTTTCTAAGTGGGAAGCGGAGTGGAGGTGTGGGCACTAAGCAGATGTGCACAATGTGTTGATGTGGGGGGGATATGAAAAACACTTAACGCTGTATCCACCAGGTGATACACAAGCAGTTTCGAACCTACATATTTTTAACCGAAAGATTAGTATTCTGACCATGCGACTAATACGTCCATCACTGGGGATTCATTATCATGCATCGTGTGTCTGTTATTGTATTATGTTTTGTTCTGACTAATACACCGATTCACTAAGCACAGTGTTAAGTGTCTAATTAACGCAAATTTATTTGTGCACAATTTATAGATACGACACACTTTCTGCTATAAATGGATGTGTCCATGCCCAAATATAGCTTCTCTTCATGCTTATGGCTTCTATTGGACTGTCTCTGCTTACAACTCATAAAACCATCGCCAATTTCAAGAACTTAATTAATGCAAATTTATCTGGGCACATTTTATAGACACCACACCCTCGCTGCTATAAATGGATGTGTCCATGCCCACATACAGCTTCTCTTCATGCTTATGGCTTCTATTGGACTGTCTCTGCTTACCACTCATGAAGTCCTCGCCAGTTTTAAGAACTCAACTAATGCAAATTTATCTGGCCAAATATATATACATGACAGTCTCGCTGCTGTTACGTGAATAGTCCACGCCCACACACATCTTGCCTTTATGCTTATGGCTTCTATCGGACTGTCTATGTTTGTCACTCATAAAGTTATCGCCAATTTTAAGTATTTAATTAATATGAGCTTATCTGGCCAGATAAATAGACATGGCACTCTCGCTACCGTTACCTGAATAGTCCATGCCCACATGCAGCTTTCCTTCATGCTGACGCTTTTTATTGGACTTGTCTGTGCACATCACTCATAAAGTCATCGCCGGCTTTAAGTACTTAACTAAGGTGAAATTATCTGGGAAAATAAATAGACATGACACTCTTGCTGCTGTTACCTGAGCTGCCCACGCCCACATACAGCTTTCCTTTATGCTTACAGCTTCTGTTGGACTGTCTGTGCTCGTCATTTATAAACATCATCGCCAATTTTAAGTACTTAACTAAGTGAATTTATCTGGGCAAATAAACAGACATGGCACTCTCGCTGCTGTTGCCTGAGTAGCCCACACCTACATACAACTTTCCTTATGCTTACGGCTTCTGTTGGACTGTCTGTGCTCGTCATGTATAAACGTCGTCGCCAATTTTTAAGTACTTAACTAACGTGAATTTATCTGGGCAAATAAATAGACATGGCACTATCACTGCTGTTACCTGAGCTGCCCACGCCCACATACAGCTCCTTCGTGTTTACGGTTTCTATTGGACTGTCTGTGCTCGTCACTTATGTACGTCATCGCCAATTTTAAGTACTTAATTTAACAAATGTGAATTTATTTGGGAAAATAAATAGACATGACACACTTTTGCTGCTGTTACCTGAATAGTCCACGCCCACATACAGCTTTCCTTCGTGTTTATGGTTTCTGTTGGACTGGCTGTGCTTGTCACTCATAACATCTCCACCAATTTTAAATACTTAATCAATGTTAATCTATTAGGGCAAATATAATAGACATGACACTCTCACTACTGTTACCTGAGCTGCCCACGCCCACATGCAGCTTCTTCGTGTTTACGGTTTCTATTGGACTGTCTGTGCTTGTCACTCATGACGTCTCCACCAATTTTAAATACATAACCAATGTTAATCTATTTGGGCAAATATATAGACATGACACTCTCACTACTGTTACCTGAGCTGCCCACGCCCACATGCAGCTTCTTCGTGTTTACGGTTTCTATTGGACTGTCTGTGCTTGTCACTCATGACGTCTCCACCAATTTTAAATACATAACCAATGTTAATCTATTTGGGCAAATATATAGACATGACACTCTCACTACTGTTACCTGAGCTGCCCACGCCCACATACAGCTTTTTTTTTCATGCTTGCGGCTTCTCTTGGACTGTCGATGAATGTCATCCATTCAGTCATCGTCATATTTAAATACTTAACTAATGTGAATTTATCTGGGCAAATATATAGTCATGACACTCTCGCTACAGTTACCTCAGTAGTGCACGCCCACATACAGCTTTTCTTCGTGCCGACAGATTCTATTGGACTGTCTCTGCATGTTATTCATTAAGTCATCGCCATCTTTAAGTACTTAACTAATCTGAATTTATTGGGTAAATATGACTGATGCTTCTGGTTACGATCAACTTTTATCAACTGATAAACGTTTATTTAGTTTTGTTTTATTCGAAATATTCCTTGGCATGCTCAAAATGTCACACTGTGTCAACACGTCACTCTCAGCTTTCAAATGGTCATTTTATATTTTTGTTTCATGTAATGCATACCAACTGCTTGCAACATTACATTTACTCATGCGCGTGCCTGAAGTAATAGCAGTAACTCGATGCATTATTCACGGTGCCAGGTTCATTTTCAGCCAAGGAATAATTCCCCCAAAACATTTTAATCTTCCAAACTCATAATTGTGAAAGTTAATGCAATTGTACTACATCCAGTATCGAAACGTATCGATTATCAAACATTATGGATGACACGTGATTCAAATGCATACACAATATATACAGTCATGCTAGGACTTCTTTTTTCGTATCATTCTACCAAGACTAATGGTATGGTCTGGAGCTAAGATGTGTTGTAATACCATGAACAATACACAGCACATAAAATATACCAGTAACATATTTTTTTGGCATATGTACATGAGTAATGGAAGATGTGGGATGCCTGGCAAATTAAAAAAAAACAAAAAAACATTGCGGGATATTAGTTTTTTGAATCAAATGACCAGCATGGAATATAATACAACAGCAAGGACTGGAGTAGACATAACCCTGATTCTCACTGTGCACAGTTTCAAACACCAGACCTCTGGCAGAGACGGCCATGTATAATTGTTGAAAGTTACAGTTTGGACAGATTCATGAAACAACCAAACAACAAACTTCACGTCATTTCAACTGCTTACATGACACTTTCGCTGCTGTTACCGGAAGAGTCCACGCCCACATACAGCTTTCCTTCGTGCTGACGGCTCTTATTGGACTGTCTCTGCACGTCACTCATAAAGTCTCCACCAACCGCACACGTGTAGCTCGGTGATCGACGTATTCTCCAAGTCCCGCCCCCTTCTGACCGCGAATCGCAGTTATCGTCAGCGAGGAGGCGATCTGATTCGTAGAAACCATCACGTGACGCGTGGCGACGTGCTGCTCCGTTATACTGTGAATAATCTGCATCTTGGTGCCCGACCTGCCTCGTGATATCCGGTTCTGTGTACCCTGTTGCCCCGATGCTGGAAAAGAAGGTACAAACTGTTACGTAAATGTATATTGTCACATTTTCTAACATTATGCAGGTTTCAGATTTTCTGTATATCATCATCATCATTATAAGAAAGAAAGTCGAAGGACCACCCATAATGAAAGATGAAGTTAGAGCAGAATTGGAAAAAAAAAGATGAAACCAGGAAAAGCCCCAGGACTAGACAGTATTAACAAGATAACAAGATTTTATTTTAGCCCAGTGCACAGACACAAGGAAAATGTTTTGGCTATACATACAATCACACTCACACCTCACAACAATGATAATATTCAATATCGTAGAGACATATTCGTCAGTCATCCAAGGAATCGAAGAAAACACACACACACACACACAAACACACACACACACACACACACACACACACACACACACACACACACACACACACACATACACACACACACACACACACACACACACACACACACACACACACACACACACACACACACACACAAATACACACACGCGCGCGCGCGCGGGACTTAAACAACTTAAACAACATAAGATAAAAAATATTTTCTTACTTCCCTTCTCCCTCCTCACATGCACAAGACTAAAATCCAAAGACAGGTAAAAAAAAGCTCTGATGTATAACAAAATATTTTGTAAGAGTACATTCTATCACGAGTTGAGAAAAAAACAAAAACAAAAACAAAACAAAAAACATCGCTATGATCCAAGCCTGGAGAATTAAAACAGTTTATTAGTTAACATTAATAACAGATAAAAGACATATAAGTCAGCATATAGATCAGGACATAGCACTGAAACTGCTTTATTGAAAATTGTGAACGATCTTCTGACATCCCTTGATGATGGTGACATTTCTCTTCTCTCTCTCTTAGATTTGTCTGCTGCCTTCGACACTATAGACCATGAGATACTGCTTTGGCGCCTCCACAACTGCTACGGAATTTCCGGCTCCGCTCTCTCCTGGTTTCAGTCATATCTCTCTGACCGCACACAGACTGTATCTGGAAATGGCTTGCCCTCACCTCCCTCAGCCCTCAGATATGGCGTTCCTCAAGGATCCGTCCTGGGTCCAGTTCTCTTTGTTTTGTACACGCAGCCTCTCGCAAATATTATTCTCCGCCATTCTGTATCACATCATAGCTTCTCAGATGACAATCAAATTTACAATTCTGGTCCCATCTCTAATGTAAACAACATCGTACAAACCACTAAAGCCTGCATTTCCGACGTGAAAGACTGGATGACTTGCAACAAATTACAACTAAACCAAGACAAAACTGAAATGATTTTCATTACTCCTAAAAAACTTCTCAACTGTGCCTTAATTCCATCTTCCATATCACTGAATGGGACAGACATCACCCTCTCCCAAAAAGTTAAGAATCTAGGTGTCACCATCGACAACACTCTTAACTTTCAGCAGCATGTCTCAAACATCTGTCGTGTCTGTTACCTTGAACTTCGTAGAATAGGTTCCATCCGTCATCTCCTTACTCTCGAAGCTACTAAAATATTAGTTTGTGCTTTCGTTCTTTCTCGTCTTGACTATTGTAATTCCCTTCTGTCTGGTTCCCCAAAACAGCTCCTTGACAAACTTCAGAAAGTACAGAACCATGCCGCTCGGCTAGTATTTCGGTCTTCCAAATTTCAGCATGTCTCTCCTCTTCTCCAAGACTTGCATTGGTTACCTGTGTTGAAAAGGATCCAACATAAAATTGCTGTTCAGTGCTTCAGATACTTCGACAATTCTATTCCTCTTACCTGTCTGAATATCTTCAACTATACGTTCCATCTCGTCATCTTCGTACCTCAGCCGATACCCGCTTATTTCGAATCCCAACTTTTCGAACAAAATCATATGGTGAGCGATCCTTTTCTTTTCAAGCCCCTTCCTCATGGAATTCACTTCCCTACCCGCTGAGGCACAAAACAAGTCTTCAGTCATTTAAATCTGGCTTGAAAACGCATCTCTTTCCTCTCTGAAATTTATTAACCTAAAAGAGCTATGCTGTCTGCGCGCTAGCGTGCTTCTGTGTATGTTATTGCTGTGCGCCTATAGATATGTCTCGGGGTGGGAGGAGGATATGTGTGTGTGTGCCAGAGAGTAGGTACTAATATTTGATATTATTAACGGTGTGTATGTGCTTGTGGGATGGAGTGACAGAGGTCCGCCATGTATGATGAAAATTATATTAGGCCTATGTTTCTATGTTCGATGTAATGTGTATTGTACAGTTTGTAAGCGCTTAGGGCTTTCCAGAAAGATTAGGCGCTCTAAATGCCCTTAATAATAATAATAATATAAACTTACAGATAAAAGACATATAAACTTCCTTCTAATAACTATCACCGAATTTCCATAAGCCTTCCCTCGAGTACGCAGACTATAAACATTAGACTTCAAAGACAAGACAAATAGCTCTTGTAAATTTGGTTAAGAATAAGTTCATCACAGGGTGAGAGAAAACTGTGTAAACTAAGACACAAATGTGAAATGCAAATCATTAACACATCAGTAACAGCCAGAGGATGTAATGA
>CM060306.1:12177648-12192648 GCA_030674185.1 Monoplex corrugatus | reverse complement strand
GAAGAAAGAAGAAGAAGAAGAAGAAGAAGAAGAAGAAGAAGAAGAAGAAGAAGAAGAAGAAGAAGAAGAAGAAGAAGAAGAAGAAGAAGAAGAAGAACAAGAAGAACAAGAACAAGAACAAGAAGAACAAGAAGAAGAAGAAGAAGAAGAAGAACAAGAAGAAGAAGAAGAACAAGAAGAAGAAGAAGAACAAGAAGGAGGAGGAGGAAGGAGAGAAGAATGAAAACAAGAAGAGGAAAACAGAAAAGAAAAAAGAGAAGAAGAAAGAGTATCATTTTGAACATAGCTGGTGACACGTGCTTTGTTTACACATTCAGATTTTGATCATCTGGAAAACTGACCAATGAAACAGCCAGACAGGATTACCCGTTCCCTTTGTCTAAGGTGCATTTCCAAGAATGCCAGGCACGCTTATGTTAATCCATTCCTTTACATTCGAATATCTCTTTCTCCATCGACCACAGAGACGGACGTCCTAGAAAGAATCCCAAGAGATTTTCTATTGCTTTTTTTTTCTGAACAGCATTCCACAATGAATGGCATGACCAAAGCAAACAGGCTTTGCTGGCTTCATTGTCGCAAAGACAAGGTTCATGCAAGCCAGTTAAAAAACTGATCCTGTTACGCACACATTCGTTGGTCTTGTGCATGTGCATAAAACAGGGAATGCAGAGCATTTTCCCTGAGGTATTTCACCCCCAAAAATCATGATTTATGTCTTTGAGACAGGAAGTAGTGCTAAAGTTTCCAAACAAAAAAGTTTCTTCTAATCCATTGTCTCTCGTCTGTGAGTGGTTGCAGCCGAGGTAAAATCTGTTCTATACAATGATTTTCTTTTGGTAGTGTGGAGACGGATGGAGATCATGAATGTCTTCACAGTTTACATAATTATGGTGAGCGAACCAGTATGTACGGAAACGTATAAGCTGGTACAACTATCTTCACCTTATGGAATCTATCACACCACATCACATAATTAGAAATGATGGTGATGATGATGATGATGATGATGATGATGATGATGATGATGATGATGATGATGATGATGAGATTAACAACAACAACAACAACAACAACAACAACAATAATAATAACAATAATAAAAAATAAAAATAATAATAATAATAATAATAATAATAATAACAACAACAACAATAATAATAATAGTAATAATAAAAATAATAATAATAATAATAATAATAATAATAATAATAATAATAATAATAATAATAATAATAATAATAATAATAATAATAAAATAATAATAATAATAATAATAATAATAATAATAATAATAATAATAATAAAAACAACAATAATGATAGTAATGATAATAATAAAAATAATAATAGTGATAAAAACAATAGTAATAATAATAATAATAAAAACAATAATAATAATAACAATAATAACAATAATAATAATAATAATAATAATAACAAAGAAAACAATACCACGATGACGACGTCGACGTAGACAATGAGGATGATGATGACGATGATGATGATGATGACGATAATGAGGAGGATGACAACGAAGACGAAGATGATGATCATGATCATGATGAAAATGATGATACCATATGATAATGATAAAACACAAGAACAAGAAGAAGAAAATGAAGAAGAAGAAGAAGAAGAGAAGAAGAAGAAGAAGAAGAAGAAGAAGAAGAAGAAGAAGAAGAAGAAGAAGAAGAAGAAGAAGAAGAAGAAGAACAACAACAACAACAACAACAACAACAACAACAACAACAACGACGACGACAAAAAGAAGAAGAAGAAGAAGAAGTAAGAAAAGGAGAAGGAGGAGGAGGAGGAAGAAGAAGAGGAGAAGAAAGAGTAAGATATCTAACCATTCTCCAACAGCTGGAAGATCACTGTGTTGATTTTCTCGATCCAAGGGTTGTTGTGGCCAGGTGGAAAGGCCACTCCATAGCCCGTCATGGCGTACCAGTTGCCCACAGTGCGCAGACGACAGCCAGGGTCTTTGCCAACATAGTAGTCAAGCACTGTAGCATCGTAGATGAATGCCTGGATCTTTCTGAGGAATGGACATACACACGTACAGCAAACGTTACATATACATATACAAAAACGTTACATTCGCACGTACAGCAACGTTACGTACACATGTACAGCAATGTTACATACACATGACAGCAATGTTACATACACATGTACACAATGTTACATACACATGTACAGCAGTGTTACATACACATGTACAGCAATGTTACATACACACGTACAGCAATGTTACATACACATGTAAAAGCAATGTTACATACACACGTACAGCAATGTTACATACACATGTACAGCAATGTTACATACACATGTAAGCAATGTTACATACACATGTACAGCAAGTTACATACACAGTACAGCAATGTTACATACACATGTACAAGCAATGTTACATACACACGTAAGCAATGTTACATACACATGTAAAGCAATGTTACATACACATGTAAGCAATGTTACATACACATGTACAGCACTGTTACATACACATGTACAGCAATGTTACATACACATGTAAAGCAATGTTACATACACATGTACAGCAATGTTACATACACAGTACAGCACGTTACAACACACTAAACAGCAAATTACATACACATGTACAACAACGTTACATACATGTACACACGTACAGCAATGTTACATACACATGTTCAACAATGTTACATACAAACGTTCAGCAATGTTACATACACACGTAACAACGTGACATACATATGTACCGCAATGTTACATACACATGTTCAACAATGTTACATACAAACGTACAGCAATGTTACATACACAGGTAGAGCAACGTGACATACATATGTACAGCAACGTCTGGTGTTTCTTTTTGCACAGTATTATAATATATGGCTGGGTTTTTTTTCTTCGATAATGACTCCAGACTCTTTTTTATGATAGATAAAGGATATTATTCTAAGAAAGTGAAACAGCATTCACAGTTTACTTTCTTGATTTGCGGCACACGATATGTATTGATTCCGAATCTGGTTCATTTCTATGTATTCTGCATTTTGTGTTTAATCTGCTTTCAGTTTGGAGATGATTCAACATGCAATAAACAACAACTCACGAGTAAGTTGTAATCATTATTCCCTGATTTGCTTGACCCCAGTGTTTACCCTCGGATATGTTGATATTACATCACGTTGATAATTATGATAACAACATTGATGCTATTTCTTTTCTTGTCCATACTATCTGATGATACTTTGTATAACAAATAATGGTTGCAAAAACATTAACAACATTACTCGCACGTTTGCGAAGTGATATTCTGTTGGTATTACTTTTGTTACAACATTCTGTACAAAGCAATAGGAACAATAACATTACCAGGAAAGCTAAGACCAGAACTGCCTTGGGTGTAAATTCATACTGTCAATATTTCAAAATTCGTGATAGCTCAGAATTCAAGCGAAAAACAGACATCAATGTCAACATGTATGTTTCCACTTTAAAGACATCAACTGGTTTGTGATCATGCTTGTGGGAATAACAATAATGTAATCTCAGAACTGATGAACAGCATCGTGGTTGACCTTCGCAATCTCTTTATCGAGTATCCACTCTAAATACACCAAACTGATTTGTAGTCATGCTTGTGAGCATTCAATGGTCTCATCTCTGAACAGATTAAGAGCATCATGGCTGACTTTGCCAATCTCTTTATCGAGTGTATATGACCCTTCAACATGGAATGAGTTGATATGTGCCTGGCCAAGTTTTGAGATCGAGCCGAAAGAACTGTGAGGAGTGTTAAGTCTCGTTTTTCTTGTTTTGTTTCCATTCATCTAAGATCACTAATTTGTACATCAGTGAAGCGTTAATGCGATAGTTTACTTCTTTCAACTAAGCAGGTGTGTACTAAAACACCACTTCTGTCAGTTTGGGTTGCAAAATCGCACTGAAACCAGCCATTTGTGTCTATCCTGTTCTCCCTGCCAGCAGAAGTGAACCCTGTCTTGCTGCATACCGTTGAAAAGCATGGGATTCTGGCTTTATAAAAATTATTAGTCTTGACTGGCTAAGTTAAGAACAGAGACCGAATGAACGTGCGGCAAATAATAGGTTAGTTTGACTTTCTGAGAAGTTTATCCCCATTTTTTCTGAAAACATCGATTTCATGGGATGCTGTCTTCAAACCGTGTAGATCACCACCCATTCGTTCGATTTGAAAATGGTTTCCACGATTGGAAAGAGCGTACTTTGGTTTTCTTTAAGAACAGTGTTCAATGTCAAAATCATCAAATAATACACGTAGATGCATCCAGTAATGGAGGGTCACATATTTCCTGAGAGGAAACAAATATCATGGAAAAGATTTTTCATGAACATTACAGACTCACCCTGACTTCACAGCTTCAATACCGATATTGACACCAGGTTTGTTGTAAGGCTTCATGTAGCTGTACATCTTGGGATGGTTGTTCCGGATGTTGGTCTCTGTGTTTCCTTCAGGAACGTGGCGTATTTGAAAGGAGGATTCATATGTGTTGGGTGTTGAAGCTGCCAAAAAAATGCACAAATATATCAGGGATTACAGGCATCGTTGAGGTAAACGAAGGTGTAAAACAAATGTGTGGTTATAAAAGAATGCGTAGTCATGGGTCTAAATAAAGCTTTTTTTCAATACTGTTCAAAGCATTAAAAAAACAACAACAAAAAAAGGGAAACGTCATGCGCTAAACAATTTCGGCTTACGAATACTTACAACCGTAGTATTGTATAATTTATAATACAGTGTATCCCAACAAGTCTATACATGATGACATTTATAAGGCACAAACCGCTGTACAGAAACAGCTCTTGTTCACATAGTCAGGGCACGTCTTCT
Organism: Monoplex corrugatus; assembly: GCA_030674185.1. NCBI lineage: Eukaryota > Metazoa > Mollusca > Gastropoda > Littorinimorpha > Ranellidae > Monoplex > Monoplex corrugatus. The sequence continues at coordinate 12,187,776 of CM060306.1, read as the reverse complement.
TGCTTCTAACGCTGATACAATTTCTCTCCTGATATTCCTCGATCTGTGTGCTGCATTTGCTGTTATTAATCACTCTACATTTATCTTTCATCTTGAACACACTTTTGGAATTCATGGTACTACTCTTTCTTGGTTCTTATCCTATCCGTCAGATCGCTTTCAGTCAATTGTTGTCAACATAAATCAGTCTGAGCCTGTTCGGCTTTCCTGCAGAGTTCCTCAGGGATCTGTGTTAGGCCTTGTCCTGTTCACCCTTTATACTTCAACCCTAGCCAACATCATCAATCAGCATGTCATGAAACATCGATTTACAACTACAGAAAAGCACCATCCTGAAAATACCGCCTTCCTTAGAAGCATCAACTGCTACGTTGATATCCAGAACTGGATGACACAAAATAAACTACAGTTAAATGGTGATAAAACCGAAGCCATGCTTGCAGGTAACAAAAATGAAACTGCCTCTATCACACTGAATGCTATCCAGCTATGGTGAAAATATCATCTCTCTCTCTCTGATTTCTGCCAAGAACCTGGGTGTGACCTTGGACAACATTCTTTCTAAGCAAAAGTTTCTGACCCAGGCCTGCCAATCATGCTACTGTCAGATTCCACGCATTGGTTACATACCAATATTTTTCAAATGTGACTGTATCTAAGCTTGTGATATATCTCTCATGTTGTCTTGTCCTGGTTACTTTAGTGATCTCCTTACTGGGCTACAGCTTCTTCTCTCCTGTGTCTGCAACGCATACGAAAACATAGCTGTTCGTCTTGTCCTCAAAAAGAAAAGAAAGGGTAATCATTTCAGTCTTCTCCTTCGCTCTCTTCACTGGTTGCCCGTCTTAAAGAGAACAGAATGTAAGCTGGATACCTAGTGTTACAAATCTATTCACCGGTCTGCTCCATCATATCTTTTCGACAACATCAACATTTATACGCCAACTCGCAGATTGCGCTCACAGGTCCCTAGAGTTAAACTATCAAGTGCTGGCCAGCGTTCTTTCGCTGTCTCAGGACCTCAGCCTGGGATACATTTCTGCTCTGCCTTTACATTAAACCTACCCTTTCTCCCTTTAAATCCAAGTTAAAACCCCACCTTTTTCTCAACAATAAATTCTACAACTACTCATTTCCTTCAGTCTGTGTATGTAATATTGTAACGTGGTCTTTGTCTATTGTATGCGTATGCCTGGTGCGTGAGTGCGCTTTGCTTTGAATGTCAAGAGTTGGTGCCTTATACATACTGTAATGATATATATATATATATATATATATATATATATATATATATATATATATATATATATATACAGAGTCAAAAAGGTCAGAATTGAGGAACCCACGATACATAAGAGAGACACAGTGGAAATACTGTTTGATTATCATCATTATCATCAGGTGCCTTGCCACATGGCGTTGGCGATTATGTCTTCCATCTGTTTCTATCCTGTGTTGCCTCTTCCACCCTCTTTGTCTTCAGCCATTCTCCAAGTCCGTCCAATATCTTCTCCCTGGGTCTACCTGGTGCTCTCTTTCCCTCCAGCTTCCCGTGGTGACCAGGTGCTCCAATTCCCCTTCCCTCATACAATGGCCTCTAAATGTTTCCTGTCTTTTCCTAATCTTCCTTATGAATGATCTTCTTGTGTCTGCCTCCATCAAGACTGTCTCGTATGTTTTCTCTTTCTGTCTATGGGACTCTCAACATTCTCTTAGAAACCATATCTCGCCTGCCTCAATCTTGTTCTGGCTTTGCTTGTTGGCTGCCCACGCCTCACAACGATATAACAATATTGGTTCTACATAACATTCAAGAACTCTCTTCCTGACGTTAATTGAGAGGCATTTGTTGGTAAGAATGCTTTTCATCTTCTTGAATGTTGTTTTAACTTGGACGATTCTGCTGGCTATTTATGACGTGCATCTGCCGTCTGGTGAAATGATCGTTCCCAGGTGTTTAAACTTATCAACCGGATATACTGTAGGGTCAAATAATCCGCCACCCTTCAACATCTGCAAGTACTCACACAATTACGTACATAAGAAACCAAAAATGACTTCAACCTTATAAACGGCAGGACCATACTCACCCTCCAGTCCTGAATACCAGACAGGTCGTAGTACTCCTCTTTGGTGATCATGAAGGCGGCCAGGTTGGCTGTGTAGGACGAGAGGAAGACCAAGGCAAACAGGGCCCAGATGTTGGCCAAGAAACGACTTGAAACCCCCTTGGGGCCGTCCGTATCCACTGCAGCACTGAAGAGCATGGCCCAGATCATCCAGAAAGATCGGAACAGCGAAAACTTGTGATCTGAAACGTCATGGATGTTTGGAGACTTTGGCGGGACACATGTGAGAGTAAGAATTAAACTCGATTCTTTTTGTCTGGTTTTTGTTTAATCACAAATCAGTAAAAAAAAAAATAAGCAAAGAGACTAATACAACAGAATAAAATGAAATGCACGCGATTCTCTAGACAAATAAATACCCCTCTGTGTTCTTATCCTCTGCCACATTATGTGTATCCATCTGACAACTAAGAATAGTATATACACACAGCCGTATGGCTAGAATATCATAAGCTTCTCTGATCATACAAAGCAAAGATATGTTGATATGACAAACTTAGCTAGGTATTATACCCTCTTCTCCTGGATAAACTTCTCTGATCGCATAAAGCAAAGCAATGTTGATATGAAAAACAGGTAAGCATTATACCCTCTTCTCCTGTATAAACTTCTCTGATTTTAAAAAGCAAAGCAATGTTGATATGAAAAACTTAGCTAGGTAAGCATTATACCCTCTTCCCTGTATAAACTTCTCTGATTTTAAAAAGCAAAGCAATGTTGATATGAAAAACTTAGCTAGGTAAGCATTATACCCTCTTCTCCTGTATAAACTTCTCTGATTTTAAAAAGCAAAGCAATGTTGATATGAAAAACTTAGCTAGGTAAGCATTATATCCTCTTCTCCTGTATAAACTTCTCTGATCGAATAAAGCAAAGCAATGTTGATATGAAAAACAGGTAAGCATTATACCCTCTTCTTCTATGCAAAAAAACCCCACACTTCTCTGGTCGCATAAAGCAAATATATGTGACCTGTTCTCACGAATGGGGTCACAACTTAATTTTGGGGGGTATAGAGATATTTATATCACCGGAAAGCAGACAAAATGCTCTTTCCAATGATGTATAATTCAACTGTCTAAATGGAAAATCGAGCGAGTTACATTAATTTAAAGGGAGTGGGTGATGGGACGGCCATTTTGAGAAAAGCAGAGTTAAAGAAGGAAAACAAAATTCTCTGCTTTTTCCTAAGCAACCAGTATTCTATCTTCATCAAACTTAGTGAAGTGATAGATAAAGTGGTTCTGCACTACATACTAGCTATTTCGCGATCTGATTCCAACGGTATGCGATATGCTGAGGCCCTGTACGGTTTCATGGCCTAAATTAAAGCTCAAACACATGCATTTTCACGGAAAAAATCTGCACATTCTCGATGGGTTATAACACTCTTTCAGCCCAAATTTAACTTTAATCTTTGCCATAATTGATAGATTAATGGTCAGACAATCTCAAAATCACCCAGATCGACCCTCACCACCTTTTCAGGCCCGTATCTCAGTTCACACGTTGCGACTTGTGACCCCGTTCGCGAGAACCAGTCACATATGTTCATATAAAAAAAAGGGAAAAAAAACTTAGATAGATAAGCATTATATCATCTTCTCCTGTATGAACTTCTCTGATTGCATAAAGCAGATATATGTTGGTATCAAAAAACGTAGACATACAAGCATTATATCATCTTGGACAGGTCAGCATTATATTATCTCCCACACGTCCAGCAGATATTTTAAAGCAGAATTTGGTATGAAACGGATTTTTTTTCCCGCCAAGTTCTGACATTTTCTACATAATTTTCAGTTTCCATATACAGTGACAACGGAACGTTACTATTTATTTAAAAATGCTGCTCCAACGTTTAAAATTAGTTGTTGTTGTTGTTGTTGTTGTTGTTTGTTTTCAGAACGAAAGTAATCAATGAAACATTTTCGTCATAGTAAGAAAATAAACAAACATATACGTACGTTTTCTTAAATATTGAATATGAGCAATCCGATTTCACACAAAAAAAGAACGATTCAATCTGATGCATATTTTATGATAAGTGTAATAAACATTTGGGACAAAAAAAAATATAAAGACTGGTAGTTGCATTTTTAATCTGATGAAACGTAATGATGTACAAACGATGAATAAATTTTTGTTCGATTTGACCATTATATATATTTGTTTTTTCTTCTCTGTCATCATTTCTTTCTTTTACATTCGTTATTACATAAAAAAAAAGCAACACTTTCCCAGGTTTAAAAACCATCAGACACAAACTGTCCTTTTACTGGGTATGTTGGAAGGATATTCAAAGCATGTAACTATGAACGCATCATCGAAAACAAATACATTCAAATGGCACTTAAAAGCAACATAGAGACAAAATCAAAGGGTATTATTCTGATGTAAAAGAAAACGAGTATTAAAGCTGGAGTGTGACGAGAAATTTTACTGTGTTCTATTTGAAATTTAATGTAAGAAAACTTATATTCATAATTATATTAGCATCATATTTGAATGCCAAATCTTTTAACCAAATCTGATTCAGAATATGTCAAAAACACACTAACATATTTAGCAATGCTAAAACTAATTCCTAAACTCCAGATTTAGAAAAGAAACAAACATATATTAGTATCCATATCTATATATATATATATATATTAATGTATCGGTGTCTTTGTCTGTCTGTCTGTCTCTTTATTACATACAAACACACACACACACAACACACACACACACACACACACACACACACACACACACACACACACACACACACACACACACAAATATATATATATATATATATATATATATATATATATATATACACATATATGTATATATATACATATATATAGGCCTCCATAATTTTATTATATAAATACACATGTATCTATATCTATATCTATAATATACATTGTATATGTATATATATATATATATATATATATATATGTATATATATATATATATATATATATTGTGTGTGTGTGTTGTGTGTGTGTGTGTGTGTATGTGTGTGTGTGTGTGTGTGTGTGTGTGTGTGTGTGTGTGTGTGTGTGTGTGTGTGTGTGTGTGTGTGTGTGTGTGTGTGTGTGTGTGTGGAGTTGATTCATTCTGTTTGTGCTCAAATCTATACTGCAAAATACTTAGATACTTAGTACAAATATTAGACTATCACTGTAATTCCTTGTGGAATAATGGTGTGTAAAGTGGATGTGAAGTCTTATCTGTAAGAATACGTGTTTTAGTTAAATAAGCTGTAGTTTCAACTGACTAATTAACCAATTATAAAGGAAAACAAAAAATAAAATAAAAGAAAACATTATCCTTGCATATACAATCGGCTGATACTTAGTATATTGTGCTATCCAAAAAAGATCGATTAATCGAATCATGTACAACAAATATAACATTTGCTTTGTGCTAAAGGTACTTATAACATCTTGAAGAAATACGATTTGATTCATTGCATGTAATGGGAGGGGAAGCGACATGGAGAGGGGTGAACATTTTAGGCTGACCGGGGCATATACAAAAGCAACAGTTCAGACGAGCATACCACAACCATGCATGTCAACAGAAAACAAACAAACAAATAAAGACATAAAACCATTATTAAATAATTGATCTTACACATATTATTGTAAACTGATACCTTAATTGAAATATGCCACCTTCATAAATACTGGTATGTTGAGCTGATGTGTGCATAGCACTATGTTAAATTCACGCTTAGGCAGGAAATTAGGAGAAAGGAGATGGAAATATGAAATAATGACATCTTTTCACGCACTGCATTTAAAACCAAACTATAGGAGATAGAGATAAGAAGTCATTTCAAGTCATGGACTTCATTTTTTCATTTACTCTACCATTTCTTTCTATGATGGAATCATAAGATCAAGGTTCTAAATCATTTAAATGTGGAACATTAATTTAAAATCTGTTAATCTACACATAGTCTACTGAAATATAGTGTGTGTTTGTCTGCCTAACCTTTGGATAGCCATATCTGTGAAACAAAACGTTTTACAACGCATTGTACAATGCGAAAACCAAAATTATAATTGTTCAAAAACTTGCTTTTGTCAAAGCAACTGCAAACATATGAATGCCAATGACTTATGTATTAGAAAGCCATAATTCACAGTATATCTATAATTATGTCTATCACTATGCACGTATGTGTGTATGTATGTACGTATGTTTGTATGTATGTATGTATGTATGTACGTACGTATGTATGTATGTATGCATGTATGTATGTATGTATGTATGTATGTATGTATGTATGCATGTATGCATGTATGTATGTATGTATGTATGTATGCATGTATGTATGTATGTATGTATGTATGTATGTATGTATGTGTGTGGTATGTATCTACCTACTTATCTATCTATGTATCTATCTATCTATCTATCTATCTATCTATCTACCTATGTATCTATCTATCTGTACATACTTACATACATATACATGTGTGTATGTATGTATGTATGTATGTATGTATGTGTAATATACTTTTCAAACGTACATTGTTGTTTTTTTCTGCAAGAATGTTTATCCAGTGTTCCACTCAGAAACAGTGACAATGCTCAACTCATGTTAAGTTACGGACATTTTCGCAAATTTTGTTATGTGAAAAAAAAAAAAAAAGACATGAAAACAGCTAAAATATCAAAAGAACAGAAAGTCAGGGAACTATATCATGCCATGATAAACATATGCCACGACAATGAAACATCAAATCTGGTATGCAGACATGGAAAAATGGGCAAATAAACAGGAACATATTATAGCATATATTCACAATTCCTGATCATTAATAACAGTGTTATGAAATAATCCCTGAAAAGCATAGCTTTACAAGACTAGCGCACTACTCAATATATTCATAAGCATCTCATCCATATGATATTCATAAATATATCCTACTTCACAAAACATACAAGGGAACAAGGAGGATTTTGTTGTTGATATGTGTGCAATTCTAAACATTTGCTGCATTTGTATACATTTATCTCATGATCATATAAAGACATGTTTAGACAGGAAATGACACGTTATGTGTTGTTTTTAAAACATATTCTTAAAAACAGACACTTTGCGCTAAAAGTCAGAGAATAATAGTATTGCCATGCACCACATTTAACGTATTTCAGACTCGGCGTTATAAAGATGAATCTAAGAGAAATAGTCTTGGTTAAGTATATCATAAAGATGGTTTGATGAAAGGGTAACTGCACTACCCAACGAATTTCTAACAACGTTTCATTGCACACACACTTTCTACCGCACTTTAGAGTTCATTAAATCATCGGTAAAAGTGTTGCTCTCTTGTGTAGCAAAATATACGAAAACAAATTGTTAACCTGGATTAAAGAAAGTTCTTACATAAGCAAAGACATGACGTCGGCAGTGAGTAGTTTACTTACTTGACATGCATTCTCTTGTAAATAAATCTACACTAAAAACAGAAATGTTTGATAAAGATCTACACACTTCTAACGAAACCTAACATTATACCAATGAAAAAAATCATATCAAGATAACGCGTTTCAGATTGAAATTAAAACATTTCCCCCGATCCTGGCAGGTCAATATCTTGGCCTGAAACGGGACTCCTAAAAACGAGAGACGACAAAGGGAGATAAATAAAGGATGACAAAACGGGAGCTCACAAGCTAGGGTTTAGCATCAGCATTACTCACTCCTTAAATTACCTTAGTTACCTGGGAAGAACGTTTTTCCGCGGTTCAGACCGTAAGGACTGAGCCATTCAAAAATGAAAATGGACGCCCCAGTGGCATGAACGCTAAAGACCAGTATAAGACACCAGGAGGGGTAGTCGTATGGTTCTGCAAGTCAACACACAAACAACACCAAAAAAATAAACAGTGAATCAGCGTTACGAACAGAATCGTTAAGATGCATAATATCGGAGAGGTTAGCGTGTTATATTGCTGTGTAAGTGGCATCATTTGTTTAGATTGTATGGAATTCTATCCCTAGTCATTTTTTTTTTCTAGACGTCGTTGTGGTGTGTTTATTTATCTGTATGACCTGAAGCAAACAATGCATGAACACAGTGGAGCAGAGTGTAAACAATTTCTGCCTGTCCAGATTATCTCCCCATCTCACTTTCGCTAACTCTCTCCCCTTCTTTCTTTTTCTGTAGATTATACATATTGGTAACGGGCCCACAAAATCACTATGATAATTATGACAAACACACAAGAAAAACAAACAAACAAAAAACAAAAAGAGAAAGAAACAAACAAACACGATATTACCATCGTTAACATCGTCACGTCCTTAGCATATTTGATTACAAAGAAAAGACAATATTCTAAAACAAAACAAAACTAAACAAAACAAAACAAACCAAACCAAACCAAAACAAACCAAAACAAACAAACAAAGCAAACAAAACAAACAAAACAAAACCAAAACAAACAAAACAAAAAACAAAACAAAACAAAACAAAACAAAAACAAAAACAAAACAGAACTCACCTCTTTTGGGTGTAAACGTACACAGCAAAAACACACAAGATCAACACGTTACACGTTGGACTTATTACACTAGAAAAAGATTTAACCAAACACTAACAAACAAATACAGACAATACAGACACACAAAACAAAAGACAAACATACAGAAAGCTGAACTGGTACTTAAAATCCTGCATCGTGCCATCTCGTCCTTCTTTCTGTCTTAAAGCCAGAACAACATTGAGAATATAAGCCAACGATTGAAGAAATGAACTTTAGAGAAAACGTCACATGGACTTGCTGTGAAATTCATAAGAAAAGAACATTTCACAACATCTGAAAAACAAGCAAGCAAAATTACACCGAGAGCTTAAAAGACGAATGAAAAGAAAAATCAGGTTGGCATTTCCATCATAAGCATATTCTTTGGGATGATTCACGCTCGCAATGCATAGAGGGATCTCACAGCATGCATGCACCTTGCTATCGTTACGTTTTTTTGTCTGTTTGTTAATGTGCCTGTTTCTTCAGCGTTCATCCATCTTCCGTTCAACATTCCAGATATAATGGATGATAATTACTTCTGAAGGGCATTACAAGATTTTTCGCTGCAGAAATGTTGTTGTTCATGTCAGAATTGTACGACTATAATGCATCCATAACAAACGATAAAGAAGGCACGTCTTAACTATATGGATATTCATGTGCTTTTTGTCACGTGCAGTATGTTCTGGGTATAATCAGGAACACGAGCACTCTTATTTATTTCTGGGTTATGCTGTCTACAGACTATACATACTGAGAGAGCACTGTTTCTTGCACTGCCATTTGCTAGGTTATTGTTATGTGAGAGTACTCATATCTCTCACGAAGGCTGCCAACCTGAATTTTCTTAAGATGGAATAAACAGAGAGAAAACAAAATAAACAAAACAAAACAAACAAAACAAAACAAAAACACACACAAACACATATAGACAAGAAAATAACAGCAAGAAAGACACATTGAAAATTGGCTGAAAATGCTGCAAAAAGACATTTATCGCATGTCGCAAGTATTAACAGTCAGAAACTGACAAAGAGAAAGGACAACATAAACGTCCATAGCACGTCCAGCGGAAGAAAGACTACTTCCGTCAGCTACCTTTGGCATTGTCTCCCTTATCAAGACCTGAAGGGCTGAACCATTCGAAGGTATAGACGCCTAGCGCCACCACATGTATACACAACATGAGGATGAGTATCCATGAGGTCATATCGAATGGCTCTGAAAGCAAACGATTCTCACGTAAACCTCATTCCTACATAATATAAAATAAATGGTAATTAAACAGATAAATAAATAAACAAATAAATAAATAAATGAATAAATAAATGAATAAATAGATAAATGGAAAAAAACCGAATAAATATATAAATAATAAATGATTAAATAAATAAATAAATAAATAAATAAATAAATACACACATACATAAATGATAAATAGATAATAAATAAATAA
>CM060306.1:12152648-12167648 GCA_030674185.1 Monoplex corrugatus | reverse complement strand
CTACTACTACTGCTGCTACTACTACAACAACAACTACTACTACTACTACTACTACTACTACTACTACTACTACTACTACTACTATACTACTACTACTACTACTACTACTACTACTGTTAATGATAGGAGGCAGAAGAAGAAGAAGAAGAAGAAGAAGAAGAAGAAGAAGAAGAAGAAGAAGAACAACAACAACAACAACACAAACAACAACAACAAGAGCAACAAGAAGAACAAGAACAAGAAGAACGAGAACAAGGACGAGAAGAAAGAAAAGAACAAAACGAACAAGAACAAGAAGAACAACAAGGACAAGAACAAGGAAAAGAACAACAATAAGAAGAAGAATGCGAATGCGAAGAAGAATGCGAATGCGAATGCGAAGAAGAAGAAGAATGCGAATGCGAAGAAGAAGAAGAATGCGAATGCGAAGAAGAAGAAGAATGCGAATGCGAAGAATGCGAATGCGAAAGAATGCGAAGAAGAATGCGAAGAAGAATGCGAAAGAAGAATGCGAAGAAGAATGCGAAGAAGAAGAATGCGAAAGAAGGAATGCGAAGAAGAAGAATGCGAAGAAGAAGAATGCGAAGAAGAATGCGAAGAAGAAGAAGGAAGAAGAAGAAGAATGCGAGAAGAAGAAGAAGAAGAAGAAGAAGAAGAAGAAGAAGAAGAAGAAGAAGAAGAAGAAGAGAAGAAGAAGAAGAAGAAGAAGAAGAAGAAGAAGAAGGAAGAAGAAGAAGAAGAAGAGAAGAAGAAGAAGAGAAGAAAGAAGAAGAAGAAGAAGAAGAAGAAGAAGGAAGAAGGAAGAAGAAAAGAAGAAGAAGAGAAATAAGAAGAAAGAAAAGAAGAATGCGAAGAAGAAGAAGAAGAAGAAGAAGAAGAAGAAGAAGAAGAAGAAGAAGAAGAGAAGAAGAAGGAAGAAGAATGCGAAGAAGAAGAACGAAGAAGAAGAAGAAGAAGAAGAATGCGAAGAAGAAGAAAAAGAATGGAAGAAGAAAAGAAGAAAGAAGAAGAAGAAGAAGGAAGAAAAGCGAAGAAAGAAGCGAAGAAGAAGAGAAGAAGAGAAGAAGGAAGAAGAAGAAGAAAGAAAGAAGAAGAAGAAGAAGAGAATGCGAAGAAGAATGCGAAGAAGAAGGAAGAAGAGAAGAAGGAAGAAGAAGAAGAAGAAGAAGAAGAAGAATGAAGAGAAGAAGAAGAAGAAGAAAGAAGAAGAAGAAGAAGAAGAATGCGAAGAAGGGAAGAATGCGAAGAAGAAAGAAGAAGAAGAAGAATGCGAAGAAGAAAGAAAAAAGAAGAAGAAGAAGAAGAAGAAGAAGAAAGAAGAAGAAGAAAAGAAAGAAGAAGAAGAAGAAGAAGAAGAAGAAGAAGAAGAAGAGAAGAAGAATGCGAAAGAAGAATGCGAAGAAGAAGAAGAAGAATGCGAAGAAGAAGAAGAAGAATGCGAAGAAGAAGAAGAACGAAGAAGAAGAAGAAGAAGAAGAAGAAGAAGAAGAAGAAGAAGAAGAAGAAGGAAGAAGAAGAAGAAAGAAGAAGAAGAAGAAGAAGAAGAAGAAGAAGAAGAAGAAGAAGAAGAAGAAGAAGAAGAAGAGAAGAAGAAGAAGAAGAAGAAGGAAGAAGAAGAAGAAGAAGAAAAGAAGAAGAAGAAGAAGAAGAAGAAGAGAAGAAGAAGAGAAGAAGAAGAAGAAGAAAAGAAGAAGAAGAAAGAAGAAGAAGAGAAGAAGAAGAAGAAGAAGGAAGAAGAATGCGAAAGAAGAAGAAGAAGAAGAAGAATTGCGAAGAAGAAGAAGAATGCGAAGAAGAAGAAGAAGAAGAATGCGAAGAAGAAGAAGAAGAAGAAGAATTGCGAAGAAGAAGAAGAAATTGCGAAGAAGAAGAAGAAGAAGAAGAAGAATTGCGAAGAAGAAGAAGAAGAATTGGAAGAAGAAGAAGAAGGAAGAAAAGAAGAAGAAGAAGAAGAAGAAGAAGAAGAAGAAGAAGAAAGAAGAAGAAGAAAGAAGAAGAAGAAGAAGAAGAAGAAGAAGAAGAAGAAGAAGAAGAAGAAGAAGAAGAAGAAGAAGAAGAAGAAGGAAGAAGAAGAAGAAGAAGAATGCGAAGAAGAATGCGAAGAAGAATGCGAAGAAGAAGAAGAAGAAGAAGAAAGAAGAAGAAGAAGAAGAAGAAGAAGAAGAAGAAGAAGAAGAGAAAGAAAATGCGAAGAAGAAGAAGAATGCGAAGAAGAAGAAGAATGCGAAGAAGAATGCGAAGAAGAATGCGAAGAAGAATGCGAAGAAGAATGCGAAGAAGAAGAATGCGAAAGAAGAATGCGAAGAAGAATGCGAAGAAGAATGCGAAGAAGAAGAAGAAGAAGAAGAAGAAGAAGAAGAAGAAGAAGAAGAAGAAGAAGAAGAAGAAGAAGAAGAAGAGAAGAAGAAGAATGCGAAGAAGAAGAAGAAGAAGAAGAAGAAGAAGAAGAAAGAAGAAGAAGAAGAAGAAGAAGAAGAAGAAGAAGAAGAAGAAGAGAAGAAGAAGAATGCGAAGAAGAAGAAGAAGAATGCGAAGAAGAAGAAGAAGAATGCGAAGAAGAAGAAGAAGAAGAAGAATGCGAAGAAGAAGAAGAAGAATGCGAAGAAGAAGAAGAAGAAGAAGAATGCGAAGAAGAAGAAGAAGAATGCGAAGAAGAAGAAGAAGAATGCGAAGAAGAAGAAGAAGAAGAAGAGAGAAGAAGAAGAAGAAGAAGAAGAAGAAGAAGAAGAAGAAGAAGAAGAAGAAGAAGAAGAAGAAGAAGAAGAAGAAGAAGAAGAAGAAGAAGAAGAAGAAGAAGAAGAAGAAGAAGAAAGAAGAAGAAGAAGAAGAAGAAGAAGAAGAAGAAGAAGAAGAAGAATGCGAAGAAGAAGAATGCGAAGAAGAAGAATGCGAAGAAGAAGAATGCGAAGAAGAAGAATGCGAAGAAGAAGAAGAAGAAGAAGAAGAAGAAGAAGAAGAAGAAGAAGAAGAAGAAGAAGAAGAAGAAGAAGAAGAACAAGAACAAGAACAAGAAGAACAAGAAGAACAAGAAGAACAAGAAGAACAAGAAGAACAAGAACAAGAACAAGAACAAGAACAAGAACAAGAACAAGAAAAAAAAAAACACAAACTACGTAAACAAACTTACTTTCGCATTTCATCATCCCTCTTGTAGATACGGCAATGCACAGCGTGGTCAGAGCATTTTCCATCAGGCCCGGGTTTAACATACATCACATAGGGCTTCTCCTTCAGCGTGGCAATGCGGAGGAAAGCGCGAGCCGGCATCCCTGTGGGAGGGACACTGGATCCCCCTGGCCACACGATGTCACGCATCACCAGTCCGTGACGCATCCACCGTCCAACCTGAACGGGAGGGAATCGTGCTTTAAACTCTTCAAACGATATTTCCATGTCCAAAATCTTTGTCCAGAATGTTTTGTAGCGTGTTGTTATTCTGGTTGTAGGATTGTGAAGAGATATGTGACTGTGTGTGTGTGTGGGGGTGGGGGTGGGGGGTGGGAGGATACCGTGTCTTTTGTAAGCGCCTTGAATGTACGGTGCTGAAAAAATTCAAGTCACTGTCGTCATTGTTAGTGTTATCATTATTATGATTATTAAGATTATCATTGTTATTATTGTTAGTATTATTATTATTATTATTATTATTATTATTATTATTATTATTATTATTATTATTATATTATTATTATTATTATTATTATTGTTATTGTTATTATTATTACTATAATTATTATTATTGTTGTTGTTGTTATTTCTACGCACAACTGATAGAACACGAATATTTCTATTTAATCCAGACTCAGTATTGCCAAAATACAGCATTACGTCCAAATGGAAAACGAAAACAACAGCAAAAACAACAACAGCAGCAGCAGCAAAAACAACAACAACAGCAACAACAACAACAACACTACAACAACAACAATTACAACAACAACAATACAACAACAGCAACAGCAACAGCAACAGCAACAGCTTAAATAACATTGCTATGAAACAAGGCGATAAAATGAAGCGGCTCATAGGTATAGGACGGAAAACAATTACACAGTTGGATGTTTTACACGAGGCTATGTGCAGCCCAGACGTACTAAGAGAAACATATTCAGAGAGCAATGACCTTAGAGAAGAAAATGGTGCCATTTCCATAGGGAGCCACCCTCCGCGAAATTCCATCGGGACTGGAATCATTCCTTACAATAATCACGATCTCTTCTGATAGGCTGGTCATGCCACCTTCATTATTTCTCGATAATATTTTTTTCTGTAACGACTAGATTAAGAGGTCAGCGTCCTCGAAATTCCACAAGGACTGGAATCATCCCGTGCAATCGCTTCTGATAAGTTGTTTGCTCTTCACCTTCCACTCATACCACCTTGGTTATTTTTCAAGAATGATGTTATATAGTCATCGACTATCTTGAGAAACAGGAATTTCTCCTAAATTGTGTAACAGGATGTTGCTACGTTTCCTGTCTCTGCACAACATGAGATCTATTAAATTGTAAACACAGTTCCCATTCTCCTGGGCCCTGATGTACACGTTGATTCTATCATCTAAATGCAATCTAAATGTTAAAATTGTTTCACTGTTTCTTACCTTTTCGTGAAAGCATTCATACTGTTCTAATACTAAAAAAAAAGTTTGTGAAGGATAGAATCGTATTTTCACCTAACCATGGCAGTCTTGGCCAAGACACACAGTATAATCTACGTATAGCGGGACTGTTTTCTTCATGCGTGCGTGCCTGTGTGTGTGTTTGTGTTTCTGTGTGATTGTGTGACTGTGTGAGTGTGAGTATGTGTGTGTGTGTGTGTGTGTGTGTGTGTGTGTGTGTGTGTGTGTGTGTGTGTGTGTGTGTGTGTGTGTGTGTGTGTGTGTGTGTGTGTGTGTGTGTCTCAGTCCGTGTCTGTGTCTGAGTCTGTGTCTGTGTCTGTGTCTGTGTCTGTGTCTGAGTCTGTGTCTGTGTCTGTGTCTGTGTCTGTGTCTGTGTCTGTGTATTTGAATCTGTTTCATCCATTCACTTGTTCTTTCAATCGGAGGTTGTTTCTGTCTTTCTTTCTTTATTTGCTATGTTCGCCTCCTTCGGATAGTAACGTCAGGGCCCGCAGATCATTCAAGGAATCGAAGCCTTTTTATTCTGTCAGTACTGGTCAGAACTGTCCGTAAAACACAATGCCGTAAACTAGCAGTAGCCATTTCATAAGCGCCACCATGATCAACTGTTTACATGCAAAGTCATATCCAGAATCTGTAGTACCATCTCCTGTAAATACGACGAATGAGTAGTACACTGACATGATCTCCTGATTGTTAACGATAATCGGAATGGTATGTTCGCCTCCAGCAATCCTCTTCCCTCCGCCACTTCATCATCATCACAAGGACTTTGTCGAGGCTGGTAATTAAAGACTTCGTTAATTTTCTTTTCTTTTTTTTTTTCCATGTCAAAATGTTGTATATGTTTCGAAAGAGTTATCGTCCTGATATAGCTCTACGGATCGGTTGGGCTTTAAACAAAAATAACGGTGTCTGACCTGCACAGGGAAATGTGTACCGTGTTGACTCCTGCTCCATATCCACCAACTTCCTACAGGAAACTGGTGGATAGGGTAAGTAAGTCAACGGGTTAAGTTTTTTTTTTTTTTTTTCCTAGCGTGATTGACAACGGAGGATGCTGACGAACAGGATGCTGGCGTCAAAAGTTTAAAGTGTGGAAGGAGCATGCAGTGCTCTCCCTTTTCTAGATGCGGTGCTCGTATCCTCACACAGCCACAGAGGAAAACCCTTTCTAGGAGCAGCAACCCTCCAGCTTCTGTTACTTTACCATTTCCGATTATCGTTAACAATCAGGAGATCACGTCCAGTGTACCTACTCATTCGTCGTATTTACAGGAAAGCCCATCATCATCATCACCATACACATCGTTATCATATCATCATTATCATCAGCAGCACCAGCACCAGCAGCACAGCACCAGCAGCACCAGCAGCACCAGCAGCACCAGCAGAACCAGGAACATGACCAGCAACAGTAGCGCCATAAACATTAATTAACGTCACCATCACCATGATGAGACATGCTATTATTTGGCACTGCAAATTATCAGTTGCACAGAATGATAAAGACTATCAGTTGCCCAGACTGATACAGATTATCAGTTGCACAGAATAATACATATTATCAGTTGCACATAATCTACAGATGATCAGCTGCACTGAATGATACAGATTATCAGTTTTCACAGAATGATACAGATTATCAGTTTTCACAGAATGATACAAATTATAAGTTGCACAGGATGATACAGATTGTTGCAAATGATACCGATTATCAGTTGCACTGAATGATGCAAAGTATCAGTTGCACAGAATGATACAGATTATTGCAAATGATACAGATTATCAGTTGCACAGAATGATACAGATCATCAGTTGCACAGAATGATACAGATTATCAGTTGTACAGAATAATATAGATTATCAGTTGCACAGAATGATACAGATTATCAGTTGCACAGAATGATACAGATTATCAGTTGCACAGAATGATACAGATTATCATTTGTACAGAATGATACAGATTATCAGTTGCACAGAATGATACAGATTATTAATCACACAGAATTATACAGATTATCAATCACACGAATGATACAGATTATCAATCACACAGAATGATACATATTATCACTCGCACAGAATGATACAGATTATCAATCACACAGAATGATACATTTTATCATTGCACAGAATGATACAGATATCAATCACACAGAATGATACAGCTTATCAATTGCACAGAATGATACAGATTATCAGTTGTACAGAATGATACAGATTATCAGTTGCATAGAATGATACAGATTATCAGTTGCACAGAATGATACAGATTATCACTCGCACAGAATGGTACAGATTATCAATCACACAGAATGATACAGCTTATCAATTGCACAGAATGATACAGATTATCAGTTGCACAGAATGATACAGATTATTGCAAATGATACAGATTATCAATCAGACAGAATGATACAGCTTATCAATTGCACAGAATGATACAGATTATCATTTGCACAGAATGATACATATTATAAGTTGCAAAGAATGATACAGCTTATTAATTGCACAGAATGATACAGCTTATCAATGCACAGAATGATACAGGTTATCAATCACACAGAATGATACAGATTATCAATCACACAGACTGATACAGATTATCAATCACACAGAATGATACAGATTACCAATCACACAGAATGATACAGGTTATTAATCACACAGAATGATACAGGTTATTAATCACACAGAATGATACAGTTTATCAATTGCACAGAATGATACAAATTATCAGTTGTACAGAATGATACAGATTATCAGTTGCACAGAATGATACAGATTATCAGTTGTACAGAATGATACAGATTATCAGTTGCACAGAATGATACAGATTATCACTCGCACAGAATGATACAGATTATCAATCACACAGAATGATACAGCTTATGAATTGCACAGAATGATACAGATTATCAGTTGTACAGAATGATACAGATTATCAATCACACAGAATGATACAGATTATCAGTTGCACAGAATGATACAGGTTATCCGTTGCACAGAATGATACAGATTATCAGTTGCACTAAATGATACATTTTATCAGTTGCACAGAATGATACAGATTATCAGTTGCACTGAATGATACATATTATCAATTGCACAGAATGATACAGGTTTCAGTTGCACATAATGATACAGATTATCAGTTGCACAGAATGATACAGATTATCAATCACACAGAATGACACAGATTATCAATCGCACAGAATGATACAGATTATCAGTTGCACAGAATGATACAGATTATCAGTTGCACTAATTGATACATTTTATCAGTTGCACAGAATGATACAGATTATCAGTTGCACTGAATGATACATATTATCAATTGCACAGAATGATACCCTTTGTCTCATATAGAAACTTACTGTCGATTACATCTATGTACTAAGCTGTGGGCTTAATACTGCCATGGCAGATATCATGCCTTCCAATATGCAGGAACATGTTTACATGGAGCGGGTTAGATACTGAGTCCAGTAAGATTGTTCGAACAGCCTCAAGTGTGCCTACCAGAGATTGGCCTCTCACCCTATCGTCCGGGTTGTTTGAGGGAAAACAGCGAAAGAGATGGGATGGACACCGCCTTCATAATGCTGGCCCCAAGGAAAGAAGTACATATCTCCACTATTTCTTTTGTATACCACCTCAGCGGTTTGGGAACACAGTATCCGTAATTAATCACTCACTCACTTCACTCACTCACTCACGCATACACCCAATTAATCCATTAAGCCATCAACAACTAAACCAACCAACCAACCACCAACCACCAACCAACCAACACCAAACCAACCAACCAACCAACCACACCAACACAACCAACCAACCAACCAACCAACCAACCAACCACAACCAACCAACCAACCAAACACCAACCAACCAACCAACCAACCACCAACCAACCAAACAGCCAACCAACCAACCAACCAACCAACCAACCAACCAACCAACCAAACAGCCAATCAGTCACTCAAGCATTTGCTTAGTTTTGCGTGTGTGAGTGCATGCGTAGTTGCGTGTGAATATTGTGCACGTACACACGTGCATGCGTGCGTGTATAGAAACACACACGCGCGCGTGTGTTTTCGTCCCGATTGGCATCTACAGTGCTGTGCGTACAGGCCATCTGTTGACAGCTACTATGCTCTAATTACAGGTCGATGTCTACTGTGCTCTGATTACAGGTTGATGGCTACTTTGCTCTGATTGCAGGTTGATGGCTACTCTGCTCTGATTACAGGTTGATGTCTACTCTGCTCTGATTACATGTTGATGGCTACTCTGCTCTGATTACAGGTTGATGGCTACTCTGCTCTGATTACAGGTCGATGGCTACTCTGCTCTGATTACAGGTTGATGTCTACTGTGCTCTGATTACAGGTTGATGTCTACTCTGCTTTGATTACAGGTTGATGTCTACTGTGCTCTGACTACAGGTTGATGGCTACTCTGCTCTGATTACATGTTGATGGCTACTCTGCTCTGATTACATGTTGGTGGCTACTCTGCTATGATTACATGTTGATGGCTACTCTCTCTGATTACATGTTGATGGCTACTCTGCTCTGATTACATGTTGATGGCTACTCTGCTCTGATTGCATGTTGATGACTACTCTGCTCTGATTACATGTTGATGGCTACTCTGCTCTGATTACATGTTGATGGCTACTCTGCTCTGATTACAGGTTGATGGCTATTCTGCTCTGATTACAGGTTGATGGCTACTCTGCTCTGATTACAGTTGATGGCTACTCTGCTCTGATTACTAGGTTGATGGCTACTGTGCTCTGATTACAGGTTGATGCTATGTGCTCTGATTACAGGTTGATGGCTACTCTGCTCTGATTACAGGTTGATGCTACTCTGCTCTGATTACAGGTTGATGGCTACTCTGCTCTGCTTGCAAGTCGCCCATCTGCAGCCAAAACAGTAAAAAAAGGGTTCTACGAGTCCAAACAACACTTAAGAATGAATGAAACGTACCTCTTGCCATGTCTTGGTGCTGGCCTCGTTCTCGTTCCACCGGCAGTTCATGACGACCAGCTCCGTGTGACGCAGAGTGCCGTTACCATCAAAGCTGAGCTGCGGTTCTCGGGGTATTCTGATATTCTGTAACAAACTGGGAAAGGACAGAGCGGTTTTAACCCTCTGGCTACCGCACCCTTATCCCCCCAGGATGAAGTAACATATGTGACCTCCCACCACGAAATCAGTCTTAACTCGCAGTCAGTCGAACAGCACTAGGAGCTGAAAAGGTGACTGAGGGTCCTCTGGGGTGTTTTGACTTTTTCTCAAAATTGATTTCTGTAGACTATAATATATCCCCCACAGAATTTTTTTTTTCTTGTAAAAAGATTATTAATCAATTTAAATCGGTGATTTAATGCACTGATCGCAGCAGAAAGAACGCGATTTCCTACCAAAAGTACTATTTTGTCTCTTATTATGAACCGTAACCTGTACAGTACCCGGGCACATGTAATATACTGATGGAAAGCTCTTTGGTGTACCTTTCAATAATGACAGCCAAAATTAGAAACCAACTGGTCAAAGCCACCAAATAAAGAAATTAAACGAAAATGTGTAGGAGGGCACACAAAAACTTTAGAGGCCGTTTTCTCAAAATGGCCGTCATACAACTTGATGACTTTAAACATACATAACTTCTACATTTTTTTTTGAGTACAAGCTTTATTCAAGTACCAAAATAATCAGCAGAATGTACACTTTCCAGTGATATGTATATCTCAACATCCAAAATGCTAGTTAAGACTGATTTCTTGGTGGGGGGTCACATATGATTTAGTTCTGTCCATTCTATCAAATCATTAACGTTGTTTCGTAATACTCTGGAAACTTGCACTAACGGGGATGATTTATATGTATTGTTGTGTCATCTACAAAGAGATCACAGTGGTCATTTATAGCGAGAGGAGGATCACAGATATATAACGGAAAGAGCAGTAGGTCTAGAACAGAACCCTGAGGTATTCCATACTTGATAATGCTAAGTCTAGATGAGTTAATAATAACTACCTGTTGTCGGTTGGTAAGATATGAATTGATGAAATTTTGCGTATTTATAGATATGCCGTATGCAAGCTTTCTTTTATTTTTATTTAAAGTCGATGACACCAAAAGTTTTCTTAAAATTTAGGGAGAGAGAGAGAGAGAGAGAGAGAGAGAGAGAGAGAGAGGAGAGAGAGAGAGAGAGAGAGAGAGGAGAGAAGAAGAAGAGACAGACAGACAGTGGGAGGAAGAGACAGAGAGACAGAGACAGAGAGGGTGGTTGTCGTGTAGAGAGAGAGACAGAGAGAGAGTGTAGGGTGAGAGGGAGAGAGAGAGAAGAAGACAGAAGAAGAGACAGACGACAGACAGACAGACAGACAGAGACAGAGACAGAGAGCAACACAGCGGTCTTCAACTCACCTGTACATCTTCCTCCCATCTTTCCATTTCAAGTCAGCGTTAGACTTGTTACAATGCTTAGGCGTGGACAGGGAAGCTGATGGTCTTGTTCAGGTCGCCAGGACGCTGGGCTAACTGCAGCAGGGCAGTCAACCACACCTTGACCGCTGTCCGAAGAGCTCGCTTCATCGCTTCCACGTCGTGGTCATACCTCAGTCCTGCCATCAAATGCTGTGATTGAAACATTTTGTTGGGATATCGTTGTATTGTTGTTTGTTTTGGTTGTTTGTGTTTTGTTTGGTTTCTTAATTAATTCTACTTTCGTTCTCTACAAAAAGGGAACGCGAAAGATTTTCTGTTGTTGATGCCATATCGACAACATGTGTGTGTGTGTGTGTGTGTGTGTGTGTGTGTGTGTTGTGTGTGTGGTGTGTGTGTGTGTGTGTGTGTGTGTGTGTGTGTGTGTGGGGGGGAAGTTTGTGTTGTGTGTGTGTGTGTGTGTGTGTGTGTTGTGTGTGTGTGTGGTTGTGTGTGTGTTGTGTGTGTGTGTGTGTGTTTTGTGTGTTGTTGTGTGTGTGTGTGTGTGTGTGTGTGTGTGTGTGTGTGTGTGTGTGTGTGTGTGTGTGTGTGTGTGTGTGTAGAAGTGTGCGTGTGTGTTTTCCTCTCTCTCTCTCTCTCTCTCTCTCTCCTCTCTCTCTCTCTCTCTCTCTCTCTCCTCTCCTCTCTCTCCCTCTCTCTCTCTCTCTCTCTCTCTCTCCTCCCCCCAAACATCGACCAGTAAATCATTTGATAATCAACAAACGCATAATGAATTAATTTCGTTATGAATTAATTAATTTCGAATTTTTTAACTGTTTCATAATGCAGTTTCACGCTGTAAGATGAGATGCTCTTTGGGCTTTTGCGATTGCGAGGGGAACAAATGGCGTGGGAGAGGAGGGGCATGGATGAGCAGTGTTTAGATGTTTGTCATTATGGATGACTCTCTTAAAAAGTATGCATACATAATGTCGTGCGAATACGTGAAGCATCCACTGGTTTACTCCAGGATGTCATGGATAAGTCCCTAATCAGACAACAAGTTATAAGTAACAGAAGTTACATTCACACCCTAAAGGAAATTGGGACTCTCCCAAGAGACTGATTGATTTGTTTCAGTTTTTACGTCGACACCCACCTCAGGTGATACGACCGACGGGGAAAACCATCCCAGGGAAGTAGGGGAAGGGGAAGGATGGCATATCTGATGTTGTACTGACACCACCAGAACAACAATAATGTTAAGGTGGGACAGTCAGAAGGCCAGTTTAAACGTAGCGCACCCCAGGATTTGAATCCACAAAACCATTAGCATGCAAATCCGACGCTCATACCAACTGAGCTACCGGGGCCCGTTCTACCCAAGAGGCCATCTTTGCAGTGTTTTACGGCCGTAGAGAGTTTTGGAAGTTTCCGAGTGGCTGGTCGGTCTTCTTTGGGTGTTTACTACTTCCATGTCTCTCTGAGGGTCCGGCTGCCTTTCCCTTGTGTTTCTGTCTTTATCTCTTTGATCCTAGTTCTCCTGTCTTTCTCTGTTGCTAAAGCATTGGGTCATGCCAGCGCCCATTGTTATCTAATGGTCGTGGCTTTTTGGCTCTGCATGATTTATCACTGACCAATTTCACAGAGAAAATAAAGTACAACTTTGCTAACCAGGCTGCTGTGTTCACAGTAGCTGATTCAAACGGACGACGACAACAATAAAGTATAAACAAGCAAATAAACAAACAAACAAACAAAAAACCAAAACAAAACAAACACACAATCAAACACACAATAATAAACATATAAGTGAATGGTTGAATAAATAAACGAATAAACAGATAAAGAAAGACATGAAAATAAATAAATGCATGAATGACCGGCTGACTGATTGACTGACTCTCTGATTGACTGACTGACTGATCACTGACTAACTGAAAAATTAAAAAAATGAATGAATGAATGAATGAATGAATGAATGAATGAATGAATGAATGAATGAATGAATGAACGAATGAATGAATGAATAGAAAAAGAAAGAAAGAAAAAAAAAAGAAAGAAAGACTGAAGGAAGGAAGGAAATAATACACCACCACCACCCTCAACATTAAAACAAATAATAAAAAAAAAGGAAAAACGAACTGTCGAGTCATAACAGAACTTCCCCAGCATCCACCAGTAAATCTGTTGATAAATCAATAAGCGCATAAACAAAAGGTAAGACTAACAAAATGGTGCACAGACGTAGACAGCAAGCCTATAGCACAACTGTGGAATAAGCGTGTGTGTGTGTGTGTGTGTGTGTGTGTGTGTGTGTGTGTGTGTGTGTGTGTGTGTGTGTGTGTGTGTGTATGTGTGTGTGTGTGTGTGTGTGTGAGTGTGTGTGTGTGTGTGTGTGTGTGTGTGTGTGTTGTATGTGTGTGTGTGTGTGTGTGTGTGTGTATGTGTGTGTGTTTGCCTCTTTCAAGACTATCGTTTGGTTGTTTGTTTGTTTGTGTGTTTTTGTTTTTGTTTTTGTTTTTCTATCATTATTTATAGAAACCACTGTTCAGCTGCCTCAACCTTGTTTTGACTTTGCAGGTTGATTGTCCATGCCTAGCATTCGAAGATCATTATATCATCCACTTTAAGTACATTAACAAAAGGAACTCTGGCCCGCTTGAGGATCGAACTCACGATCCTTGCCTTATACGCATTACACTCTAACCGACTGAACTAACGGAGCCCTGAAGACTGGGAACATTGAAACATTTTGGCTGATCCGGTTTTGACCCATTTCATCTACGTTCAATCATAACTATGACCAGCTGACTGCGTTTCTTAGCATCATTTCCCTCATGGAGGGTCACTAACCAGGAAATTATTTGCAACGTCTGCAACAGTAATATTTTCAAACTGTATGTACTCAGTATTTAATAAAAAAAATAATTAAAAAAATCATTTTTTTTCTTATTGCAACATAATAAACCGATCACAGCCTGTATTCGCAAGAAGATCAAAAATGGCAAAAAAAAAAAAAAAAAAGTTTTAAAAAAAAATAAATAAAAGGTGTGACGACCCGCGTTCAAGCAAACGGGAACCGGAAAAAAAAGCACGAAAAAAAAAATTCAGAATGCCTATTTTATACAACCAGACAAGACAGGCGCTTTTTTTTTCCGGCAAACTGGCCTTTGTCAAGCGTAGACGTCCAGTGTGAGGAAAAAAACTAAAACAAAAACAAAAAGGAAACACACACACATAATGAATCGATACATGTTCATGAACTGGCGTTCAGTTGAAATATTGTTCAAGAAAAATAGGGTGAAAAAAGAGGGAAAAAAAAAAAACAACGGACGGAATGATAAGCACATATTACATGGACGACAACGATTTTTGTTTTGCTGTTATTTATACATTTAAGTTAACAAGATAACCAGAAAGACCACGAGGGTGTGGACGGGACCCAGAACACCAGTGCGCTTTATCATTTACATGTTAAGAGAACTGTTAACGTATAAATGTGACTGGTTCTTGCGAACGGGGTCACAAGTCGCAACGTGTGAACTGAGATACGGGCCTGAAAAGGTGGTGAGGGTCGATCTGGGTGATTTGAGATTTTTGTTCCTACACATTGTCTGACCATTAATCTATTAATTATGGCAAAGATTAAAGTGAAATTTGGGCTGAAAGAGTGTTAAAATAACATTTTAAAGTGATAACCCATCGAGAATGTGCAGATTTTTTTTCCGTGAAAATGCGTGTGTTTGAGCTTTAATTTAGGCCATGAAACCGTACAGGGCCTCAGCATATCGCATACCGTTGGAATCAGCTCGAGGAAATAGCTAGTATGTAGTGCAGAACCACTTTATCTAACACTTCACTAAGTTTGATGAAGATAGAATACTGGTTGCTAAGGAAAAAGCAGAGAATTTTGTTGTCCTTCTTTAACTCTGC
>CM060306.1:12135148-12147648 GCA_030674185.1 Monoplex corrugatus | reverse complement strand
GATCAAGAGAAGATGCAGAAGAAGAATCGAAGAAGAATGCGAAGAAGAAGAATGCGAAGAAGAGAATGCAAGAAGAATGCGAAGAAGAAGAATGCGAAGAAGAAGAATGCGAAGAAGAAGAATGCGAGAAGAAAGAAAGCAAGAATCGAAGAAGAAGAATGCAAGAATGCAGAAAGAAAAGAATGCAAGAAGAAGAAGAAGAAGAAGAGAAGAATGAAGAAGAAGAAGAATGCGAAGAAGAAGAATGCAGAAGAAGAAGAAGAAGAAGAAGAAGAAAAGAAAAGAAGAAGAAGAAGAAGAAGAATGCGAAGAAGAAGAATGCGAAGAATGGAAGAAGAAGAAGAAGAATGCGAAGAAGAAGAATGCGAAGAATGCGAAGAAGAAGAAGAAAATGCGAAGAAGAAGAAGGAAGAAGAATGCGAAGAAGAATGCGAAGAAGAAGAATGCGAAGAAGAAGAATGCGAAGAAGAATGCGAAGAAGAAGAAGAAGGAAGAATGCGAAGAAGAAGAATGCGAAGAATGCGAAGAAGAAGAAGAAGAATGCGAAGAAGAAGAATGCGAAGAAGAAGAATGCGAAGAAGAAGAATGCGAAGAAGAAGAATGCGAAGAAGAATGCGAAGAAGAAGAAGAAGAATGCGAAGAAGAAGAAGAAGAATGCAAGAAAGAAGAAGAATGCGAAGAAGAAGAATGCGAAGAAGAATGCGAAGAAGAAGAAGAAGAAAAGAAGAAGAGAAGAAGAAGAAGAAGAAGAATGCGAAGAAGAAGAATGCGAAGAATGCGAAGAAGAATGCGAAGAAGAAGAAGAAGAATGGAAGAAGAAGAAGAAGAATGCAAGAAGAAGAAGAAGAATGCGAAGAAGAAGAAGAAGAAGAAGAATGCGAAGAAGAAGAATGCGAAGAAGCGAAGAAGAAGAAGAAGAATGCGAAGAAGAAGAAGAAGAAGAAGAAGAAGAAGAAGAAGAAGAAGAAGAAGAAGAAGAAGAAGAAGAAGAAGAAGAAGAAGAAGAAGAAGAAGAAGAAGAAGAAAGAAGAAAGAAAAGAAGAAGAAGAAAAGAAGAAAAGAACAAGAAGAACAAGAAGAACAAGAAGAAGAACAAGAAGAAGAACAAGAACAAGAACAAGAAAAACAACAACAACAACAAGAACAAGAACAAGAACAAGAAGAACAAGAACAAGAACAAGAACAAGAAGAACAAGAAGAAACAAGAACAAGAACAAGAAGAACAATAAGAACAAGAAGAAAAGAAGAAGAACAAGAACAAGAACAAGAAGAACAAAAGAACAAGAAGAACAAGAACAAAAGAACAAGAACAAGAAGAAACAAGAAGAACAAGAAGAAGAAGAAGAACAAGAACAAGAACAAGAAGAACAAGAACAAGAAAAAGAACAAGAAGAACAAGAAGAACAAGAAGAACAAGAAGAAGAACAAGAACAAGAACAAGAAAGAACAAGAAGAACAAGAAGAACAAGAACAAGAACAAGAACAAGAAGAACAAGAAGAACAAGAACAAGAAGAAGAACAAGAACAAGAAGAAGAAGAACAAGAACAAGAACAAAAAGAACAAGAACAAGAACAAAAAGAACAAGAACAAAAGAACAAGAACAAAAAGAATAAGAACAAGAACAAAAACAAGAAGAGCAAGAAGAACAAGAAGAACAAGAAGAACAAGACAGCCGTGGAGACAGCGAAAGAGACGGACAACCAGATCAACAGAAAGATAGAAAGACAGACAGACAGACAGACATCGATAGTGAGAGACCGATAGACAGACAAAATTGCGAATCCTTCATACACTTTCGGAAGTTTCGAGAAGGTCAGTTAGCTGTCACAAGTATATGCGGTGTGACTTTCCAGCTGGGCACCATTTTGTCCTAAAGTCACCTTCAAAGTTTGCAAAACTGCATCTGTCCCAATTTATATTCCCTGCATCGCGTGATGTGTTAAAGCTGGATGAAGACATGAAGAATCAGGACAATGAGGGATTGAGAATAAGACTAACATAGAAGGAGAGAGGAGAGAGAGAGAGAGAGAGAGAGAGAGAGAGAGGGAAGAGAGAGGAGAGAGAAGAGAGAGGAGAGAGAGAGAGACAGACAGACAGACAGACAGACAGAGACAAGAAAAAGACAGAGAGAGAGGGGGAGAGACAGACAGACAAACAGACAGAGACAGACAGACAGACAGAAACAGACAGACAGACAGATTAAAAAAAAAATTTAAAAACTGCACATGATCAACCTTGGAAATCTATGTATTCTTTATTACAGATAGCCCGAAATCAAGATGCGCAAGTCAGTATTGTTCTTATGTCATATCAAACTACTGTTATACCAATATTACTGTCATCATCATCATCATCAGGTGCCTGCCGCATGGCGTTGGCGACCATGGACTTCCAACCATCTCTATCTCTCGTTGCTCCTAGCATCTCCCCCACCCTCCTCATCCCCAGCCATCTGCAAGTCCGTCCAGCATTCTCTCCCTGGGTCTCCTGGCGCTCTCTTTCCCTCCAGCTTTCCCGTTGTGACCAGGTGCTCCAAATCCCCCTTCCTCATGAAATGGCCTATAAATGTCTTTTCCTAACCTCCTTATGAGTGATCTATTTGAATATTACTGTATGGAAATAAATTACGGTGGTTTGAGGACTTGAAGTTACTTGAGAAATTCCAGCTTAAATGTTTGAAGCTTTTGCTAAAATGACCAAGAAGCGCTATGACTGGGATGGTGCATGGTGAAACGGGGTTATATCAAATTTCAGTGTTGGCTAATTCTAAACTAGTTCATTCTTTGTATAGCCTTTTACCACATGACAACGCAGAGAAATGCTCTGTTAAATTATACGAACTTCTCTATGATTTCTCGTATATTAAAAATATTATACTATTCACACTGAATAGGCCGTATTCAGAAAATACTGACTGATACGCGTTTCGATTTTGCGTTTGGGGATCTCAACATTTTGGAAACAAACACGCACTTTGTAAAAACATTTCCGGATAATTACCCGCAAGTCTGGAAGAGAACTTTGGAAACAAGTAGTAAATGCATATAATATCAACATTTCAAAACCAAATTTGTAATAGAGAAATGTATAATATAGTTGCCAGATATATTTTTGTTTTTCTTCTGATTTAATTCGATGCAACTGTCATAATTTTGAGACTGAATTAGGTAGACAGAAAGGGGTAGTTAGACAACACATAATATGTAAGTTTTGTGATTTTAACAATGCCTTAGGCGATGAGTTTCGCTTTATTTTGTAAAGTTGTAAATTCCGTGGTGACTGTTAAAAGTTTATTCCATAAAAAAATATCCATCAGTCAACTCAATGTTCTCATCGTGTAGCTTCATTTCTGGAAGGGCAAAAAAAGGACAAACTGAAACTGGATACATTTTTCAACTTTTTTTCTAAAATTGTGTAGTTATCATTTGGCCACTTGACTATTCTATGGGAAGGCAATTTCAAATGACTTTTTCTGTTGAATTAAGTTCTTTCTGACTCATGTTATGTGATAATCCCGTTGGAATCTCACTTATTCATTGTTATTCCCCATGTCCCAACTGGTTTTAAAGGACCCATTAAGTAGCATTACTGTAAAAAAAAAGTGGTTATGTATGTATGTGTGTGTGTGTGTGTGTGTGTGTGTGTGTGTGTGTGTGTGTGTGTGTGTGTGTGTGTGTGTATGTGTGTGCGTGTGTGTGTGTTTGTGTGCGTATGTGTGTGTGTACGTGTGCGTGCGTGTGTGTGTGCGTGGATGGTGTGTGAGTGGGGGTGGGTGGGTGGGTATGTGTGCCCGTGTCTGTGTCTGTGTCTGTGTGTGTGTGTGTGTGTGTGTTTGTCCGTCTGTGTGTATGCGTGCTCATGTTAAACGATACATGAGATTATTTAGGCTTTCGATGATCCATCGGCATTCCAAAAGTGTGATGCAAACCGTAATTCATTTTCCACGCAGAAGACTTCTAGTATAGTCTAGAAAGAAAAAGAAATGAACTCTTTTTTGAATATTCCATCATATCAGCTGTTAGATGCATTGCTTTGGTATCAAGGTCGAACGTCAGACCTCCAACGGTATGAAGTGGACAAGTTTTGCAATAATACTTTTTTTTCCCGTTTCGTTCTGCTTTGTTTCTATGTTTACGTTGTTTTTTGCTTTTTTCCATTGTTTCATTATGTTTTTCGTTTCTGCCACTGCTGCTGCTACAGCTGCTATTACCAAGAGGTGTGTTTTTCGCACAACTCGTACTTGCGAATTTTAGATATTTTCCGATTGTTCGTATTAATCTCCTTTTCAACAGTTTTTCCTTATCTATTGCTGGGTTTGCTTGCTTTATATTTATTTTTGGGGGTGGTGGTGAGTTGGTTGGTGGGTAAATGGGCGGGATGAAGGTTCATGTTGAAAGAGAATGCAGGGCGGGTGACAGATTAGCTAACTTGTTTTATTGTGAAAGGATCGTTGATAAGATCGATATTGGTTGAAACTTTCTTTCTTTCTTTTACAGTCCGCCCCCCCCCCCCACCCCCCAAGATAACCCATTATCTCTCCATCCTTTCTTATTTCCTCAATCCTATTTTCACCCAATATCTCACTGTCTTACTTCGTCATTTATTTTGTCAGCTTTGAGGAACCCATCACGAAAAAGCACATCGGAGAAAATAGAGGAGAAGTCAATGGTGCAAAGTGTTGGTGGTGATTTTAAGACCCGTTGGTGGCAAGTTGGCGGACTCACACACTCCATTCTTGTGATTGATAACTTGATTAAGTTTTTTTGATGTCTGTGATCGAGTATGAAGAACGGTTTATGATTACTTGTCGGTGTGTATTTCTTTGTCTTTCTAAAAGCATCAATAGAATAATCGAAATTTCATGAGCACTCTGGGTTCTGTATTTTTTTCTTTATATGTATGTGTGTATGTATGTATATATGTATGTATGTATGTATGTATGTATGTATGTATGTATGTATGTATGTATATATGTATGTATGTATGTATGTATGGAAGGATGGATGGATGGATGGGTGGATGGATGGATGTACGCACGTATATATGCATGCATGTACGCACGTATATATGCATGCATGCGTATATGTATGTATGCATGTGTGTGTGTGTGTGTGTGTGTGTGTGTGTATGAATGTATGCATGTATGTATGTGTGCATGTATGTATGCATGTGTGTATGTACGTGCATATGTATGTATGTATGCATGTATGTATGTATTTATATATGTATGTGTGTATCTATCTATCTATCTATCTATCTATCTATCTATCTACCTATCTATCTATCTATCTATCTATCTATATATATCTATTTGTCTGTCTGTCTGTCTATCTATCTATCTATCTGACAATCTATCTATCTATCTATCTATCTATATATCTATATATCTATCTATATATCTGTCTGTCTGTCTGTCTATCTATATATTTATCTATCTATTTATCTATCTATCTATCTATCTATTTATCTATCCATCTATCTATTTATCTATCTACATATTCATATGTCTATCTACTTGTGGATCTATATATATATATATATATACATATATATATATATATATATATATATATATATACATACCATATATACATATATATATATATATATATATATACGTACATACATACATACATATATACATACATACATACATACATACATACATACATTCATACATACATACATACATACATACATACATACATACATACATACATACATACAAATAATGAAAAAAAAAACAAAAACAACTCAGTTTGCTCATCAAATTTCGATTATTCTATTGATTCTTTTAAAAAAGACAAAGAAATACACACCGACAAGTAATCATAAACCGTTTCTTCATACTCGATCACAGACATAAAAAAAAAACTTAATCAAGTTATCAATCACAAGAATGGAGAGTGTGAGTCCCCAACTTGCCACCAACAGGTCTTAAAGTCACCACCAACATTTTGCACCATTGACTTCTCTATTTTCTCCGATGTGCTTTTTCGTGATGGGTTCCTCAAAGCTGACAAAATAAATGACGAAGTAAGACAGTGAGATATTGGGTGAAAATAGGATTGAGGAAATAAGAAAAGATGGAGAGATAATGGGTTATCTTGGTGGTGGACTGTAAAAGAAAGAAAGTTTCAACCAATATCGATCTTAACAAAGATATATTTATACATATATATGTATATATATATATATATATATATATATATATATATATATATATATATGTATGATGTGTGTGTATGTATGTGTGTGGGTGTGGGTGTGTGTGTGTGTGTGTGTGTGTGTGTGTGTGTGTGTGTGTGTGAGTGTGTGTGTGTGATAGGTAGATAGATATACAGATACATAGATACATATATACATAGATACATAGATGCATAGATACATAGATGCATAGATAGATAGATTGATCGATTGATAGATATATAAATAAATAGAGTGATAGATAGATAGAGTGATAGGTAGATAGAGTGATAGAGTGATAGCTAGATGGAGTGATAGGTAGATAGAGTGATAGAGTGATAGATGGATAGAGTGACAGATAGGCAGAAGATTTTCACCAAGTAATACACATCACAAGGACAGCTCCTCCGCTTGACGAAATGGGTTACATTGCTACCATACATGTGATGTCGCGAACTGGGAGGTATTTTTCTTTTATGGTTAAAATGGTGAGACATTGTTGCTCTGAGTCCCCATCCAGAACGGTCCTGTTTTTTCTTGTTTACTTTGACATGCAGCTTGCCTGCTGGCTCCAGGGAACCAGGCCGGATGACTGCAGGGAAAATCCTGATGAAAGCTCAAAAAGATGACAAACTTGGAAACCTTTTGGTGGTGACATGTTAGATCTTGCTGAAAAGCAAACTACGCTCCGTGTTGAGCATCACGTCTAGCTGCTTTTGACTTCGTAAGAACACCCTTCTGTCTCTGGACCTCGCTGATGCTCTTCGTGTGGCTATGTTCCAAAGCCTGTGGTCCCCCCCCCCCCTTCCCGACTTTGCTATTTGGGTTTTAAACAAGATAACTGATCACCTGGGTCTGAATGGGTGATGCAGCGCAGAAACAGCCTCCTTCGCCAGGGAAAATGGCTACAGCGTGTAAAGTTGTGAGGTGGGAGATGATTGTCCGGTTACTGTGAGGTATTGTTGCTCTGGGTCCCACCCGACACCCTGGACGGTTTCGTGTTAAACTGAATATGTGAAACTGCTTAGCCATTCTATTCTCGAAGGCAGGTGAAAGTTAAAAAGAAAGCAAAAAGTGCAGGGACAGGAGGAAGAAGGATACCCCTGTTGTTGACTTCATCAAATCCCGAAAGGAAACAAAACTTAAATTTGAACGAAAATGAGTGAAGAAAAAAAAAAGTGAGAGAAAGAAAGAAAGCAACAAACTAAACACAAAGAACAGATGAAGAAAACGGAACCTTGACAAAATAAAAGAAGAAAAAACAGAAAAGAACAGAAGAGAAACGAAAGAAAAGAAGAAAATAGAGAGAGAGAGGGAGAGAAAAAAATTGACAGAAATGGATTGCCAAGTTTCGCCAAAATTACCGGAGCCGTCAAAGTGATTTGCTACCCCCCCCCCCCAACCCCACCCTCTAACCATGTTCCCTTTTCCCATCTCTTTCATCCCCAAACACACACCCACACATCAACCACACACCCTCACACTCATCACCACACAAACACACACACACACACACACACACACAACACACACACACACACACACACACACACACTACAACACACAACACATATGCGCGCGCGCACACACACACACACACAAACACACACACACACACACGCAAACACGCACACACTCTCTACTCCACTCTCCACCTCCTCTCTCGCTCCCTCATCCTCATTCACACACAACACATTATACCAACACATCACACACACACGCACACACACACACCCACACCCACACACCACTACCACACCCTCACCTTCACACACATACACAACGCCACGCAGCACTCACGCACGCACCGGCACACACACACACACACACACACACACACACACACACACACACACACATACACACACCACCACGCACTCACCACGCACGCACACACACACCACACACACACACACACACACACACACACACACACACACCACACACCACTCACACACGACACACACACACACACCACACACACACACACACACACACACACCACACAGACACAACACACATACACATACACAGCACGCATACACATATACTAACAAAAAACTCACACGAACAAAGACCATTACATCAACAAATACACTGCGATACAAAATAAAAGCAAAATAAATCGAGAAAAAATAAAAAAAACAACAAAATACAAAACAATAAACGAAAAGAAAGAAACAACAAAAACAAAAAAACAACAAAATAACAATAACAGCAACAACAAAAACCAACACTTTTTGAAATACATTTTTAAAAGTCTGTTCTGTCGAGTAAGAACTCTATTTTTGTCTGCATGTTGTTGTTTTTTTATATGTTCTTATAATTACAAGGGAGACAACCTTGCTGTCTCTCCTACGTGGCTGTAACGATACATTCACATTGAATATTTTGTGACATTAGGGCCCATAGCAATCGTTCTCGCTTTACATATTTATAGAAATCACCAAGAAGAGTAATCATCGATCATATTCCAACTGGTCAGATTTATATTTACAATCACACCACACGTACACAGAGAAAGAAAGAAAGAGAGAGACGAGAGAGAGGGGGAGAGAGAGAGAGAGGGGGGGGGAGAGAGAGAGAGAGAGCGAGGGGGAGAGAGAGAGACAGACAGACAGAGAGAGAGACAGAGACAGATATAGAGAGAGAGACAGAGACAGAGAAACAGAGAGAGACAGACAGACAGACACACACAGACACACACAGACAGAGACAGAGACAGACAGAGCGACGGAGACAAAGACACAGAGACAGAAAGACACAGAGAGACGAGAGAGAGAGACGAGAGAGAGAGAGAGAGAGAGAGAGAGAGAGAGAGAGAGAGAAGGGAGAGAGACAGACAGAAAGAGAGAGACAAAGAGAGAGACAGAGAAAGAGACAGAGAGACAGAGACAAAGACAGAGAAAAACATAGATAGAGACAGGGAGACAGCGACAGAGAGACGAGAGAGAGAGAGAGAGAGAGAGGAGAGAGAGAGAGAGAGAGAGAGAGAGAGAGAGAGAGGAACAGAGACAGGGAGACAGCGACATAGAGACGAGACAGACAAACAGACAGACATACACAGAGAGAGAGAGAAACAGAGAGAGAAAGACAGACAGAGGCAGAGACAGAGAGAGAACTCTCATGAAGTCTCCTAGTAGCATCAGGTTTTGTTTAGGTGTAAAAGTTATGTCCACATCTGATGCCAGCTTCCTTCTTTAGGGACGTATCTATAACGTCTTGCATAAAACATGTTTTGTGCCTCTTCTGGCCACATGTCTAAGAATTTTGTATAACATCAGGAGAAAGGTCGGTAATCCCTAAAATGTTACTGGAAAGCTCATCAACGTTCTTCTTTCTGCTCAAAAGAGTAGAGGGAGGTCACTCACTCCCATTAATTACCAAATAATGTTGGCACCGACCAGAAAACCAAAAGGAAAAAAGAAAGAAAGAAACAAACAAACAAACAAAAAACAAGAAAGGATGGGGGTGATTCATTGACTCATTAGGTTGTAACAATGTGAAGCATCGCAAAGTTTACAATACAAATGCGACTGCCTGCGTTTAAGCAAACAGGAACCATAAAAGAACACACACACACACACACACACACACACACACACACACACACACACACACACACCACACACACTTACACACACACACACACACACACACACACACACACACACACACACACACACACACACACACACACACACAAATGGAATCAAAACGCGTATTTAATACAACAAGACAAGACAGGCGCTTTTTTTTTGGGGGGGGGGGGGGGCAACTGGCCTTTGTCAAGCGTAAGATCACAAACAAAGAAACACCAGATACAATAATTAATGTTTGTATCTGGTGTTCGTTTGTGATCTTACGCTTGACAAAGGCCAACGGCCGAAACTTTGCGCATGTCTTGTCTTGTTGTATTAATAATAATAATTACAATATTTATATAGCGCAAAATCTTGATAAAATCAAATCTAAGCGCTGAAACAGACACACACGCACGCACGCGCACACACGCACGCACACACACACACACACTGACATATGTTTCACAAAGACAAAACGCTGAGAGACAATTTTTTCATTGACAAATGGTCAAGCTTACACGAGCTGACATTATGTGAAGCTAATGTAGGCCAAATACATAAAAAAAATATACGGTCAAACCTCTGCCTTAAAATACAGATGGACCTTAGATGCCTAGACACACACGATATTTTCACAGACTTGACAAAATGAGTTTGCTCGATGTTGATGTATACGTCGTATCGAATCATTCCATAATCCACTTGTCTGCTGTCTGCGTGTTAACAGACTCAGCACTCTTCAGTGTGCGAATAGTGTACAGACTGGGCACAGTTAATATCAACTGAAGAAATATGTGTCAACCCAAACCACAAAGCAAACAAAAGCAGTATAGCTCACAATAAATAAATAAACAAACCAAAAAAAAAAACGGATGAATAAATAAACGAATCAGTAAATAAACGAATTATAGATAACAAAGATAAAAAATAGAAAAAAATAAATGAATAAATAAATAAATAGATAAATTACACATAAACAAACAAACAAACAAACAATACATTAATCAATTAATTATTCAATTGACAATTAATAATGAGTAAATAAAAGAATAAATGAATGAATAAACAAAACTGATTAATTAATAAATGAATAAATAAAAGAATAAAGGAATGAATAAACAAATACATCAATACATAAATAAATATAATTAGATGAAAATGTTCAAATGAAATTAAAAACACCATTTTGTACAATCTTCCTTTTGAGTTGCTGCCAAAGAATGGCAAGGTATCATTAAATGATAGCATGATAATGAGAATGTAATTTGACTAGAAACGAAAACAATGTCATTCTTCTGTTTTCATGCAGATTTTCATGTAGATAGAAACAACTGAAGAAAACCAGTAGCATATTGTTACAATTTAAATGAATGTCTTCTTGTTTTTGTTTGTTTGTTTGCTTTTCTGCAGCATACGATGACGCCTGTAAAGAAGAAAAAAAAAAATACACTTCAAATATATATTGATATTCCAACAGCAAAACGAAAACATGAACAACATCATCGTTATTATCACCACCGTCATCACATTCGTCTCTGTCATAATCAGATGAGTACCAACGAAGATGAGTCAGTTGCAGATGCAACTAGTACAACAGTGTAGAAAAACCTATGCAATTACTACGGGATTACATTCAGTTAAATCAAAAGTGAAATAATTCAGCTAGAAGTGGATATAGCAGGCCACTAAAAGCAAATAACATAGTCGATCCAATTTTTATTTATTTTTTTTTATAATAAAGTCGTCGTAACTGCACAGCGATTTTAAGCTGGAATATCTAGACGAAAGGAATGTTCTTATGTGATTATGCACGCTTAGCCTGGATATTGAAACATATCAAATCATACGTCTGTTTCTGTATATGAATTTGTTAAAGAGATTCTAGAACATTCTGCAGAACGTGTTCCTCTTTGACAGTGAAATACCAAAACAACAATCCTCAGACAAGATTGCAACCCCCAGTTCTGAAGGGGAAAAATAATTTTACCATTTAAGACCAGAGCTATTCTAAAAGAGAGAAAAAAATGATACAATTCAACAGAGGACCTAAGTTAGTAGATAATATCATTGCGTCACAATGAATATGCAAGTAGGATAGTGTCCTTACTTTGGTGATTTATATAAATATAAAACAGTTGCTCCTTCAGACATCCTTGAAAAAATAGTGGGAAAGAGAAAGGGGCACAGAAAAAGAAAGAGAAAGATGGGTGGAAGATGGGGCAGAGAGAAAGAGAGAGAGGAGAGAGGGAGAGAGAGACAGAGATAGAGAGAGAGACAGAGAGAGAGAGATAGAGAGGGAGAGGGACAGAGACAGAGAGACGAAGAGACAGAGACAGATGAAAGAGTGTGAGGGAGACAGAGAGAGTGAGAGAGATGGAGAGGCAGAGAGAGAGAGAGAGAGAGAGAGAGAGAGTGAGAGATGGAGAGAGAGGGAGAGAGAGAGAGACAGAGACAGACAGACAGACAGAGATACAAAGACAGACAGACAGATAAACAGACAGACAGAGAGAGATATACAGAGAAACTGGCAACAACGACCCTTCCAACCAAAACAACGCTATCTCTTCTGTGCCCAACGGTCGGATTATCGTTTCTACGATCAATCACTGGGTCACAGGCGCTAGTCTCCCTTCTACCACCCTCCAGACAGCACTAAGAAAGCCACTCTTCCCTAGAGAGATAATATTGGCCCATGGCATCATCATGGCCTACTCATTTTTCGTGATACA
>CM060306.1:12117648-12122648 GCA_030674185.1 Monoplex corrugatus | reverse complement strand
TTGCCAGGCTTCGTTCCAAAACTAAGGTGGAAAAGAAGACCATCAGAGAAGCTCTCTTTGCAGATGATGCTGCGCTGGCTTCCCACAGTGAACAAGATCTCCAGAGGCTCGTTGATTGCTTCGCCTACGCTTGCAGAGAGTTTAGTCTCACAATCAGCTTGAAGAAAACTGAGATCTTAGGCCAAGGCTGTGAAGAACCACCATCTCTACACATTGGAGACTACGACCTCAATACTGTCCACAAATTTCAGTACTTGGGGTCCACCACAAGTGACAACCTCTCTCCGGACGCTGAAAACAGCGCCAGAATTGCAAAGGCCTCATCTGTCTTGGCTAAACTGAACAAGCGGGTCTGGTCCAACAGCAGTCTCACTGCGAACACCAAAATGCAGATGTACAGAGCATGCGTGTTGAGCACACTTCTCTACTCAAGTGAAGCCTGGACCACATACGCCAGCCAAGAAAAGAGGCTCAACATTTTCCATCTCTGCTGCTTGCGACGCATCCTCGGCATCCAATGGCAAGACAAGGTGACCAACACAGAGGTCCTCCGTCGTGCGGGCCTACAGACCATCTTTGCCCTTCTAAGCCAACGCCGATTACGCTGGCTTGGCCATGTGCGTCGAATGGAGGATGGACGCATACCAAAAGACGTTCTCTACGGCGAACTGGCAAACCTGAAGCGAACTCCAGGACGCCCACAGCTACGCTTTGTAGACGCATGCAAAAGGGACCTTAGAAGCTCAGGGATCGACCCAGGCTCTTGGGAGACTCTGGCGGAAGACAGGGCAACGTGGAGGACAGCCGTTGTGAATGCAGAGAGGAGGAGAGCAGAAAGCGCAGATGAGAAAAGGGCTCTTCGCAAGCAACGTCCCAGAAACCAGACAACAGCGACTTAATTTGTATGTGGCAGATGTGACAGAGATTGCCACTCAAGAATCGGCCTGCACAGCCACAGCAGAAAGTGCACGTCATGACCACAACGCTTCCTAGTGCAGACTATCATCTCCTGAGATGTAAAGAGGCCGACGACGAATAAGAATCGCCGCTCGACTGAAAAAAGATAAATAAATACTCTGAAGCATACATTAAGACTCTGATGAGTCTCAAAGCAAGAATCCGACAAGTGAGACCCAACTTGCAAATCGATATTGTCCTCCATCTGGACGACAATGCTTGACCACACAAGCATCAGGACAAGGGAGACAATTTTCTCATTCGGGTGGACAACTTTATCGCATCCTCCATACTCACCAGGCTTAGCGCCTTCAGACTATCATCTCTTCGGCCCCATGAAAGAGGGTTTGAGAGGCAAACATTATGCCAGTGACGAGGAAGTGAAAACTGCAGTGAAGTGGCTCCAAGCACAGTCAACAGAATTTTACGAAGCAGGAATACATGCCCTCATTCGAAGGTGGAACATTGCTTTGAGAGAAACGGTGACTATGTTGAGAAGTAGGGATGTGATCCCCAGAGGACCAATTTTATTTTAATGTATGATACATGTTCCTGTGTCGATAATTGTTCCTGTACTAAAGGAAAAAGCATTACTTTTTGACTCACCCTCGTATTTACAAAGACAACGACAGGACATGGAAGTTTATTCAATGTCATCATCTGACGTCAGATATGTTTCGTCATTTACATAACATTTAGCTCTTTCGACACCCTACTTCTTGAAAACCATTTTTAGAAAGCGTAAATGCTTTTCGAGAAAAAAAAATAGTTGTCTTTTATCTGTTTCCCTGCGGTTGTGACCGCAATTTGAAAAAAAAAAATTACTGAGCATTTGCATTTGGATGTGCGAAATACTGGCTACGATATTCACACCTCTTAAAGTGCACCCGCAGTATCATTTTCCACGTTTCAGAGGCAACAAGTCGTTTTTGAATGTCCCATGCTGCGTTATATAATGGTCAGTGCGATTCCGTACGGGACATTTGAATTAAGTAAATATAAATTGCTGTATTTAAAGACTTTAGAAAACTGAAAACTTTGCGATATTTGAGCCTTACTACGAAAATTAAGAGAAAGAGAGAGAGAGAGAGAGAGAGAGAGAGAGAGAGAGAGAGAGAGAGAGGAGAGAGAGAGAGAGAGAGACAGACAGACAGACAGACAGACAAAACAGACAGACAGACAACAGACACAGACAGACAAAGACAGAAAAAGAGAGAATCAGAGACAGAGACAGACATAAAAGACAGAGACAGAGACAGAGAGACGCAGATAGAAACAGATAGACAGAGACAGAGAGTTTCAAGTTTGGGATTCGCTCAAAAGATAATCATAGCGCTCCGACGGTTCCAGACACGCTCGACCAAAACATGCCAGCAATAACTTGGCAGATTCCTTGAGCCTACGCTACGCAATACTTTACGGCAAGGCCTTGAACCGAGGAGCAGAAAGGGGGTAGGGGTGGGAGGTGTTGACTTATGAAACACTAAACTGATAGCAACAGAATGATGGACACATTCAGACGGGGCAGAAAACAGGCCAAGTTTTAACGTTGCCAGCTGGGACTAAGCTCAAGATACCAGCTCAGATCCCAGCCAGCCCGCAAAAAGAAAAACAGGACACCCAAGAAATCACC
The DNA here is from genome assembly GCA_030674185.1 of Monoplex corrugatus. Taxonomy (NCBI): domain Eukaryota; kingdom Metazoa; phylum Mollusca; class Gastropoda; order Littorinimorpha; family Ranellidae; genus Monoplex; species Monoplex corrugatus. Next base: position 12,120,058 of record CM060306.1, on the reverse strand, counting down.
ATGATGATCTTTAGGGAGAATCAGATTTCTTTTAAGTGTCAACGTTTATTTCTGTTCAATGTACCATCTTACCCCACTGGGGACATATCTCTGACATCCTGAAGTACACAATGCTTTTTTTGTACCCTGTCTCTACAGTCTTTCAACACTTTGTTATCGTCAGGGGACGGCGTTAGGCGAACGACTCCGTTTCTGTTGTAGTGGTAAAGAGTTCAAGGTCTGTCCTTGTTTGGAGACTTTCTCTTTGCACAAACAATACACATGCACATTTAAGAAAATAATTTTTTGTTTCATTGAATTAGTTTTTTTGTTTTTGTTTTTTTGTTGTTTTTTTGTCACGGTAGCTTCGCCACTTGAAACTCGGGCTGCTCCCTCATTTGAAAGCGCGATGAAACGCCATTTTTTTTTTTACCAAGACTTCAAAAAGGCTAGAAGATTAATTGGTCTTCTTGGGTAGGGACCTGGGAAATCAACTTGTATCTCCAATGTTTTTTACGAGGGAAGCCGCGCAGATGTCCTGCTCTTCACAATTTTCAAGTTCTATGGATTCTTTAACGTGCGCAGGCCAGAAGACACACGGGTCGGACTCCTTCCGAAGGATTAGATATCCAGTTCAATTTTCCGGTCAAACTGAGGAGAAAAGTCAAAGTCTCAACGAGGAACGAACCCTGGAACCTCGAGTTTAGTTACTGGCAGGCGAACGTCTTAACAATTCTGCCACTCTTCTCTTGAACGTAAAAGAATGGCCAGTATTGTATGTTGATGCAGTCACTAATGTTACAGTTTGATGGGAATGAAGACACAGCCATTGTTTACACAATGCTGAATCAATGGTTGAAACCAGTTCAGCTCATATGGAAATAAAATATAATTGTTAAAATATTGTCTCTGTGTACAGTGCTGGTAAACACAAACTAAAAATCGCTGTGCCAGGATAATATTCACTCCGTGTGGTAAATTACTTCATAGGGGCTGAAATGTGTGGCTCCTTGGATTACGAGTGACTGACATACACATTGGATATAACAGTACTTATCAAAGCAGCAAATATAATTTACCAATGAAACTCACGAACAAAGAAAGATTGTGAGGTGGAAATACAGAGAAAGTTTGCCATGCGAAAATACACTCTTAATCGTTATTTTTTTAAATGTACTTGTCATCGAAAGGTTCAACCAAGACAGAAAACTAAACCATCTAAAGATGAAATAAGTGAAATATTAACAAAAAGCTAAAATGTATTTGAATAAGGATAAGCAAGAAAACTAAAAACGGTATATCCTTTTGGTTATATTGGGCATTATGCAAAAATCAAAGAATAATAACGTTGATAATAAAAGAGCAAGTGGTTAGTTCAGCTAGAGGCAGACTTGCATAATTATATCCAGTTGGACATCTAAGTGATTTGCATGTTCTGGGCCTGGTTGATGCCAGAAGATTCTGTGGAAGCAAGCACAAGAGTGCAAGCCTCTCAGGAAATATGAATCCAAAGCAATGGCTCTTCGTGCCTTGTTTGCATGATTGTCTAAGCTACAGAGGGTATATTGAGGGTCGATGGTATCGGAGAACATATATAATGTTGAGTGAAGAGCAGTTTTAGGCATGCAGTGCAATACACAGAGCATCAAAATAAATACATGCAGGTCTCTACTATTACTACTACTACTACTACTACTACTATTACTACTACTACTACTACTACTACTACTACTACTACTACTACTACTACTATTACTACTATTATTACTATCACCACCACCACCACCACTACTATTACTTCAGTTGTTGCTGCTGCTATTAGCACTACTACTATTGAAAGGTGATGATCATAACAAATCTCACCATCATCAGTATCATTCACATCATTATCATCATCATCAGCAGCAGCAGCAGCAGCAGCAGCAAAACAAAAGAACAACAACAACAACAACAACAACGATAACAACAACAACAACAACAAACAGTAAACTGCGGGGTTTATGACTGCATGTGTTCGTGGGTATAATAGAAGAAGTCAAAAAGGATTTTTGATGTGAGCGGCTTTTGTGTTAACTGAGAGTACACATTGAAACCATTACCCTGATACACTAGTTAGTAAATGATGCATTAGACTGTAAATGCATATGACTGCTCAGGATGTCCTATTTTGGGGATTAAATACAGCCAGAGCAAGTGGGTATGTGAAATAGATTAAACTAGACAACTTCACGGTTCAGGGATAGAGACAAGTCAAGAGTGTAGAATGGCTGATAGTAATCTGACAATTCACTGACGTGTTTTGAAAGATACAGAGAATGGAGTATTCTGAGCATAATTTGAAAATATTCTTGTAATTAGTTTCAAAGAGAGTAAATGTGACCAGTCGTGGTGGTAAGGTGTTTAGCGCTGTGGACTACCGACTGGAAGGTTG
>CM060306.1:12107648-12112648 GCA_030674185.1 Monoplex corrugatus | reverse complement strand
CCAAAGCTGTCTGCTCCCTTCCAGTGTGCATGTAAGCTGAATGATAAACAGCCTTGCTATCTGCAGTTTAAGTCAGAAGAGCTGTGCGAATTACGTATGCATCACCTGACAATGACAAAAGAAGAACTGGACAATGCCATCTTCAGCCAACTGAAGGCGTTTCTTCAAACTGGTCCAATGACGGTGAATACAAAGCGTCGGCAGAATACTCCAAGAAAGAAGTGCCGCAGTCAGTACATGTTGAATGGATTCAAAATATGCCGTGAATTGTTTCAGTATGTCCATTGCATTGGGAGTCAGAAACTGGACCACTTGATTAAACATTATAAAGAAAATGGGTTGACCCCAAGGCAACATGGCAACACCAACAGAAAGCCTTATAAGGCCTTAACATTTGAGGAACAAAAGAAGGTAGTAGACTTCATTTCGAATTACGCAGAAGTGCATGGAATCCTTCTTCCGGGTCGAATCCCAGGCTACCATAGAGATGACTTGAAGCTGCTTCCCTGTTCATCCACTAAAACTGCTGTGCACAAAGAGTATTCTGTTGCCTGTGATGCCGATGGTGGACGCTGCGTTTCAAAACGTACGTTCTTATACCTGTGGAAGAAACACCTTCCTGACATCCTGCCTATGAAGCCTAGGACAGACCTTTGCTGGCAATGTCAGAGAAACAACTATGCACTGCAGCAAATGAAGTCATTAACCATGACTGACACTCAGAAGATGGAACTGGCAACAGCTGCAGTTCAACACCTTGCTGCAGCAAACAGAGAGAGAGAGGAGTACAAGCTTGTTGTTGCCAGAGCAAAGGTAAGTTGCTGTTTTACTTATAAATTCAATAGCATTATCACAGTTAGGGATTCCAGGGTGTCCCTTTATCATTACAGTGTGTGTGTCTGTCAGGTTGTACTCTGTGTTTGTACATGTATGTATGTGTGAGTGTTTTGAAATGATACATGTATTAAGCACAGAATTATAGCAATAAAATGTAGCATTCTGATTCACATTATCTATGGTTGGAGTATTGATTCTCATACACATTATCATACCAGTTCACCATACATGTTAATCTAAATTAACACACACACACACACACACACACACACACACACAGAGAGATACACACACACACACACACACACACACACACACATACACACACACACATACACACACACACACACACACACACACACACACACAACACACACACACACACACACACAAACAATACAGGTCATCATGCATGCACAAAAAATTTTAATGTAAATTTACACACACACACACACACACACACACACACACACACACACACACACACACACACACACACACACACACACAACCAGGTGAAAACAAGACATGAACTTGATGAAGGAAAAACAAAACCACAGCTTGCAGTTGCACTGTTGCAGGAGGAGCTGAAGACTGCAGGACTGGACCGACTGGAGACACCAGGAAACAACACAGCAGCCTGCTCAAGGGACATCATGGCCCACTACAGTTTTGACTTTGCACAACAAGTCCATTATCCTTCAGACCCCCTGCAGCCCGGTCCGGTGTACTTTAAAACACCTAGAAAATGTGGTGTCTTTGGCATGATGACAGAGGCCCTCCCACAGATGGTTGTGTTTCTCCTTGATGAAGCAATGGAAACAGGGAAGGGAGCAAACACAGTGATTTCTTTTGTGGATTTTTTCCTGGAAAACTATGGGTTAAAAGAAGCATCGTGCCATCTCCATGCAGATAACTGTGCCGGGCAAAATAAGAACAATGCCATGTTGCAATATTTGATGTGGCGTGTCATGACTGGCCGTCACAAGGTCATCACACTATCATTTCTCTTGGCAGGTCACACCAAATTTGGCCCTGATGCCTGTTTCGGGCTCTTCAAAAGAAAATTTCGCCGGACAAGAGTGGACTGTCTGAATGACATCTCAGAAGTGGTGTCATCTGCATCGCCATCTGGTATTCTAATACCACAGCTGTGCGGTGACCAAGACGGGAACTCTCTGGTTCCTACCCGTGACTGGACTGAATACCTGAATCAGTGGTTTAGAAAGTTGGTGGGGCTGAAAAAGTACCATCACTTTAAGTTTGAAACCAATGAGGATGGGAAGCCTCAAGTCTGCTGCAAGGAGTCTGCAGACGGACCAGTGCAGGTTTTCGAACCACTGAAACAGCCCACTGCCCTGCCTGATGATCTCCCGCCTATCATTCGTCCGAGTGGTCTCAGTGAACAAAGACAGGAATACTTGTTCTCTGAGATCAGGGAGTTTGTACACCCAGAGAAGAGAGACCTGGTCTGCCCTGAGCCTATCAGCCTCAAATTCTCTGCCAAGGCCACCACATCGCAGTCCCTGCCTCCTTCCCCCCATCTGTCCAAACCATCCACCAGCCAGGCCACCCCACCATCCTCTTCCAGGACTCCAGGCAGGCCAAAGAAAAACAAGAGAGGACCTAAGAAGAAAACAGTCGTGTGATTTGTTTTTTTGTGCTGATATTGTTGGGTTTTTTCCTTGTGGATAAGTAGGGATGTGAGACTGAAATCAGTGAAAAGTGAACATACCCTGAGACCATTTCTGGATCTTCTTTCTGGTGCTGTTTTTGTAGGAATAAGGATACCTGATCATAATTTCAAGTTGGTGACTCATAATACTGCTATGTTGAGTTTCTGTGTTGTATCAATACCTGTCTTTCTTCAATTGATATTACTAACATAATACCATAATTTTAATAAGCAAATGTGTCATCAGAGGTTACAAACAAATATACATACAAACTAACACATACAGATTAAAATACATTTACACATCTATGTTTCCTGAAAATTTGGAGTGATTCTGAATTATAGTTATTTTTCCACAAATTTTTATGTAAAAGTTTGAAACGCTTCTGCGTTTTCAACATTTTAAGCCCAATGAGCAAGGTACTGGGATGATTTTTATATTAAATAGCAATTATCTGGTGAAATTGAATGAGTTACCAAGGTTCTCTGAGTTATTCTTGTTATTTTGGTATCACCCACTTACTTAGAAAAATTCATATAACAAAATTAGAGCTAAATGAAAATTTGTAATTTTAAAACATGATTTTCTCAAAAGTAGGTCACGGTCATCTGGGAACTTTAAATGCATGTAACTTGGAATCTAATAAAGATAAATGAAATCTGTTTTTTGTGTCTTATTTAGAATTATTTCTTCTTTCAGATAGCATATTTAGCTCATTTTTTGAAATTTGACCATTATCCATGATTTTCATATGCACTGTCACATATGTAAATGACAAAAATGAATGGATGAATGAATGAATGAATGAATAAATGAATGAATGAATGAATGAATGAATACATACATAAATACATCAGTGTGCAAAGAAAGAAAGAAAGAAAGAAAGAAAGAAAGAACAAAAGAAAGAAACAAGCAGACTGACAAAGAAAATATAAAATAAATATATGTATAAGCTAGTACATGAATACATACAAACATGAATACGCACATGAATACATGCATACATGAATGGATACATAATTTACACACACACACACACACACACACACACACACACACACACACACACACACACATATATATATATATATATATATATATATATATACATATATGTATAGATATAGATATATAGATATACATATATCAGAGAACAATAATATGTTCTTATGTGTTTTCAAACGAAAAAAAACCCTCATAATGCAATAAAAATAAAAACAAAACGAAACAAAACAAAACACTCCAAAACAAATCAAAGCAAAACCAAATCCACACAGTACAAAACAAAGATTGCAGGACGAGCATCCTATCAACATTTCATTGAAGAAAAAAAAGAAGGGAAGAAGGAAAATCGGTTTATAACAATGCCCACAACATCAAAAAGAATTATTGATATAAAACATATCATTATGACTAAGCTATCATTATTTTAACTGAATGGCATGGGATGACATACACTGTCAATATCGATCTCCTGTTCACATTTTGCCACGCTGTTCCTGTTGTGCTTTGGGAGTTTAAGCATCCACACCATGATCAATCACTTGGTCACAGGGGTTACTCCCCCTGTCACTACATAAAGGACACTGTTCTGAAAGTCACTCTTCCCCATGGAGGTAAGATTATCACCATCGACTTTTTTTTCCTCTAAAAAATTCAGGGTAAATATCACGCAACGTTAGACTCTGTGAGACCTGGTACGCATATCGTATGGAAATACAGTATTGAAGGTGATGATTCCTTGTCACATTATTGCATTACCATGATGGACATGCATGGATAATGAAATACAGAGAGCCAGTATCGTTTTGCGTTACTGTGTAAAGCATTGCTGTTTCGGTTTATCAGACATATGCGTTTTCGATTACTTTGATTTGTATGGGATTTCCCATGGTGGATTATGCATGGTCCCTCTCCATGTCTCTCTTTCTTAGTATGTGTGTGTGTGTGTGAGTGTGTGTGTGTGTGTGTGTTGTGTGTGTGTGTGTGTGTGTGTGTGTGTGTGTGTGTGTGTGTGTGTGTGTTGCGTGAGTGTGTGAGTGAGAGAGAGACAGAGAGGGAGGGAGAGAGAGAGAAAGAGAGAGAGAGGGAGAGAGACAGAGACAGACAGACAGACAGAGACAGAGAGAGAAAGAGAGAGATCCATTGGTCAAGCCTATACATGAAGAGTTTCGGGACTCCAGATCTTATGACTGACAAACAGATTTAGTACAGCATAAACTAACACTCGAGAAATTTGTCAGCTTTTCACACAGCGGAGAAAAGGCAATAAATCTGAATGGATACACCCTTTTAGGGCAGTAAATGGTACTCCACATAACAATCAAAAACACATATTATGTCTAAATCTTGCAGGAACTGGTGTCAGAGAATGGTAATATCTTGTTATAATTATGTAGTTTCAAACAACGTGAAAGGCATAATACAGTAAAAGAAATTTAACAAAACAAAACAAGACAGAACTATCCAAGGCAAAACAAAAACAGA
>CM060306.1:12085148-12100148 GCA_030674185.1 Monoplex corrugatus | reverse complement strand
CATCAGTGTACTTGTCTATGCATGAAAAGTTTGGGGACCAAAGATCTTGTGACTGAAAAACATATAGCATACAACATAAAACTTTCACTCGGGAGATTTATCAGCTTGTCAGACAACAAAACAAAAAGTCAGTAAAGATGAATGGAGAAACCCGCCTAGGGCAATAAATAGTATTCCACATATAATAAAAAATACTTTGTGTGTTTAAATCTTGCAGGAGCCGGTGTCAAAGAACAGTAATATCTGTTTATGTGGGTTGAAAACGACAACTAAAAAGTTATTATATAGTAAAACAAAATAATAACAAAAAACTAAACCAAAACCCCTAAACAAACCAAAACCAAACCAAACCAAAACTGAAACAAAATATGAACAAAGATTGCAGGAATATTCACACTATCTGCATTAAAATGAAGAAAAAAGGAAGGGACGATAAAAAAAAAAAACCCTAAAAAAACAACATTCATACAATACTGGCACAATCATAAAGATTTATTGATACGTTGTGTATCATTATGACAAAGACTTCATTATGTAAGTTGATGACATAACTTGTCAATATCAATCTCCTGTTCACAGACTGCCACGCTGTTCCTGCTGTGCTTTTGGAAGTTTCAGCATCCACACCATGATCAACCACTTGATCACTGGGCTTAATCCCCCCTGTCACTACATAAAGGACACTGTTCTGAAAGTCACTCTTCCCCATGGAGGTAAAGTTAGACCTTTTATCATCACCATCCTCTTTGTTTTTTTCTCTAAACGTGCAGGGTAAATATTACGCAACGTCAGAACCTGTGAGATCTGGTTCGCATCGCGAATACCCAGGGTATATGATATTGAAGGTGATGATTCCTTGTCACGTCATTAAATTATCATGATGGACATGCATGAGTGCTGAAGAGGAGAACTAGTATCGTTTTGTGTTTTACTGCGTAAATAATTGCTTTGCTTTTTTTTCGGTCCATAGAACAAAATATGTGATTTCGATTACTTCGATTTGTATGGGGTTCTCTGTGCTGGATTACACTCAGTCTCTGTGTGTGTGTGTGTGTGTGTGTATGTGTGTGTGTGTGTGTGTGTGTGTGTGTGTCTGTGTGTGTGTGTGTGTGTGTGTGTGTTGTGTGTGTGGGGTGTGTGTGTGTGTGCGTGTGTGTGTGTGTGTGTGTGTGTGTGTGTGTGTGTGTGTGTGTGTGTGTGTGTGTGAGAGAGACAGAGAGAGAGGGAGAGAGAGAGAGAGAGAGAAAGAGAGAGAGAGGACTAATGTAAGTCAAGGACACAACAGCAGATCCAACCGCTGTCCCCAAATCAGGCTAGAATCAATAATAATAATAATAATAATAATAATAATAATAATAATAATAATAATAATAATAATAATAATGATAATGACAATAATCATAATATCATTATCATTACTATTATCAATATAACTAGTAGTAGTAGTAGTAGTAGTAGTATTAGTAATAGTAGTAGTAGTAGTAGCAGTAGTAGTAGTAGTAGTAGTAATAGTAGTAGTAGTGATAATAGTAGCATTGTGTGTATGCGTGATGCTTGGTTTGTTTGACTGTGATTTTTATTTAGCACGAACAGTCACGTTGATTTAGATAAGCTATCGAAGTTATCTGCGAGACGTGTGTATGCCAACAGAATAAAAGTACACCATTATAGCAGGCGATTCCTCGAAATACAATTTCTATCTACCCTAGTATAATTATATGAATCAAAAGCAAGCCTGGCTTCTATCTGTCTGTCTGTTTGTCTGTCTGTCTGTCTGTCTGTCTGTCTGTCTCTGTCTCCCCTTTGTCTATGTCTGTCTCTGTGTATCTTTGTGTCTCTCTATCTGTGTCTCTGTCTCTTGCTCTCTCTCTCTCTCTCTCTCTCTCTCTCTCTCTCTCTCTCTCTCTCTCTCTTCGTCTTTGTGTTTTATTTGGAATATAGACAAACTCAGTCCACTCGCGGTATTGACATCCATTGGGGTGGGGGTAGGGACAGTCTTAACGCAAAACTACTGGCAACATATCACAGAAAAAAATGTGTTTTTTCATTATTAAAGCTTGTATTGTATTTTTAACGAAAGATGGTTGCTTCCATTCACAAATACATTATTATTATTATTAAGGGCATTTAGAGCGCCTAATCTTTCTGGAAAGCCCTAAGCGCTTACAAACTGTACAATACACATTACATCGAACATAGAAACATAGGCCTAATATAATTTTCATCATACATGGCGGACCTCTGTCACTCCATCCCACAAGCACATACACACCGTTAATAATATCAAATATTAGTACCTACTCTCTGGCACACACACACATATCCTCCTCCCACCCCGAGACATATCTATAGGCGCACAGCAATAACATACACAGAAGCACGCTAGCGCGCAGACAGCATAGCTCTTTTAGGTTAATACATTTCAGAGAGGAAAGAGATGCGTTTTCAAGCCAGATTTAAATGACTGAAGACTTGTTTTGTGCCTCAGCGGGTAGGGAAGTGAATTCCATGAGGAAGGGGCTTGAAAAGAAAAGGATCGCTCACCATATGATTTTGTTCGAAAAGTTGGGATTCGAAATAAGCGGGTATCGGCTGAGGTACGAAGATGACGAGATGGAACGTATAGTTGAAGATATTCAGACAGGTAAGAGGGAATAGAATTGTCGAAGTATCTGAAGCACTGAACAGCAATTTTATGTTGGATCCTTTTCAACACAGGTAACCAATGCAAGTCTTGGAGAAGAGGAGAGACATGCTGAAATTTGGAAGACCGAAATACTAGCCGAGCGGCATGGTTCTGTACTTTCTGAAGTTTGTCAAGGAGCTGTTTTGGGGAACCAGACAGAAGGGAATTACAATAGTCAAGACGAGAAAGAACGAAAGCACAAACTAATATTTTAGTAGCTTCGAGAGTAAGGAGATGACGGATGGAACCTATTCTACGAAGTTCAAGGTAACAGACACGACAGATGTTTGAGACATGCTGCTGAAAGTTAAGAGTGTTGTCGATGGTGACACCTAGATTCTTAACTTTTTGGGAGAGGGTGATGTCTGTCCCATTCAGTGATATGGAAGATGGAATTAAGTCACAGTTGAGAAGTTTTTTAGGAGTAATGAAAATCATTTCAGTTTTGTCTTGGTTTAGTTGTAATTTGTTGCAAGTCATCCAGTCTTTCACGTCGGAAATGCAGGCTTTAGTGGTTTGTACGATGTTGTTTACATTAGAGATGGGACCAGAATTGTAAATTTGATTGTCATCTGAGAAGCTATGATGTGATACAGAATGGCGGAGAATAATATTTGCGAGAGGCTGCGTGTACAAAACAAAGAGAACTGGACCCAGGACGGATCCTTGAGGAACGCCATATCTGAGGGCTGAGGGAGGTGAGGGCAAGCCATTTACAGATACAGTCTGTGTGCGGTCAGAGAGATATGACTGAAACCAGGAGAGAGCGGAGCCAGAAATTCCGTAGCAGTTGTGGAGGCGCCAAAGCAGTATCTCATGGTCTATAGTGTCGAAGGCAGCAGACAAATCTAAGAGAGAGAGAAGAGAAATGTCACCATCATCAAGGGATGTCAGAAGATCGTTCACAATTTTCAATAAAGCAGTTTCAGTGCTATGTCCTGATCTATATGCTGACTGATTGGGATATAATAAATGGTTTGATTCAAGATGTTCTAGAAGTTGGTGTAAAATATTTTTTTCAGTTACCTTGGAAAGAAAGGGGAGATTGGAGACAGGCCGGTAGTTTTTGAGAATATCTGGATCAAGAGAAGGTTTCTTTAGGAGAGGTTTGACAATAGCTGATTTGAATGAGCTTGGGAAGATGCCTGACACCAGTGAATGATTGATGACAGATGTAAAGAATGGGAGTAGAGTATCCAAACATTGTGTCAAAACAGAAGCCGGGAGGGGTCTAATTCACTGGTTTTGATAGCAGAGTCCTTGATAGTTTTCTTCACAAAAGACTCAGAGACAGGCTGAAAGGATGTCAGTGGACAGCCAGAGAAGGTTGGTTCAGGCATTGAAAGAGGAGGGGTATTTTGCAAATCGAGACTATCACGAATGTCAAAAAGTTTCCCATTAAAGAAGTTAGAGAATGCTAGAGGAAGGTCAGCAGGTGGAATATGAGAAGGTATAGGGCTGTTTTTAGTTTTACAGAGAAGAGTGTTAGTAATGTTGAAGAGCTGTTTAAAAGTTGTGGCAGACGTAATTTTAGCATTATAGAATGAAACCTTTGCACTATGGACAAGTTTATCAAATGCTTTTTTTGCAGACTGGAAGGATTGTTTATGCACAGTTGATTTGTGTTTGATCATCCGTCTCTCAGCACGTCTTCTCTCACGCTTGGCAGCCTGGAGCTGAGGTCCAGCGGCAGCATACCAGGGTGAAGGGGGACGATGAGAGACCTTCCTTTGGGTGGTTGGAGCATGCTGATCGAGGCAATTGCGGAGGACAGCGTCAAGATCGTCGGCAGAAGTTGGCTGAGAATTGAGGAGTTGGGAATGGAGGTTGCTGTTGAACGATGGAAAGTCGATGGTTGACAGGTTTCTGGCCATGACGTAGATTTGACGTGGAGGAGGTTTTGATAGTTGAAGTTGGCTCAGGATGCAGTAGTGGTCAGAAGGGAGAGTTTGAATGACATCAGTGGACTGGAGGATATTGTCACTGTCTCTGTGTACAAGCCAGTCTAGTGTATGTCCTTTAATGTGGGTTGGAGTTTGGATGGCTTGAGTTAGGTCGAAGGTGTTGAGTAACTCGGTAGTCTTTGCAGTCAGATTGTTGGAGGGTACGTCGTAGTGGATGTTGAAGTCGCCGGTCAGAATTAAAGATCCTTTCAGATTGTTGCAGTATTCTAAGAGGTCATGAAATTGGTCGACAAAATCAGAGTCAGACAGATGGTTCTTTCTGTTTGGTGGTGGTCTATAGAGGCAGAAAATGTGGGCGCAAGATTGAGGAAAAGACAGAGTCAGTTGTACAAGTTCAAATGAGGAGTGGTGGAAGGTAAAGCCGGACACAGTAGAAACATATGGCAGAAGGGGAGAAGCAATGACGAGAGCGATGCCACCTCCACGGGATGACCGTGGGAAAGAGAATGTCTTAAATCCCGGAGGTGCCAGATCCTTCACTTTCGGTTCATCACCCTCAGATTTGAACCACGTTTCGGTGACACAGAAAATGTCAACATTGTGTTCAGTAATGAAGTAATTCATAGCTGACCGTTTCACTTTCGGGCAAGCAGACTGAGCATTGAAGATAGCTAGGTTCATGGATGTTGCATTGTGAGAAGTGGCAGCAGCAGGAAGAAGAGGAATGTCAATCAAATTTCTGACATTGACTGAAGGTTTGGTGTCGACACATGGAGAAGAATTGTCCAGTTTCAGTGGCAGATTCGAAGTTGTAGGGTGATAAACTTCATGCACCTGTATGTCAACGTTCCATTACAAAGGAAAATGCATGATATATGTACGATTCAGTACACTTAATTCATTATTCAGGTATACATTAGATTATTCGTCTTGTATCGCCGTTCATCTAGAAAAACAGATATCCACGAAGCGCATGCATAAGCATTATAAGCGCCCGATGAATTGCACACATCTGAGTTAAGAACAAAAATCCTTATCTAAAAGTCATGTGTTTACTTTTTTTGGGGGGGGCAGAGCCACATAGATTGAAATTAATTACCCTGACAAACCACCACCTATGGTATTTTCAACACTTGCAACAATTTTATGAAGAACTTGATAAACACGTTCGTTCGTTCGTTCGTTCGTTCGTTCGTTCGTTCGTTCGTTCGTTCGTTCTTTGATTTAATGTCTTTTCACTCTGAATGATATTAGACGATATACTCATGCTGCCCAAAAAACATGTTTATTTTAGTCTTAGTTTTGTACATTCTATACTTATAAATGTAACATTTTGCACACAGCACTATGTAGTCGCGTATCTGATGTGTTTTCATCCTTACGTCCGTACCAAATGTAACTAACTCTATATTTAAAAATAGTCTTGCACAATTCTCACAATTTTCTGTCAAACAATTTTATCAAGTTTAGTACTGTGTTTATGATATACTCATATTCGCTGCCAGAAAAGGATAAAACAAGAATTACTGAGGACATGACTACCTAATGATTCTCTATCGGAAGGATACATATTAGAACTACTAAGATATTCAAACAAATATAAATGAAATGTCATGAGTATATCATAAACACAGTAATCAGTGACTACTAGTATTCACAATTTTAAATGTTTGTCCTCATCATAATTTGGTTAATGGTAATGAAAGGAACGGTCGGTGTGCAATGAAACCACATTCCAGTTTGCTCGTTTTGGTTTTCTTTTTTCATTTGACGATTGGTCTTGCACATCAAACGAAACTGATCTGATGCTTTAGCCTGTGAAAATGTGCATGTGCCAAGAGAGGGAGGGAGGGAGAAAGAGAGAGAGAGAGAGAGAGAGGGAGGGAGAAAGAGAGAGAGAGAGGGAGGGAGAAAAGAGAGAGAGAGAGGGAGGGAGAAAGAGAGAGAGAGGGAGGGAGAAAGAGAGAGAGAGGGAGGGAGAAAGAGAGAGAGAGAGAGGGAGGAGAAGAGAGAGAGAGAGGGAGAGAAGAAAGAGAGAGAGAGAGGGAGGGAAAAAGAGAAGAGAGAGGGAGGGAGAAAGAGAGAGAGAGAGAGGGAGAGAAAGAGAGAGAGAGAGAGAGAGAGAGAGAGAGAGAGAGAGAGAGAGGAGAGAGAGAGAGAGAGAGAGAGAGAGAGAGAGAGAGAATCCTTTACATCGGATGATTTTGCTCAGAAATGGCGATTCGTCTCGATTTGTATTGTAGTTTGATTTGTGGATATTAGAATCTTGATACAGCACGTTTAATGAAAAACAACAACAACAACAACAACAACAACAGCAACAATAACAGCGTATGAATGCAGATCTTTGGTTCGTATTTTGTAAAATTGTATTTGGTTTCAAAGAAAAGAAACTTCAATGGAGTGGAAAAAAATAGAAATTACCCTGGACGATGCAGTTCGTTCGGAATGTATAAATTACATGGTGAAACTTCTATTTCTTATTGTAGTAAAGGATTCTATGGGGAGTGAAGTTTCATGTTAACAAAGCAGTGCCGAAGGGTATGACAGAGTTATTAATCCATCAAATAAGGGGTAACAAATGGTTACAGCCATTCTGAGATACACAGCCTATCAACAATTAAATTTTGAGAGAACTTCTGGACAGTCAATGCAGAACAATTTCTAGCAATAATTCAAAGATAACAAGTGTTACAGCAATGTTTGTCTGCTGTGGAAAAAAAATGTAACAACGCGGTTATTGACATTAAAATGTTGTTCTATTACTGCTACTGCTACTGCTATTACTACTGCTGTTGTTGTTGCTGCTGCTGCTGCTGCTGCTATTGATCTTCCTACTCCTCTTCCTCTTCCTCCTCCTCCTCCTCCTACTACTACTACTACTTCCGCTGCTGCTGCTGCTGTTGGTGTTGTTGCTGCTTCTGCTGCTGCTGCTCCTCTTCCTCCTCCTCTTACTACTACTACTACTACTACTACTACTACTACTGCTGCTACTACTACTACTGCTACTACTGTTGGTGCTGGTGTTGGTGCTGTTGCTACTACTACTATTATTATTATCAAATTACTGCTACTATTATCATTACTACTACTACTGGTACTACCAGAACTACCACTCCTACTGCTATTGCTGCCGCCGCTGCTGCTGATGTGACTGCCAAAGTTACAGCTTCTATCATTTCGTCTGTTGCTACTGCTTCTGTTCATACAACTTATACGATTACACAAAAGAAAGAAACAAATATGAACAAACTAATAATAGAGTTCTCACAGTCTGTCAATATGAAGACATGTGGGGCCATTTGCTGATCACATATTTCTCAGTTCTGTTGCTAATCCTTTGTCTCTCGTTCTTAAATGCATACCCTATTGATGAAAATTATAATGTGCACTATCGTTCAAATTAGAAAAAAAGTATTTATTGAATTCTTTTATAAAAGTCAAACACGATCCCAAATAAATCATCTGAAGGCAGTACCTTGGGTGTTTTGACTTTTTTCTCAAAACTGATTTCTGTAGACTATAATCTACCCCCCCCAAAAAATTGTTTTCTTGGAAAAATATTATTATTAATCAAATGAAATTGGTATTTTAATGCACTGATCGCAGCAGAAAGAACGCAATTTCCTACAAAAAGTACCTATTTTTGTCTCTTATTATGAACCGTAGCCAGTACAGTACACGCACATGTAATATACTGATGGAAAGCTCTTTGGTGCACCTTTCAGATAATGACAGCGAAAATTAGAAACAAACAGGGTCAAAGCCACCAAATAAAAAACAATTAAGGGAAATGTGTAGGAGAGCACACAAAAACTTTAGAGGCCATTTTCTCAAAATGTCCGTCATACAACTTAATTACTTTAAACACACATAACTTCTACATTTTTTTTAGTACAAGCTTTATTCAAGTACCAAAATAATCAGCACAATGTACACTTCCCAATGATATGTATATCTCAAAATGCCCAAAATGCTAGTTAAGACTGATTTCGTGGTGGGAGGTCACATATGCTTTGACAGACGCAGAAGAATGCATACAAAAATATAACTAGTCATGCTGAATCCAGCTAGCCACACATATATACAACTGTTTCCATATATAGAATCCCAACGTGTTCGGTAAATTCGAAATCATGATAAATTCTCTTACGTGTGTACAAATAAATGGTTCACACACATACCTAACACACACACACACAAGCGCAGTGATTGCAAGCTGGAACAAGAAGACCATCAGCATAGTGACAGGATGATCTCAGAGATAGATGACACGATGATTTCCACTGACAAACGATTAAATATGGCTGCATGTCTGTGAAAATAGAGATCCACAGAACAGAACACACAATATTAGAATGTATAACTTCTACAAGAACAAAAACTATTTCATCATTCAAATTCCATCAATTAACCATAGGGACAAAATACTGTATAGAAACGATACCTTGCAAGATGTGCACAACACAGGAAAGCATTTATCACCTGCTGCTATTATATCAGGGCTTCGTTCTGTAAACAAGAGATGACTGATTGATACCTGCTCGTTACAGATGACTTCTTTCTCTTCTACTGGAAATCACTAGTGATGATACGATACAGATCTTAATTCATCAAACCCACTGAGGTGGTAAAAATTTTGTCGCATACCTCACGAATTCAACAGGTGTGATGTATCAGACTGTGACAATGAAAATATCTTTGGCTAATGCATGTGATGTTGTGCACACTACACACAACTGAAAGGAAATAGCGCTTACAATTATAACGTTACGTAGTCACATTTCATGTATTTTGGACGATCTAGTTGCTGTTGCTGTTGCTGCTGTTGCTGTTATTACTTCTTCCATTATTACAGTCTACAATACTGTTCTGTTGCTGCTATTAGTATTATCAAATGCTGCTCTTTTCGCAGCTTTTACGACTACCACGAAAACAAACACGGCTACCAGAACCACTGTTGTTGCTATTGTTACTGGCGTAATTATCATTGCCAAACTGCTGCTACTGATTCTACTAACGTTCGTATCATTTCTGCTGCAAGTTACTCCCTTACATCAGACCGTGCTTTCTGTAGACGATGTAGAATACACAGAAGAGACATGGATATTATGTAAATAAGCTAACAATTCCTCCACATTATTTTTTATGACAAAATACACGTACTGTACATGTAATCACAAGCTTCTGTCAGCTTCGCAAGTGAACACTCTACTTGTACTAGTTACATCATGCCAGACGATTTGTTATTTATTTGCATTTATATTTTCGGATTCTCTATCTCACTCCGTCCATCCATCCCCCACTCTCTGTCTGTCTATATGTCTATCTGTCCATCTATCTATCTATCTATCTATCTATCTATCTATCTATCTATCTATCTACCTATGTGGCTGCCTATGTGCCTGTTTGTATATCTATTTATGCACATATCTATGTATCTGTTTATCTTAGTGTATATGTATATATTTGTTTCTATGTGTCTAGCTATGTGTACAGCTATCTATACGTATACACATAGACACACAAACAGGCCAGACACAGAAATACAACACACACACGAACACACACACACACACTCACACACACACACACACACACACACACACACACACACACACACACACACAACACACACACACACACACAAACACACCACACACACAACAAAACACCACACACACACACACACACACAACACACACACCACACACACACGCGAACTGGAACATGTGTAACCTCACTCCACTCGGACCAGCGATCAGATCGGTCAAGTTAAAGTGTTATGCAGATAGAAACTCTATCCACAGACAAATGGGTGATCAACGTCATGTTCAAAGGAAATATATCCTGCTGATCTGAGTGAGAGTTTCCAGTGCTGATTCACAAATTCCTGGCCAACATATGCTAAAATTTGCCAAAAGGATGCACTAGAATACTCGCCTGGCTGCTGTTAGAATTAATTATGTTATGCAAATGTCGAGTCACTGGATTCATTTACTACATTTGCATTCATTCCATTTCATCAGTGAGCCGATGACATGGTCATCACTGAAAAATGATAGTTTAGCAGAGTGTGTATAGATGACTACCCATTACATAGAGAGACTGGGAACGGATTTTGTTGAAAATTCATAATTTGGATTATTTTTAATCAAGGTGCTGAGTATTGATGTTTGAGTAATGCAACAATAGCCTAAAATATTTGTAGGCTTAAAGCAGAGTTTGGATAACAATACTCAGTTGATTAAGAGAGTCTAATTCTCTGGAATATTTGAATTATCTTGTAGCTGTCAAATCTGCGATGTATGGGATTAATTAAAGTAAACAAAATCGTTACAAAATAAAAATAAGTTCTAATCAGAATATTACATACCATACCATAACGTTATTGGTACGAGGAGACGTTTTCACAGCGTTCATGAACAAATCAACAATAATAGAAACACTAGTTTCTGCATGCATGTATGCTGACCTGCTCTGTACTATAAATGACGACTAGTAAGCCCTATTCCTTGACTGTTTCACAAAAACGATGTACCTATGTTAATGAACGTATGGCAAATTGATGTAAAACTATGATGAGGGACGTATCTTTAGTACTTTGACGCACTGAAGTGAAAACAGTTTTGATATGATCTATACACAGTTTGTTTTATCTTCTTTAGTTTGTCTCATTATTTTACAAAGTTGTATTCGTGTGGTCTTTGATAAAGTCTAAAAAACCATAGCAAAAGACAAAAACTATGTATGTACTTGAAAAACAAATCATCCCCAGCATGTGTAAACGTGTGTTCAAACAGTAAACAAGTATGGTTTACATACAAATATACTGGCTATTCCATACTTCATATACAATATACTGATGTACTCTCGTGACCTTTCTAAATGGCTAATCGTGGTCCCTAGGGTCATGATTTAGGACGGTGGCTGAGATAAGACATTAACAGAGGTCCAACCAATATAGTGACTCGAAGGCCCAAGTCAGACACTACATGGTACAACCCTCCTAGGGTTAGAATGTATGTGTATGGAATGAAGACGGTCTCACCCCCCCCCCCCCCTCTCCTTGCTCATCTCTCTCCTGATACAACCAAGAGTGCTGCCAATGGAAGTAGTACATTGTAAATTCAGCTAGCTTGCAAGTAGAACAAGTCATTATGTTTGGTCTCTCTGCTTTAATGCACAATTGTCACCCTGCTCTCTTTATGCAAACCTCTGGCTTTAGACCACAACATTATTTGTAATGCCGTTATGTCAAAAAATCTTCTTTGGATTAAACAGTTGGTCAGCATCTCTCTCTGTCTCTCTCTCTTTGTCTGTCTGTCTCTCTGTCTGTCTGTCTGTCTGTCTGTCTCTCTTTCTTTCTTTCTCAAACACACGCACACAGACATGCTCCCTCTCTCTCCCCTCCCCTCTCTCTCTCTGTTTCTCTCTTTCTCCCTCCCCATTTTCTCACGCATTTACACCTTGAGGAATGGAATAAAAATGTTACCAAATAAGTACAGTTTGAGAAAATATAAAAAAGATAGAAAATTAAATACTAGAAAACAAAAACAAACAAAGAAAGTAAGAAACAAAGAAAGAAAGAAAGAAGAAAGACAGAAAGAAGAAATAAAGAAAGAAGCAAAAACAACAACAAACAAACAAACAAACAACAAACAAACAAACAAACAAACAAACAATCAACAATCAACAAACAAACCAGCACAAAAGATCAAATTGGCAGGAGTGGTAGTTTATGACAAATGTCAGCATGTAGAAATAAACGACATTTTTATCTTTGTCTTGATAACTCTCTACTCTCCACTCTCAAACGCAAACCATCTGTAGGAGCGACACTGCGACCTGTAATCTACCACAGCGATGCTTGCTGGAAAAATGGCATCTACATGTAGTCACGCACTGGCTGCTTTTTAGCCAGTGGTTTATGACCAAACCAACACCAATCATGGTTTCTAAGCCACGAGTCAGGACTGTGGCCAAGACGAGGCTGCTGCGAGTCGGGCTGGACAAGTTAGTGTCTTGAAGGACCCAGTGGGATACTTTATGACTCAGCGTCTGAGGGCAGAATCGTAGAGATGATGTTTATGAGGACATATATTCTCGTTCCTCTATTTTTCTCTGTATGCTTTTCGGTTAATGTTAGCATAAGCTGTGGTGTTCAGAGATTCAATTTGCTTGGTTGGTGGATTCTGTTGCTAAGATACTTAATCATAATTATGGATACATGAAAATCAGAACTGATGAACTTTTTCACAATATTTTTTTCACAACACCGAGTTAAAGTTTTCAATGCAAGAAATATACTGAATATCTAAATGCAGCCATATGTGTTATAGACTGAAATATTCTCATTGCCTTCTATTTCCTGCCGACCACATGATACATTTCTTCTGTTTAGAGAAGACCGAAAACCTGAATTTTGTCAGTCCTGAAGAAAGAAGAACAAACAGAAAGTGACAGTTACTTCTTTTTTACATTCACACAGTTCATAATGTGGCGTGTACTGTAGCAGGTTAAAAAGCAATTTATATGCATACATACATGCATACATACATACATACATACATACTATGAACACACATACAAACATAGAAACATACATGTATAAATACATACATACTTACATGCATACCTCTGTGTGGTACTTGTATATACTCTTTCATTTCAATTCAAGCATTCGCACAATATGTAATCCAGGTATAGTAAACAGTATATAGTTATGAAAAAATGCAACATTCATGTATAAGTGTGTACACGTGTATACATACAGACATGCACACATACATACTTACTCTATACATACATAACACATACATAATATACATACATGTATGTATACACTATACATACATAACACATACATAATAATACATACATGTATGTATACACTATACATACATACATACATGTATACATACATACACAAACACATAAATACACATATATACATACATACATACGTACATATGTACACACTACATGCATACTATACATACTTAAATACATACATACATACATACATACATGCATACATACATACATACATACATACATACATGCATACATGAATACATACATGCAATGCATACACACAACATACATACATACATACATACATACATACATACATACATACATACATACATAAACACACATACGTACATATATACATATTACATACATATATACATACTTACATACATACATACATACATGCATACATACACACACATACATAAATACATACATACATACATTCATACATACATGCACATATACATGCATACATACAACACACATACATACATACATACATACATACATACATACATACATACATACATACATACATACATACATACATACATACATACATTTCTCTTATGATGCTTTCTCGTATTTCCTGTGTGTGTCCACCAGAATGTATTATTATATGCTCACCTGATGTTTCATCTATGCCCCTCTTTGTATCATTTCTCCTAGTCCTAAAATATTGATGTTAAGCCTTTTCATCGCAATCTTGACATTTTCCAGTTTTCCCATTGCTGCAATGTCCCCACATTCCAAGCTGCAATCTGCTTATAAAGTATATATATATATATTGTTGTGTGTGTGTGTGTGTTGTGTGTGTGTGTGTGTGTGTGTGTGTGTGTGGTGTGTGTGTGTGTGTGTGTGTGTGTGTGTGTGTGTGTGTGGTGTGTGTGTTTAAACAAGACAGGATAATCTTATTGAAAACAAAAAATGTGTGGTTTAATTCTACGATTTTTCTTTTTTTTTTTTTTTTTTTTTTTTTTTGACTGTTCCCTTTGCGTTCATGAACACAGCTTATACTTTCTCAACATGTTTATAACTATACTTATTATTTGTGTAATTTGTGCACATTCATCTAGGATCATGGCTTACATGAATAAAATAATCTGAATCTGCCTCTTGATATATATTATATTATATATATTTTTTTTTTTTTTTTTTTTTTTTTTGATTGGCGATTTTTCATCTAGTATTATGGACTTATGAATAAAACATCTGTATCCGTCTCGTGATATATTTTTTTCAGTTCGTGTACCTTCAACTAGGATCATGGCCTATATGAATAAACCATCTGAATCTGTCTCTCTCTCTATCTTTCTCCCTGTATACCTTAACTCTCAAACATACCACTGACACTATTACAGCAACGCTACAACACACAATCTAATACCCTGCTACTTATTGGAAAGACGGCATCTAATCCTGCAATGGTTTCTTTTCAGCCAAGGATCGACGACCAGGCTTAATGTAATCACGATCTCTTGGTCGTGATTTAAGTACCACAGCTACGATAAGACTCCAAGCAAGCCGTACTAATTCAGTGACTTCAGAAACCTGATTGGACATTGAATGGTACATCACATGAGAGCAAGG
>CM060306.1:12075148-12080148 GCA_030674185.1 Monoplex corrugatus | reverse complement strand
CACACACACACACACACACACACACACACACACACACACACACACACACACACACACACACACACACACACACACTAAGAGAACAACACGATCACGTTCTTCACGGGTACACTCCTCCAGATTCCCCCTAGGACGGTTCCACCATTTTGATAACTGCGAACCGTGGAGGCTGCCATATGATATGTTTTAGTAGATCTACAGTTATCAACGATTCCTGTCACAGGACTTTTTGCACATCATATCTGACAATTCGTCAGACTATCAACGACTCAGTCAGACTATAATCTCCGTAAATTTGACGACGTGTATACCATTGTTTCATTTATTTGTAATTTGTTTTTTTCTTAATACCTCTTATCTCTATTAGAAGGACTTTTCCCCATAGTTTTACTTACAGTTTTTGTTCTATCTTTCAATAGTAGCCTAAGTAATTAATGGTTTCTTTCTGGCCATTTTTATCGTACATTGAAAACCAAAGTCTTCGTGATTATCAAACAAATAACCAATAATTTAACATAAGAGACTAGCCAACAATGAAATTGCGCCAACAATCACAAATCAATTTTTACAGTGGAATTGTAGATCTATTTCCATCAATTCCGCATACCTGGAACATTTTCTCTCATCAAATCAGTGTGAAGTTTTAATTTTGCAGTCGCTTAATGTTATCCCAACCAAACTTCCCAATTTCCAAAATCATTATTATCCTCCGATATATGACTTGGGAAATCCTGGGAAGAAGGTAGCCACTGCGATATATATATACTTAAAGAGTTGCAGTATCACATATTTAATTCCCCAGTTTTAACATCAACTGAAGACTTACACGCTTGTGCCGCCACAGTACAATTCAGTAATTCTTTTATCCTGAACGTTTTGTCAGTTCACCTGCCAACAGGTCCAAATGACCACAACACAGAATGGCTGCGTACGATTCCGGATCTGCAGCACGGTAGATGGCTAATAGGTGGAGACTGTAATTCCCACTCCCCGTTTTGGGAAAAAGATTGTTCTACTGTTACAAGCAATCGTTTAGTAGAAAATATAGTTGACAGTGTGCTTTACCTTTTGAATGATGGGAGTGTCACTAGAATTCCTGATGTTTCCAAACACCGGACAACAGCCAACGATCTGTCACTAATATCACCAGAATTAGTACCATGCTGTACTTGGGACACTCACAAAGATACTTTGGGAAGTGATCACTTACCTATCATCATAACAATAACTTATGACAACACCAGGATGAAAGACAGCACTCCTGACATCATACCAAAATATAATTACATGCGCGCTGATTGGTCCTTGTTTCGGACTGCTCTTGCTAATCAACAATATAAGCATTATGAAAGTGAAAATGTAGACGTTATGTTTTCTAAGTTCCAGGAGTCAGTTCTAGCTGCTGTGGACCTCTCCATCCCGAAACTCAAAACTTATAAGTCCAATAATCGTTTGGGTAATGTTTGGTGGACAGAGAATGTGAGAAAGCAGTTCAGTATAAAAAAAGATAAATTCAAAATCTACATCAAACGCAGAAAACCCGACGATCACATGGAAATAAAAAAAAGCTAACATCCAGTGTAATAAAATCATTGCTGAAGCAAAGAAAGATTATTGGGCATCATACTGCACCAAAGAAATTTCAGATTTTAAGGATTTCCATAAAGTCTGGACAAAAATGAATCAAATGAAAAACGGAGCCAATTTACCCACGTGTCCAATAATGATCGATACATGTCACAAATTTCCTTCTGACATGGACAAAGCTGAAACTTTTGTAGAACTATTTGCTGAAAATAGTAAAGTAGACGGGTTGTCTCCTAACAGCAAACACTACAGAGAAATGGCAGCTAACAACCCTATCTTCATTGATCCAATACCTCAGAATGATCGCTGGTTTAATTCTCCGATCACCTTAGAAGAGCTAAAAACACTATCTTGTCTCTACACAACAAAAGGAGTTCGGTAGGTGTCGATGCAGTTTCAAATGAAACGATTAAGCATCTTCCAGAAAATTATATTATTTTCTTACATAATTGTTTTCAGAAATGCTGGGTGAGTGGAACTGTACCACAGGTATGGCAAAAGTCTGTTGTTATACCCATATTAAAAGCAGGAAAGCCTACAAACAATAAAAACAGTTACAGACCTATTGCTTTGACGTCCCATACGATCAAACTAATGGAAATGTTGGTCTTAAACAGACTTATACATTACTGTGATAGAAATAACGTTATTCCGGTAAACCAGGCAGGTTTCAGAAAAGGGAGATCCACAATTGAGCACCTGGTTAAACTTACAACTCAGATAAAACAACAATTTGCCCGTAGAAAAATCTTTTAGCAACTTTTTTTGATGTGAAAAAAGCTTATGATCAAGTTTGGCATACACGTTTATCGTACAAGCTGAAATCTATTGGTCTATCTGGCAATATGTATAATTATATTAAGTCCTATCTAGCCAATAGAACAATTCAGGCAAGATGGGAACACGTTATTCTTCTTCACGATGTCCTGACATGGGAATTCCTCAAGGTTCAGTGATAGCACCTATTTATTTAATATCCTTATATATGATCTTCCTAAAGTACTCTCAAATCGTGTTGGTTTGGTACAGTACGCTGATGATATATGCATCTGGATGAATATTACTTTAAAAAAGACAACTTCCCAGAGAGCGCAGAATTACATCAAGAAATTGTATCAATCTGACCTTGATAGTCTTGGAAACTACATGTTCGAAAATGGTCTGTCGTTGTCAGCAGAAAAAAAACAACTAACATGATGCTCTTTAATCCTGGTGGTACTTTAAATAACTTGCCTACTTTCAGACTGCATGGTGAAGCGATCCATTACAAACAGGTTGTAAAATTTCTGGGAGTCTTTATAACATCGAAATTAAACTGGAATGTCCATTTTGATTATATTTTAACAAAAGCAAGAAAAGCCTTAATTTTTTAAAGATAATAAGCAGATTACCCTGGGGAATGGATACAAACATACTTCTCCATCTATCAACAGCACTTGTAAGATCTAAATTATCTTACGCACAAGAAGTGTTCTTCAGTGCACCCAAATATTTACTAAAGAAGATTCAAAGTTTAGACTGCAAAAGTCTTAAAATTGCACTAGGTGTACCAGCCCATGCTTCAAATCTGGAAACTTACAAAGTTGCTGGAATTCTGTCTCTGAACAGCTATTGTGAGCTAGCGACAGCAAAGTTTGCAATCAGAACTACTTCACAAACGGACAATTTTTTGAGCAAGGAAATTAAACTAAGGTCTGATGTTGACTTTCCAAAACGAGCAAGCAACATTTCATCACAAATGACTGTTGCAACTTACGTATCTGACTTGGTCAAACAGTCTAACATAAATATGGATGAAATAGCTGAGACACCATCCACAACACCTATCCCTACATGGGAAATGCTTAAAGCCACTTTTGATATTGATTATACAGACGCTAAGAAATCTGAAAACGTCAACATTTCGATATCCACAGCAAGAGAACACGTCGATGAAAAACACCGTACCCACTCCATATTTTTACCGATGGGTCAGTCTTAGAAAATAAATCTGCTGGAGCAGCGTTTTACGTTCCAAAATTTAAAATACAAAAGTCATTTTTCATTGGGGCAAATATATCTATATTTACAGCGGAATTAGTCGCTATTATACAAGCTTTGCCTTATTTAGTAGACCTTAAACCTGTGTTTTTCAAAGTAGTTCTCTTTGTTGATTCAAAATCTGTATTATATGCCTTACAGTCTTTTGATACAGACACAAGACTGACTTGATTACTGAGGCAAATCATCTTATACATCGTTTAAGGACAAAAGGTATAGATATCAGTTTATGCTGGGTGCCTTCTCACGTTGGTCTTCATGGCAACGAAGTAGTAGACAGAGCAGCTAAACAAGGTGCACACAACACTGATAATACTATAGAATTACGTATTAAAACTTCCGTAAAAGAAGCTTGCAACTTGCTAGAATCAGCCTCATGGATTCGATTTCATGAACATTTCAATGAAAAGTTTGTGACACAACAAATGATAAAACTTTCATTTCAAAATGTCTGTAAAAAATTGCAGTATTCTTCCATATATCATTCGAGATCGATTGTTGCTGTTCATTTTCGTATTCAGCTAAACGCGTTGAAAACAAAATAATGTAAAAATATCAAGTGTATTTACGGAGAACAATTCACACTGTTTCACTGTTTATTTTACTGCAAAATGCTACGTTAATTTTTACTAAAAATATTTACACAAGAAAACTATTCTGAAACTCATTTTAACGAAATAACTTCAGATCAGTCTTTATCAGTTAAAATTTCAGAATCATTGGTTCACAGTCCTGTTAATGTATTGCTTTAAGTTTATGAAATTAGTATTTTAGCGTTAAATTTTTCCTTCACATTGTTAATGTTAATTGTTAGTGTTAAGATCTTGTTCCATTTTTCTATTTACCCACTTACTTATGTCTTTTACTCTGTCTCCCCTCTCCCTACAATGCAACTCGCCCACCTCTCATCCTCCATTTTTCCCCCGTCTAATATAACTCATAGTGAACAGACGTTAAATTAAAGAACGAACGAACACACACACATACACAGGCTCCACGTAATAGTCTTAGCCAGTATGTCTCGATAGTACATGCACATATGTCTATCTTCTCTTTCTCACCATATCTCTCTGCTGCCACTCGCTTTCAAACGCGCCTCTTAATTTAGCACCAACAGTATGTCTGTAACCTACCATTTCGCTGCTTCTTTGAAATACGGCATCTTGTCACGCTTCAAACTCGTTTTAGGCAAGAATCATTGACCAGTCCTACGCTAATCGAGGTCCCCAGGGTCATGATTTAGGACCGTGGCTGAGATAAGACACCAAGGAGGCCCGGTCAATTCAGTGACGCGAAGGCCCCAGTGGGACACTACATGACAAAAACCACTGAGTGTTAGAATTTACATGTTTTGGAGTCATGTAGTCTCTTTG
>CM060306.1:12057648-12062648 GCA_030674185.1 Monoplex corrugatus | reverse complement strand
ATAAAGCATAAAGAGAAGCCCATGGTTTAGAAAACTTACATATATACTTTCCTTTCTTTTTTATTTGTTGTCCCCCCCCCCCCCCCTTGTTTCTGAATCTAAAGACACCAGAATATATGTTTTATGCTTCTGTGTATTATGACATCATCTTGGATTTAAGGAAAATAGTAATGGATTTCCTTTTTTTTTTCTTTTCTTTTGTTTTTCTCCCTTTCAAAAAACTGAAGACACCAGGATTTATATTTTGTGCTTCTGTATGTTATCATATCGTTTCCGTTCCCTTTCAAAGTCACAACTTCTGTTCCTGTCTGCGCAACTTCTTTGTGGGCCTATGCCATTTTAAATGAAAATATCACTAACGTTGGTCTTATGTGTACACTTGATATGCTTTGATATCTAGTCATCTAGATTAGACATCTTAGTTCCCTATGAGTCATGGACCGGCTGACAACGAAGCACGTATAGATCTTATCAATTACCTTATGAAATGCAGATTGGTTTAATCTTATTTTTTTCCACATAAATGTCTTTTTTTATATTCCCTTTCTTTTTTAAGTTATTTGATATGAAGTCTTTCTTTCTCTCTTTTAAGATGAATGATATCAAGTTTGCTTAAAATACGTGGTTTTAATACATACAAAAATGAAAAGTTTGCAGAGATAGACAGATGACATAAGCTGTTGTTTCAAGAATATAGAGCGTAAAGTTTTGTTTGTTTGTTTGTTTGCTTTTTTGTTTTGTTTTGTTTGTTTGTTTGTTTGTTTGTTTTCTTCTGTAGAGACAAATAGATGAAATTATCTGTTCTTTTGAATGACCATTGCTAGTCTGCGTGAAAGAAAGAAAGAACATACAGTCAAACGAACAAACAAACAAACAAAAAAACAAACAGACAAACAAACAAACAAACAAACAAACAAACAAACAAACAAACAAACAAACAAATGAACAAACAGACAAACAAACATACAAACAAACAAACAAGCAAGCAAACAAACACATTCTTTACATCAAACTGTCGGAACGATCCACACCTCGTTCATTTCTAACACGTGTTCGGCATACAAGAGCAGACGGTTGACAAACTGTCTCCCTTTAATAATCAGACGCATACAAGAATTGAATCAAAACGTGACAGTCTTCAGACATTTGTCCATATCTTTATATTCTTTTAAGCTATTGCACTTCTTGCCCGGTATTATGTGACATTAGTTAATCAGATAATACATAGTTATTTACTGAGCTAGACTGAAAATGTACATAAAAGGTATGCATATGATCTTGCATCTCCATCGTTTGAGTAGAAATAAACGAGAGAAAGTTGAAATCATTTTTATGAAAATTAAGGAAAGAATGTAGTCTTTCAAACAATTTTCCAATTTTAGACATTTTTTCGGCAAAATGTAATCTGAAAGAAAGACTAATACCTGAGCATTGCCAACTGTAGGCATATTTTGGTAATGTGAGCTTATAGTAATCTGAAAGAAAGACTAATATCTGAGCATTGCCAGCTGTAGACATCTTTTGGTAATGTGAGCATATAGTAATCTGAAAGACAGACTAATACCTGAGCATTGCCAACTGTAGACATATTTTGGTAATGTGAGCATATAGTAATCTGAAAGACAGACTAATACCTGAGCATTACCAGCTGTAGACATCTTTTGGTAATGTGAGCATATAGTAATCTGAAAGACAGACTAATACCTGAGCATTGCCAGCTGTAGACATATTTTGGTAATGTGAGCATATAGTAATCTGAAAGACAGACTAATACCTGAGCATTGCCAGCTGTAGACATCTTTTGGTAATGTGAGCATATAGTAATCTGAAAGACAGACTAATACCTGAGCATTGCCAACTGTAGACATCTTTTGGTAATGTGAGCATATAGTAATCTGAAAGACAGACTAATACCTGAGCATTGCCAACTGTAGACATATTTTGGTAATGTGAGCATATAGTAATCTGAAAGACAGACTAATACCTGAGCATTGCCAACTGTAGACATATTTTGGTAATGTGAGCATATAGTAATCTGAAAGAAAGACTAATACCTGAGCATTGCAAACTGTAGACATATTTTGGTAATGTGAGCATATAGTAATCTGAAAGACAGACTAATACCTGAGCATTGCCAGCTGTAGACATCTTTTGGTAATGTGAGCATATAGTAATCTGAAAGACAGACTAATACCTGAGCATTGCCAACTGTAGACATATTTTGGTCATGTGTGCATATAGTAATCTGAAAGAAAGACTAATACCTGAGCATTGCCAACTGTAGACATATTTTGGTAATGTGAGCATATAGTAATCTGAAAGACAGACTAATACCTGAGCATTGCCAACTGTAGACATATTTTGGTAATGTGAGCATATAGTAATCTGAAAGACAGACTAATACCTGAGCATTGCCAACTGTAGACATATTTTGGTAATGTGAGCATATAGTAATCTGAAAGACAGACTAATACCTGAGCATTGCCAACTGTAGACATATTTTGGTAATGTGAGCATATAGTAATCTGAAAGACAGACTAATACCTGAGCATTGTCAACTGTCGACATATTTTGGTAATGTGAGCATATAGTAATCTGAAAGAAAGACTAATACCTGAGCATTGTCAACTGTAGACATATTTTGGTAATGTGAGCATATAGTAATCTGAAAGACAGACTAATACCTGAGCATTGCCAACTGTAGACATCTTTTGGTAATGTGAGCATATAGTAATCTGAAAGACAGACTAATACCTGAGCATTGCCAACTGTAGACATATTTTGGTAATGTGAGCATATAGTAATCTGAAAGACAGACTAATACCTGAGCATTGCCAACTGTAGACATATTTTGGTAATGTGAGCATATATTAATCTGAAAGAAAGACTAATACCTGAGCATTGTCAACTGTAGACATATTTTGGTAATGTGAGCATATAGTAATATGAAAGACAGACTAATACCTGAGCATTGCCAACTGTAGACATATTTTGGTAATGTGAGCATATAGTAATCTGAAAGAAAGACTAATACCTGAGCATTGCCAACTGTAGACATATTTTGGTAATGTGAGCATATAGTAATCTGAAAGACAGACTAATACCTGAGCATTGCCAGCTGTAGACATATTTTGGTAATGTGAGCATATAGTAATCTGAAAGACAGACTAATACCTGAGCATTGCCAGCTGCAGACATATTTCGGTAATGTGAACTTATAATCTAAAAGGAAGACTAGTACATGAGTACAATGTTGGGTGTATAGTTACACAGAAAATTGGCTTTCTGAATACACGCGCGCCCGTGCGGTGTGTGTGGTGTGTGTGTGTGTGTGTGTGTGTGTGTGTGTGTGTGTGTGTGTGTGTGTGTGTTGTGTGTGTGTGTGTGTGTGTTGTTGTGTGTGTGTGTGTGTGTGTATGTATGTGTGTGTGTGTGTGTGTGTGTGGGGTGGTGTGTGTGTGTGTGTGTTGTGTTGTGTGTGTATGTGTTGTGTGTGTGTGTGTGTGTTGTTGTGTGTGTGTGTGTGTTGTTGTGTGGTGTGTGTGTGTGTGTGTGTGTGTGTGTGTGTGTGGGGTGTGTGTGTATGCTGTGCATGTGTGTCCTTTCCATTAATATGCAAGTCAACGCTTGGAAAAAAAAAAGATCCATATCAAACATATCCATAGACATTTGGTGTCTCCATTCCCTCTCACGCGTTGATTTCTTTTCTCTTCCGTCATCAATAAGCTTTTTGAACTGTTTTCTTGTTCAAGGAGTTTTTTATTGAAAAAAATGGACGTCAACATCGGAGGGCACAAACTTCATCAAATACAGATTTTAAATACTTACGAGGCTTATCTACCGAAGACGGATATCAAATCGACATAGAATCTGAGACCACAGGTGAAAAGCACGTGCTGTATATTACCAACTTTATCCCTAATGACTATCTGGTTTAACCTGTCTCTCAGTGACAAAAAAGCTACTTACTGCGTAGCTTTATCCCCTTCTGAAACATCCAAGCATCCTATCAAAATAAGATCCAGGCGTAAAAAAACAACAAAGTTGATATCCACATTGAATAATAACCACTACCAGATCTGGACAATATGTTTTAACAAAACACTTGAAAGAAATATCAGGACACTAACATGAGATGTTTCAGAAGAGCAGCAATTGTAGGTCAAAAAAAGCATGAATAGAGACATAAAAAAAGGAGAGAGTTCTGAAAAAATGGACTGGATGGAACAATGGTTGTCCACCATAACATCACACAACAGTATGTCAATTATTTTGGCACTTTGATCCTTCAACAATAGCAGTACAGGCTTCGGGCTTTGAAACCTGAGGAAAATTACGAAGACGACGGATAGATAGTGTGAGAGATATACACTCCATATCTACATAATAACACTGGCCAAGGCTTCCCGTTTATCTGCACACTGTTAGCTTTAAGACACGTCCATGTACAAGCAGGTGCAAGAAAATTAATTGATTAATCAATCAAACAAACAACGAAACAAACAAACAAACACAAAACAAAGAAAAAAGAAACAAACAAAAATACACGAACAAACAAACAAACAAATAAACAAACACAAAATAAACAAACAGACAAAAGAGATACTGAATTTTTGAGGACTCTCTCTCAGGATCTGTCTCTGTCTGTCTGTCTACCTGTCTCTATGTCTGTCTGTCTGTCTGTCTCTGTCTCTGTTCCTTTGTTGCTCCGTCTCTCTGCCTCTATCTCTGTATAGGTCTGTCTGTCTGCCCCTCTCTCTCTATCAATGTCTCTCTCTTTCTTTTCTTTTCTCTCTCTCACTCTCTCTCTCTCTCTCTCTCTCTCCCTCTTTCTTTCCCTCTCTCTCTCTCATTCTCTATGTGTCTCTATCCCCCTCTCTCTCTTCTCCCTTTCTCCCTCCCTCCCTTTTCCTGTCTCTCTGCTTTCCCTGGTTCCCTCTCATCTCTTTATTCACGCTATTTGTTCTATCAACACGGTCCGCTTAGCCCTGGTGATTGCA
>CM060306.1:12045148-12050148 GCA_030674185.1 Monoplex corrugatus | reverse complement strand
ATTTTGTCCAAGTGTTTGAATTCTTAAATTTGCGTTTCTGGCCTCTTAGGCCAGTTTTTATATCACTGCTTATGCACACAATGTTTTGCCTTTCTGTCTCTTGTGTCTCTCTGTCTCTGTCTGTCTGTCTGTCTGCCTGTCTGCCTGTCAGTCTCTCTCTCTCTCTTTCTGTCTGTCTGTCTGTCTGTCTCTGTCTCAATCCCTGTCTCAGTGTCTGCGTATCCCTTTGTGTGTGTGTGTGTGTGTGTGTGTGTGTGTGTGTTTTGTGTGTGTGTGTGTGTGTGTGTGTGTGTGTGTGTGTGTATGTGTGTGCGCGCGCGCGCGCGCTCGCGTGTGTGTGGTGTGTGTGTGTGTTGTGTGTGTGTCTGCCTCTCTGTCTCTCTCTGTGTCTCTGTCTCTGTCTGTCTCTCTCCATCTTTTCTCTCTCTCCCTTTCTCTCTCCCTCTCTCTCTTTCTCTGTCTCCCCACTTTCTCTCCCCCACAATTTCTGAATACATTGCCCATCAACATCACATCAAGTTATTTCAGTCAAATTGACCACAAGTATTGTAGGCAGCATTTTGTTCCCAAGAGATGATACTGAACCATGTCCGATCATCCCCAGCCATGCTGTTTCTGGTCATGTCTTTGTTGTACGCCTCTCGGGGATTGTGCTTCATATAGTGTGTCTGTACAGAGGACTGTGTGTGTGTGTGTTTTGGCAAGTTTGTCAGTCTGTGTCTGTCTTCCTTTCAACTCTGTGTGTGTATATTTGTGTTTTGTATTGCTATGGTTGTCTTTCTTCCCATGCTCCTCATCTCCGTGTGTATGATTTGTTGATTGTTGTGGGTTTTTGTTGTTGTTTTTTTGTTGTTGTTTTTTGTCTTTTCGTTGTTGTTGCTTTCTTTTGTTTGTTCTTGATACTTTGTATATTTTGTTCTCATGGTTTGCGTGCATGGTGTATGTATATTCCATTCTTCTTGTCTCACATTGGTTTTTCTATAAGTGTGTTTGTTTCTCAGTCACTAAAAGCAAAACGTTTTTTGTTACTTTAGACAGTCTAAAAATGAATGATGCATTAATGTGTGTGTGTGTGTGTGTGTGTGTGTGTGTGTGTGTGTGTGTGTGTGTGTGTGTGTGTGTGTGTGTGTGTGTGTGTGTGTGTGTGTGTTTGTGTGTGTGTGTGTGTGTGTGTCTGTCTCTCTTTCTCTCCCTCTGTCTCTTTCTATGTCTCCCCCACCCCCACCCCCCCCCCCAATTTCTGAATACATTGCCCACAACATCACATCAAGTTATTTCAGTCAAATTGACCACAAGTGTTGTAGGCATCATTGTGTTCCCAGGAGATGATACTGAACTATGTCTGATCATCCCCAGCCATGCTGTTTCTGGTCATTTCTTTTTTTGTTCGCCTCTCGGGGATTGTGCTTCATATGGTGTGTCTGTACAGACAGTGTGTGTGTGTGTTTTGGCACGTTTGTCAGTCTGTGTCTGTCTTCCTTTCAACTCTGTGTGTGTATTTGTGTTTTATATTGCTGTGGTTGTCTTTCTTCCCATGCTCTTCATCTTCGTGTGTATGATTTGTTGGTTGTGTGGGATTTTGGTTTGGGTATTTTTTTTTTTGGTCTTTTTGTCTTTTCGTTGTTGTTGGCTTTCTTTTGGTTGTTCTTGATACTTTGTATATTTTGTTCTGATGGTTTGCGTGCATGGTGTATGTATATTCCATTCTTCTTGTCTCACATTGGCTTTTCTATAAGTGTGTTTGTCTGTCTCTCAGTCACTAACAGCAAAACGTTTTTTGTTACTTTTGACAGTGTAAAAATGAATTATGTATTAATGTGTGTGTGTGTGTGTGTGTGTGTGTGTGTGTGTGTGTGTGTGTGTGTGTGTTGTGTGTGTGTGTGTGTGTCTGTGTGTGTGTGTGTCTGTCTGTCTGTCTGTCTATCTCTCTTTCTCTCCCTCTATCTCTTTCTCTGTCTTCCCCCCCCCCCCCCCCCCCCCCCCAATTTCTGAATACATTGCCCACCAACATCACATCAAGTTATTTCAGTCAAATTGACCACAAGTGTTGTAGGCAGCATTTTCTTCCCAAGAGATGACACTGAACCATGTCCGATCATCCCCAGCCATGCTGTTTCTTGTCATTTCTTTTTCTGTTCGCCTCTCGGGGATTGTGCTTCATATAGTGTGTCTGTACAGAGTGTGTGTGTGTGTGTGTGTGTGTGTTTTGGCAAGTTTGTCAGTCTGTGTCTGTCTTTCTTTCAACTCTGTGTGTGTATATTTGTGTTTTGTGTTGCTGTGGTTGTCTTTCTTCCCATACTCCTCATCTTCGTGTGTATGATTTGTTGATTGTGTGGGATTTTGGTTGGGTATTTTTTTGGTCTTTTTGTCTTTTCGTTGTTGTTGGCTTTCTTTTGGTTGTTCTTGATACTTTGTATATTTTGTTCTCATGGTTTGCGTGCATGGTGTATGTATATTCCATTCTTCTTGTCTCAAATTGGTTTTTCTATAAGTGTGTTTGTCTGTCTTTCAGTCACTAAAAGCAACACGTTTTTTGTTACTTTAGACAGTCTAAAAATGAATTATGTATTAATGCGTATGTGTGGTGTGTGTGTGTGTGTGTGTGTGTGTGTGTGTGTGTGTGTGTGTGTGTGTGTGTGTGTGTGTGTGTGTGTGTGTGTGTGTGTGTGTTTCGTTCGTTCGTTGCTTGATTTAACGTCTTTTCACTATAAGTGATATTAGACGGGGAAAAATGGCATGGAGGATGAAATAAGGGGGGGGGGGGGGGGTGGAGGGGAGAGGGGAACAGAGTAAGGGACGTAAAAAAAATTAAAAGGAAGCGGCAAGGTCTTAAGAAAAAGGATATGGATGAACAGAGAAATGAAACTAGAACAACGCTAACATCAATAATGTAAAAGAAAAATCGTCATAAAAACAAAACAAAACAAAAATAATCATAATTATAATAATAATCTTAAAGTAACGCATTAACAGGACTGTGAACCAATGATACTGAAATTTTAACTAACAAAACTTGATCCGATACTACTTCTTTAAAATGCGTTTCAAGATAGTTTCCTTGTGTAAACGTCATTGGTAAAAAGGAACGAAGCTTTCTGCAGTAAAACAAACAGTGATACAATGTGAATTGTTCGCCACAAATACATAAAACGTTGTTACAATATTTTGTTTTCAAAGCGTTCAGTTGAATGCGAAAATATGTCATAACAATTAATCTCAAATGATATAACGAGGAATACTGCAAATTTTTACAGATATTTTGAACTGAAAGTTTGATTCTTTTTTGAGACACAAATTTTTCATTTAAATGTTCATGAAATCGAATCCATGATGCTAATTCTAGCGAGTTGTAAGCTTCTTTTACCGAGGTGTTAACATGTAATTCTATGGAATTTTCAGAATGGAGGGCACCGGATTTAGCTGCTCTGTCAACTACGTTGTTGCCATGAAGACCAACATGAGAAGGCACCCAGCATAAATTGATTTCCGAACCATTTATCTTTAAACAATGTATTAGATGATTTGCCTCAATAATTAAGTCAGGTCTTGTGTCTGTATCAAAAGACTGTAAGGCATATAATACAGATTTTGAATCAACAAAGAGAACTACTTTGAATGACACAGGCCGAAGGCTTATTAAATAATGCAACGCTTGAACAACAGCGACCAATTCTGCTGTATATATAGATACATTTGCCCCAATGAAAAAAGACTTTTTAATGTTAAATTTTGGAATATAAAAGGCTGCTCCAGCGCTCTGGTTTGCTAAGACTGACCCATCGGTAAAAATGTGGAGGTGGGTACTGTACTTTTCATCGATGTGCTCACAAGCTGTGGATAGCGTAATGTTGACATTATCATCTTTTTTAACTTTTGCATAATCGAGATCAAATGTGGCATTTAGCATTTCCCATGTAGGGATAGGCGTTATCGTTGGTTTCTCAGCAATTTCATCCATTGTTATGTTGGACTGTTTGATCAGGCCAGATATGTAAGTTGCGGCTGTAATTTGTGTGAAAATGTTTTTTGCTCGTTTTGGAAAGTCAGTATCAGACCTGATCTTAATTTCTTTGCTCACAAAATTATCCACTTGTGAAGTAGTTCTAATTGCAAACTTTGCTGTAGCTAACTCACGATGGTTGTTTAAAGGTAGAATTCCAGCAACTTTGTACGTTTCCAGAGTAGAAGCATGAGTTGGTACACCTAGTGCAATTTTAAGACTTTTGCAGTCCAAGCTCTGAATCTTTTTTAGTAAATATTTGGGTGCATTGAAGAAAACTTCTTGCGCGTAGGATAATTTAGACCTGACCAGCGCTGTTGACAGATGAATCAGTACATTTGTATCCATTCCCCAGGGTAATTTGCTTATTATCTTTAGAAAATTTAAGGTTTTTCGCGCTTTTGTTAAAATATAATCAAAATGGACATTCCAGCTCAATTTGGACGTGATGTAAACTCCCAGGAATTTTACGACCTGTTTGTAATTTAACACTTCACCAAGCAATTTGAAAATAGGCAAGTTATTTGAGTTACCACCAGGATCAAACAGCATCATGTTAGTTTTTTCTGCTGACAACGACAGCCCATTTTCTAACATATAGTTTCCAAGATTATCAAGATCAATTTGATACAACTTCCTGATGTAATTTCGCGTTCTCTGTGGAGTTGTCTTTTTTAAAGTGATATTCATCCAAGTGCATATATCATCAGCGTACTGTACTAAAACAACACGATTTGAAAGAGCTTTCGGAAGATCCTGTATAAGGATATTAAATAAAATAGGTGCTATCACTGAACCTTGTGGAATCCCCATGTCGAGGCATCGTGAAGAAGAATAACTAGCTCCCACTCTTGCCTGAATTGTTCTATTAGCTAAAAACGATTTAATGTAATTGAACATATTGCCCGATAAACCAACAGATTTTAGCTTGAACAATAAACGTTTATGCCAAACTTGATCGTAAGCTTTTTTCACATCAAAGAAAGTAGCTAAAACACTT
>CM060306.1:12032648-12035148 GCA_030674185.1 Monoplex corrugatus | reverse complement strand
AATGAACCATGTCCAATCATCCCCAGTTATGCTGTCTCTGGTCATTTCTTTGTCGCTCACCTCTTGGGAATTGTATTTCATCTAGTATGTCTGTACAGAATGCGTGTGTTTTGGCAAGCTGTCAGTCTTTTTCTGTCTTTTCATCTATGTCTCTGTCCATATTTGTTAAAAAATTTGTATTGCTATGGTTCTCTTTCTGTCCATGTTTTCCATCTGTGGTTTTTTTTTTCTTTTTGTTTTGATATTTTCTTTTCATTTCGTTTGGGGTTGTTTTCATGCATGGTGTATATTGATTTTATTATTTTTTGTCTCGTATTGGCTTTGTTATGTGTGTGTTTGTCTGTCTCTCAATCACAAAGATCGCTAACATTTGTCAGTTTAGACAACCTAAAAGATGAATCATGGATCAATGTGCGTGCGTGCGTGCGCCGCGCGCGCGTGTGTGTGTTGGTGTGTCGCGTGTGTGGTGTGTGTTGTGTGTGTGTGTGTAATGGTATGTGTTGTGTGTGTTGTGTGTGTGTGTGTGTTGGTGGTCCAATAGTGTTTTGTGTGTATGTGTTCTGTGTGTGTGTGTGTTGTGTGTGCGTGTGTGTGTGTGTGTTGTGTGTGTGTGTGTGTGTGTGTGTGTGTGTGTGTGTGTGTGTGGTGTGTGGTGGTGTGTGGTGTATGCGTGTATATGTGTGGGTGTTTCTGTGTATTTTTGAATATGTTAAATACATTAACTGCTGTTATGTGTAACAGAAATGGATCAATCGTTGACAGTTTTATATTATCACTGAACTCAGAAATAAGACTCCTATGTAAATGTGTGTTTGTTTGCTTGTTTATTTTCAATTGTTTCTGTTTGACTGTTTGTTTGTTCTTGTTTGTTTTTGTATCCAAAACGTTTTCATATTCACATTATCTAATACACATTAATTCTTCATGCACATACATTTTTTTAAGCAGGAGGCCGCGATGGAATTATGACAATGTATGTTTTATTAATCAAAGGATAACAAATGAATAAAACAGCATGATAAAATAATGAATATAGAGAGCGGTAGCATCATAGCGAAGACTGATCAGACCAAGAAGTAGACGTAATGTAGAAATCACATGAAGGTAAATGAG
Organism: Monoplex corrugatus; assembly: GCA_030674185.1. Taxonomy (NCBI): domain Eukaryota; kingdom Metazoa; phylum Mollusca; class Gastropoda; order Littorinimorpha; family Ranellidae; genus Monoplex; species Monoplex corrugatus. The sequence goes on along the minus strand of CM060306.1, from coordinate 12,034,035 downwards.
GGGAAGCACAGAACGAAGAACTAACCAAACAAACAAATACCAAATAAATACTCGACACAATACCTTCCAATTTGAGTCCTTTAGGAGACGCTGAACGTTAATGAAACAAATACAAAAAGGCCAGTCCTCGCAGAGTGGTCCAAGCTTATTTGACGTTGTGGGCTTTTTATCTATTATGTCCAAACACGACAAACTCGATAATTATGTAAACTCCAGGAAAATGTGTTGGCTGACACTGAGGAAATTACGCGTTCAGTCATTTAGCCACAACTGAAGCTGGCAGCATTTCGGTTTTCTGGAGACGGTATCAAACGCAGTTATCAACAGTTCTGTTACTACTAACTCGTATAGCTGCTTGTTAGTCGACTCTGTTTCTGAGAAGATTTAAGTCGAAAATTTGACGCTCAAGGTGTTCGGTTACAGTAAGATTTTGTTACTTGTCTGGAAAGCATCCTTTGTCGCCTGTCTCAGAGATTTGTGGGATTACTCTGTACAGTTGATTATCCTGAACCATATTTCTGACCTTTGTTTGTCTTTGTGTCTGCCTGTCTCTCTGATTGCTTTCCTTACCTGTTCTCAATTGTGGGTATGTTTTTGTGTGTGGTTTCTGTTTGTCATTACCTCCAAAATCTCTCTGTGTCTCTGTCTCTCTATCTCTGCATGTTTCTGACTGTTTGTTTTTTCTCTTTCTGTCTGTGTTTCTCTCTCTTCTCTCTCTCTCTCTCTCTCTCTCTCTCTCTTCTCTCTCTCTCTCTCTCTCTCTCTCTCTCTTCTCTCTCTCTAGTTTTAGCTATTTACTTTCTATACTTCTGTTCCTCTTTCGTTACCATAGAAATAACCAGTTCAGTCAAATTGACCACAAGGTTGTAGGCAGCATTTTGTTCCCAGGAGATGATACTGAACCATGTCCAATCATTCCCAGCCATACCGTTACTGGTATTTCTTTGCTGCTCACCCCTTGGGAATTGTGTTTCATAAAATGTCTGTACAGAATGTGTGTTTTTGGCAAGTGTGTCAGTCTGTGTCTGTCCTTCTTACAAACAGATCAGCCTTCACAGAGTGGTCAAAGCTTACTTGGACTATCTATTATGTCCAAGCAGACAAACCTGAAGTGTAAACGTCAGGGAAAATGTGTTGGCTGACCACTGGGGAAATTACCCTTCAGTCATTTAGCCACAACTGGAGTTGGCAGCATTTCGGTTTTCTGGGGACGGTATCAAACGCAGTTTCCGACCAATTCTTGTTACTTGTTCTGGAAAGCTTTCTTTGTAAACTGTCTTATATATTTGTAGATTATCTGATACAATTTGATTATGCAGCCCATATTTCTGTCTTTTGTCTATTTATTTGTCTGTCTATCTGCCTGACTGTCTGTATGTCTATCTGT
>CM060306.1:11992648-12000148 GCA_030674185.1 Monoplex corrugatus | reverse complement strand
CTCTCTGTCTCTCTGTCTCTCTCTGTCTTTCTCTCTCTATCTCTCTTTCTGTCTCTGTCTCTGTCTCCCCCCCCCCCCCCCTCGTCTGTTTAGTTTCACTGCTACATCGTTATGAAACTTTTCAACTGGATATATTTACTTTAGAGAGTAGGACCTATTATGAACATCGTTTGCGTCGTGCAATCGTTTAGGACCAGTCTTGTCTAGAATGGCCAATCAAGGCTCGTTTCAGCTATGAAAGGAAGTCTTCCATTTACATTATTTTGTGTCCAAATGTCCCAGAACATCATTACTGTCGACGAGCAATGTGAAATATCCCGAGTCTGTCACTCTTGTTTTCTGATCCATTAATTGAGGATGATTCATTTGTTTTTTATTTGTATGTTTAATTCTGTGTTCGATTTATTCTTTCATGGTGTTTATTTTGATGGCCAACCAATATCAGACTTCTGAAATCCACACACACACACCCCTCCCAAGGGGGATGCCGGGGGCTCTTTCAGTATAAATAGTATCCCCACTTTGTGAACATTCTGTAGTAGTAATTTCCTCTTTTCTGTCACTCTCTTTGTTTCTTTCTTCCTCCTTTGCCTTCTGTCATTTCTTCCTATCATTTCCAGTCTTGTCAGGCCATTCACCTGTACGTGTTCGATAAAGTCTCACGTATTTTCTCTGAGGATTGATAATTGGGTACATGTTTTCAGTGCATTTTTTTGCTCTAAGAAAGTGTAATATGTGGAAGCGATGTTGGGTGATTTAGGCTGGTTTTTTATTATATTTTTTTCTATATTATATTTTCATATTCTCCCTAAATGTGCTTAGGTTTGTATTTGGGTATGTTTTTTTCAATCCTTTGTGTGATGAATTAGACGGAGTAGTTTGGCACCCCCGCAGACATCTTGGATTGTGTGCACGAATCCATTGATGTGTGTACTCGATTTTTTCTTTTCCTTTCTTTCTCTTGCTAATCTATTGCGTAGGTTTTGAAACGGTTACAGCCCTGTGTGGCTGCACGCAGTCGACTGGGCTTTAAACAAACATAACCAACATGTTTGTTAGTGTGAAGATTCACCGTGGATGGCATCGTTTTCATGACTGGCAGCTGACAGTGGGTTGTGGGACCTAAAGGAATAAAGCAACAGGGTTCGATTCACGAACAGGTTGAAGTTTTTCACTACATCTTAAGCGGTGTTCTAGGTTATAGTCTTTTAAGTTTGATAGTAGACTGAAGTTCTGTTGCAGCGTGCATTTATCGCTTGTTAATGATCCCATGGAAAAAAACAATCTGCAAAAATCTGTAGAAAAAAAATTGATTTCCATGCATAAACAGAAACGCAAGAATACCTACACAGAAAAAAAAGACACACACACACACACACACACACACACACACACACACACACACACACACACACATACACACACACACACACACACACACATACACACACACACACACACACACACACACACACGCGCGCGCACACACACGCACACACACACACACACACACACACACACACACACACCAATACCCCCCACACACACACACATACACACACACGCAAGCACGCAAGCACGCACGTACACACACACACACACACACACACACACACACACACACACACACACAACACCAATACCCACACACACACACACGCAAGCACGCAAGCACGCACATCACACAAGGCAAACAAACAAGCAAAAATCACGCAATCACAGAAGCAAACAAACACACGAGCAAACAAGGAAACAAGCAAACAAACAAACAAACAGCCAAGTGGTTGCGTAATTTTTAAACGGTAAATCTATCGTGACAACAAAACAACAGCAACAACAACAACAACAACAACAACAACAACAACAACAAAATCAAATGAATAAATGAACAAGTACAAGGAAATGCAAATATAACAAAAGGAAATAAGCACATATATATGAACACAATCATACAACACGCAGCAAGACAGTGGATTCGACAATGAAATCTGTATGTGCTCGAAAAGTGATCTATTATAATTGGCACTATTGCGGTATTCAGCTACGTCTTAAATCAGCCAGCTTTTTATAATCTTTCTCTTTTTATTTTTTTATTTTCTTTAATTTTCTTTTTTCCTCCGATGGTTGTAAACACGTTCTTTAACCGACACTGTGCAGCTGGTATATTGTTGCATAGTTTGCATACTCTTGCTCCGTTTTCGGTGGATGTGCACATGTGGGTGTACTCACTGGACACTAGCATAAATTACATATTTTAAATGAGCTGCGCTTGATGTTTTGCAGGTACATGTACATGGAGGAGGTTGTGGAACTGATAGGCATCTACGTTCATATTGATCTTGTATATCGGGACTCTCTCCATCCTTCGACCCATCACGCATAAGCTACCATGGTAGGATCAAACACGAACCGTCTGCCTGAAAATCCAACGTTTTACCCACTTACCTATCGTGCACGTCGCTAATCGCTAATAAAGTAAAGACTTCACGAAGGAGAAACAACCTCCATCATGTATCCCAGTCTACCACAATCGTTAAGTGTTATTAAACTCTTTAAGAAAAATCTGAGACGCACCTGTAAACGGGTTTTGATCGTTTCGACATCAGTTTCAGTTTCAGTTTCGATTTCAGTTTCTCAAGACGACATCTCCACACTCGGAACAAATCCCATATGCCATGCGTATGATGGTCATGGCACATGCCTTAAGCCTGCACATAAACCCATGAGCTGCCCAGGCCCTGAGGCCCTGCCTAGCCTATGTTTTACCTAGTCCATATGTTATACTGGTATTGTATCAGACTATCTCTGGAATAATCTTGGTTACGTGTAAATGACATGTGTATCTTATCTTCAGAAAAAGGAACGTAAGTATAAAGTATAAAAATATATAATTAAAGGTCTGAATCACAACACAGCTAGCTATTTTGCATAAACTCGTCTCACATAACAGGAAAGATTCCCCCTACCCCCCCCTACCCCTCCACCCCCGCCAATCAATGCAAAAAGACTCATCTGTCTATCAACTAGTGAAGATAATATTTTCTTAATCATAAGCCCGCCAGTCAGTCGTTCATTTGCAAGGAAAGAAAAGAGGAAATGGATAGGTATGTAAGTAAGTGAGTTAGGCATAAAGTAACTCTTTGCGTTTGCTCAGATGTATTTTAATGCATTTTACAACTAGCTATCTTTTCATTTGCTGAGATGTATCACAATGTATCTTACATCTGTGACTTGAGTAAATCGTATAGTCTATTTCGTAATAAAGGGGTAGGTGTACGGTAGGACATGTTAGGAGTGTTGCAACTGTGCTGCTGGTTAGTCATCTTTTAGACTGATCACAATTTTATCCCCTAAGTGGCCGTTAAAGTAAGACGAATGATGTGGTCTTGCCAGTTGTTATGGGTCTAACATAAAAAAGTGCTGTAGATTGGAAAGCTTGCTGGAATAGTTCCAGATAGGACACGCTATGCACTAACTTCGGCGATGTTGTGAATATTTGCAGCTTTGATTGGTGGCATTTTTTTTTCACCACCGGATTGTAGAACCACAAGATTATTACATCATTTATGCTCAGACTTTGTCCTTAAAGATACAAAACGAAAAGGAAATGGTTCATAAATCTTGGTACTGCAGTTTGCCCGCTGAGTTTATCTAAATAGCCAGTGTAATCAGTGTCCCATTTTGTACACTTTTTTTTCCCCTAAGTGATTTATTTCAGATTGTCCACGGTTCGATATCTGTCCTACTTATCCTGAAGTGGTTCAATTTCTCTTTCCTGTACCGACTGAGGACTAGTTGTCTGACAATGGCTTGTCTGTCAAATGTAAACGGTTGGTTTAATGCCTTTCTTCTTCTTCTTCTTCTTCTTCTTCTTCTTCTTCTTCTTCTTCTTCTTCTTCTTCTTCTTCTTCTTCTTCTTCTTCTTCTTCTTCTTCTTCTTCTTCTTCTTCTTCTTCTTCTTCTTCTTCTTCTTCTTCTTCTTCTTCTTCTTCTTCTTCTTCTTCTTCTTTCTTCTGTTTATCAGGGTTTGCCAAAATTTTGCAAGCATGTTTCGTTGTGCTAGTTTTGTTTTGTTTTGCAAAGTTAACATTTTGCGCTAGCTTTTCTACATTATACATTTTTGTTATCGTCATTTTCTTACCTTGTAGTTTCTCAGTAATGTGTGCTTCAGCGTGAACAACAAATGCATTTTCTTATTTGGCGGTGTTTTTAAATCTCATAAATCGCCCTGGGGATGCCAAATATGTATGTGATGGTTACACATGATTCAAAACAATAATAGTAATGAAGGGAGAGCGTTATTACCATATAATGTAACGTGAGCGTTTGGATCCAAGGCATTGCTTTCCAGCGGGAATTGAGTAAAACAGAGCTCATATGGTTTGCGTCCTTACTCGCCTCGACAGTCTTACATAACCCTACATTAGTTTTGTTGGTTTGTCTGTTTGTTCGATTGTTTGTTTGTTGATTTTTTGTTTGATTCTTTGTTTATTTTCTTTGTTTCTTTGTTGTTTGTGTTTGTTTCTTAGTTTCTTTGGTTATCTGTTTTGTGTGTGTGTATTTGTGTGTGTGTGTGTGGGTGTGTGTGTGTGTGTGTGTGTGTGTGTGTGTGTGTGGTGTGTGTGTGTGTGTGTGTGTGTGTGTGTGTGTGTGTGTCGTGTCTGTGTCTGCGTCTGCGTCTGTGTCTGTGTCTGTGTCTGTGTGTCTGTGTGTGTAACAAATCTGAACATGATTAAGCCTTCATCCCAGTGGCCTGGATGAGAGATGTAGCAGTTTACTTCAAAACCTCTTTGTTTGTTCCACAGCTACTCTTCAAGAGTTCTAGACAGAAACTAACTGCACTCTGGAGACGTGTGGAACTGTCTGACAAAGACATCAATCCGTGTGGGACAGCCCCTTTCGATACCTAAAGTGAGTGACATGGTCCAGTCCTCAGACAATTGATTGTGATCTGTTTTTACCGCTCAAGATAATAGATGAGATCATCAGTTTTATGTTCTGAATGAAGGAGTCTTCCTATGATGGTACTAGCCTCTGTGAAGAAGATGGATGGAAGAGCCTGATTCCACTGGGAATAGCTGACTCTCTTTGTTCGTTAATGTAGGGTACAAGGCAGATCTTAGCAAGGCATGACTGAGGTTCATAGCAGCTCACCAGAGACAGTTCTAGTAAAACCGTTCCTGCTGGTTTAATCCTGCGTTGTTTATGGAAGGAAATTTGAAAAAAAAAAAAGGCGGATGGGTGGGTAAAAGAAAGAAAAATCAAAACAAGGAAACAAGTAACAAGCAACAAAGATGAAAATATTTTCCAAAAAAAAAACAAATAAAGAGAAAAATAAACACGTACAAAACACACACACAACACACACACACACACACACACACACACACAACACACACACACACACACACATACACACACACACACACGCATGCACGCACGCACGCACGCACACAAGCACACACACATATATATATATATATATGTATATATATATATATATATATACGTGTGTGTGTGTATATTATATATATATATATATATATATATATATACTATATATATATATATATATATATATATATATATATATATATATATATATAGAGGAGAGAGAGAGAGAAGGTAGAGAGACAAGGAAGAGAGAGAGAGAGAGAGAAGAGACAGAGAGAGAGACAGAGACAGAGACAGACAGACAGACATACAGACAGACAGAGAGAAAGAGACAGAGAGAGAGGAGAAGAGAGAGAGAGAGAGAGAGAGAGAGAGAGAGAGAGAGATCAAAGACTGTCAATGGGAATATAGGGAAAAGAAAGTCATTTGTCAAAGCTGTCAGTGGTCTGGCTCACTTGATACCAACAGACCCAAAGGCCAGCGGAGTTCAAGGCATCATCCTGCATATTGTCAGACAATTGCATCCTTTTTCAGCTCTATGAATCATTTCCTGATATATATATATATATATATATATATATATATATATATATATATATAGAGAGAGAGAGAGAGAGAGAGAGAGAGAGAGAGAGAGACAGACAGATAGACAGACAGAGACAGACAGACAGAGACAGAAATAGAGACAGACACACAAAGACAGACAGACAGACAGACGTACAGAGGCAGGTAGACAGACAAACAGACAGACAGGGAAACAGAGAGACACAGAGACACAGATACACATAGACAGAGAGACAGAGACAGAAAGACAGAGAAAAGCAGAGAAACACAGAGATACACAACACACACACACACACACACACACACACACACACACACACACACACACACACACACACACACACACACACAGTGACAGACAGACAAGCAGACAGACAGACAGAGATAGAGACAGGCAGATATAGACAGACAGGCAGATGCAGAGACAGGCATACATAGATATACAAAAATGACATATATCAAGGGAGAGACAGAGACAGACCGACAGACAAGACACAGAGAGAGAGACAGAGACAGAAACAGACAGACAGAGACAGAGACCGAGACGGACAGACACAGAGGCTGAGACAAACAGAGGCTTCGAAGCACAAAGACAGGAATCCACATAGGCAAATTAGATGGAGATGCATATGTTAAAGAGCTCTCAAACACTCCAGACAGTATCATGACCTCGCCTGATGATAGAAACGCCATCAGCTACAGACATGAGTCGCCTAACTCACTTACTGCATAATATAAAAAAAAAAAAAAGCTTCCAAGTCCTCCTGCCACTTGACGTCAGAGCGTTAAGTTCAATAACGTCTGAAATTTACATCATTTGCTACTTCATTTGAGTTTCTATCCTGGTTTGCATAATTACAAACTATTGCAACAAAGAAGGTTCCGAGGAGAATAGCAACTTGAGTGATTCAAAGAAATATTAAAGACAAGTCATGGAAGGAAAAAAACAACAGAAAACTGAAAAATAAGAGGAAGAAGATACAAGCGTGCCAAACATACAACACATTTGCATATGCATACAAACAAGACAGAGAGAGAGAGAAGAGAGAGAGAGAGAGAGAGAGAGAGAGAGAGAGAGAGAGAGAGAGAGAGAAAGAGAGAGAGATTGAGAGAGAGAGAGAGATTGAGGAGAGAGAGAGAGAGAGAGAGAGAAGAGAGAGAAAAGAAAGAGAAAGATAGACTGACAAACAGACGTCAGGCAGGCAGGCAGGCAGAGACAGACAGAGGCAGGCAAGCAGAGACAGAGACAGACAGGTAGAGATAGAGACAGACAGGCAGAGACAGACAGAGACAGACAGACAGAGACAGAGACCGAGACGGACAGACACAGAGGCTGAGACAAACAGAGGCTTCGAAGCACAAAGACAGGAATCCACATAGGCAAATTAGATGGAGATGTATATGTTAAAGAGCTCTCAAACACTCCAGACAGTATCGTGACCTCGCCTGATGATAGAAACGCCGTCAGCTACAGACATGAGTCGCCTAACTCACTTACTGCATAATACAAAAAAAAGCTTCCAAGGGTTCCTGCCAGTGGAC
>CM060306.1:11985148-11990148 GCA_030674185.1 Monoplex corrugatus | reverse complement strand
TCAAAAGCTGAAATGTCAGCTTCTTTCCTTTGCCGTCTACTTGGCAGATATCATTTACTGACGAAGGTAGCTGTTGTTTCAAGTTCTTGGAAGTTGCCAAGACTTCAGAAAGACAAGAAGGCTACATGGTCTTCAAGGGTTGGGACCTGGGAAATCAACCTATCTCCCCGATGTTTTATACCAAGGCAGCCGGGCAGTGTCCTGCTGTTCATGATTTTCATCTGCCGTGGGATCTTTAGCGTGCGCAGCCAGAGAGCAAACGGGTCCGACTCGTTTTTCGTCCCTTTCCAAAGGACTAGCCGTTCACTTCGATTTTCCGGTCAAACAGAGGAGAAAAGTCGAGGCCTCAATAGAGAGCGAACCCTGGAACTTCGAGTTTAGTTATTGGCAGGCGAACGTCTGAACCATTCTACCACTCTTCTCCCCGAGGGCTTGTGCCATGATCATTCTGGATCTTCTCCATCACATGGCACTTGTGACGTTAGTGCATATGGAATTCTTTCCGAGTGCAGAGACGTCTCTTGAAAAACAAACCGAAACGTATAAATTTCCCCTAAACATTGGAAGCTGCCAAGGAGTTTGATACTCAGAAGAACTGTAGTTGGTCCTTTCTCTGTCGATCTACTTGATAGAGGTGACAAAGCTGCAACATATCTTCAGGTATCTGGTTGTGTTGGAGTCAAATTTTCTTGTTGTTCAGATGGGCGTTGAGAGCCAGTTGTGACCAGCCACGGCGCCTCATCAGGGTCACTTACTGCTTTAAGGACCGAAGGTGGTAGTCGACCCTTTCTGTCCATGGCTTAAGGAATAACCTGATGATGCTCCTCGTCTGGTTGAAGTTGACGCCGATGTCTGGTTGGTCTTGCTGGGTTCTTCTTTTACCTAGCTCGTCTATTGTCTCATTTACTGATATCCCACACTGAGAAGGAATCCACTGGATATCTACTCTTCTGGTTATTATGATTTGCTGCAAGGCCTGAATCATATAAGTAAGGTTTGAATTGCATTGTCCAGGGCCTGGAGAACTACCACGGCATCTGAGAGAAAGACCACATGATATATCTGCCAACTGTATCTAAATGGTAGAGGCTTCTGGCATGAATGTTTTTCTTTCTGCTCAGTAGTTGATGCAGTGTTCACCACTGTAGGAACACCGCAGTTGTTGTTGGAGCTTGTAGATAGCTGATGAGGATACTCGTTCTCGCGCTGGTCAAAACATTGGTGGCTAACCAAGTGGATGAGGTATTTCTGTCATGGCCGACGCGACTGTAGAATTTATGATCTACTATCTTGTGTTCTCCTAGGTGATATAGGCGACATGTAAAAGTACAAAACAAAAGGAAAAAAGTGATGGGAAAGGACGTTTAGAGCGAGAAAGAGGGAGAGAGAGAGAGAGAGAGAGAGAGAGAGAGAGGAGAGAGAGGGAGAGAGAGACCGAAAGAGAGAAGGAGAGAGAGAAAGAAGAAAAAAAGAAGGAGAGAGAGAGAGAGAGAGAGAGAGAGAGAGAGAGAGAGAGAGAGAGAGAGAGAGAGATGAAACGTTAAATACAGTTTTTGCACATCCCAGACTCATACTAAATCAGTCATTGTGATAAGAAACAAATCAGTCACAAACGTCAAAGACTGATTGACCCATTTATCACCAAAAGGTTTTAAACATCGTCGTCGATGTATACAGACGTTTACATCCCCTGCTGTGGCATCTATAGTACATGCACTTAAAGCAGACAGAAACTCATAAGACAAGAGAGTGGGGGCTGTTAGACAGGCATTAAGCAAGAATGAACTTTAGGAGAGCTGCCAACCACACCAGCAACCTACATTCTGAGAGAGGAGAATCATGCTGTCCATAGATACATAAGAAAACGACCTTAGGAAAAGCTGACCCATCAACAGGCAATTAAAACCAAAATTACTGTACACACAGCCAACCAATGACCGGTGCCAGAATCTAACATCCAGAAGTAATCAACCATAACAGAAAAAAGAAAAGCCAAACAAAATGAACATCTTTAACGAAACACTGAACAAAATAAAGAAAAGAGTGTCTCAAAGAAAGAGAGAGAGAGGAAAGAGAGAGGGAGAGAGAGAGAGAGAGAGAGAGAAGAGATGAGAGTGAGAGAGAGAGAAGAGAGAGAGAGTGAGAGAGAGATAGAAGATAGAGAGAGAGAGTGAGAGAGAGAGAGAAGAGAGGAGAGAGATGAGAGAGAGAGAGAGAGAGAGAGAAGAGAGAGAGGAGAGAGAGAAGAGAGAGAGAGAGGGGAGAGAGAGAGAGAGAAGGAAGTGGGTAGGAAATACGTCTTGAAATAACCTGGCAGTCAGAAATTATAATAATCGTTGTGAACCGTAAGTCACCGACAATGTGCATTGATGGCATGACCTACTTACTTGATACAACTAGTCAAGTAAAGTGAAGTCTGCTCACTGAGGCAGCTTTTATTTTAATATTATCTGTCAGAACGCAGTACACCAACAGACAGAACCCGGTACACAACAGACGAACCCTGTACACCAACAGACAAACCCAGCACACAACAGACAGAACCCTGTACACCAACAGACAGAACCCAGTACAACAACAGACAGAACCCAGTACAACACAACAGACCAGTAAAACCCCGTACAACAACAGACAGAACCCAGTACACCAACAGACAGAACCCAGTACAACAACAGACAGAACCAGTACAACAACAGACAGAACCCGTACACCAAAGACAGAACCCAGTACACCCAACAGAACCCTGTACACCAACAGACAGAACCCAGTACACAACAGACAGAACCCAGTACACCAACAAACAGAACCCAGTACACCAAAAACAGAACCCAGTACACCAACAACAGAACCCAGTACACCAACAGACAGAACCCAGTACACAACAGACAGAACCCAGTACACCAACAACAGAACCCGTACACCAAAAGACAGAACCAGTACACACAACAGAACAGAAAAGACAACCCTGACACAACAAAAGAACCCAGTACAACAACAGACAGAACCCAGTACACCAACAAACAGAACCCAGTACCAACACGGAACCCAGTACACCAGAAACCCTGTACACCAACAGACAGAAACCCTGTCCACAAGACCCAACCAACAGACAGAACCCTGTAACACCAACCGACAGAACCCTGTACACCAACACAGACCGTACACAAACCAGTACACCAACAGACAGAACCCTGTACACCAACAGACAGAACCCAGTACACCAACAGACGAAACCCAGTACACCAACAGACAGACCGACACCAGTACAACACAAACCCGTACCCAACAGACAGAACCTGTACACCAACAGACAAACCTGTAACCAACAGACAGAGCCTAGTACACCAACAGCAGACCCAGTATACCAACAGACAGAACCCTGTACACCAACAGACAAAACCCAGTACACCAACAGACAGCGACCTGTACACCAACAGACAAACCAGTACACCAACAGACAGAACCTGTACACCAACACAAACAGACAAACCATGTACACCAACAGACAGAACCCTGTACACCAACAGACAGCCTGTAACCAACAGACAGAGCCCAGTACACCAACAGACGAACCCTGTACTACCAACAGACAAACCTGTACACCAACAGACAAAACCCTGTACACCAACAGACAGAATCCTGTAACCAACAGACAGAACCCAGTACACCAACAGACAGAGCCATGTACGCCAACAGACAAACCCGTACACAACAGACAGAACCCTGTACACCAACAGACAGAACCCGTACACCAACAGACAGAACCATGTACAACCACCAACAGACAGAACCCAGTACACCAACAGACAGAACCCTGTACACCAACAGACAGACCGTACACCAACATAACCCTGTACACCAACAGACAGAACCCTGTACACCAACAGACAGAGCCAGTACACCAACAGACAGAACCCGACACCAACAGACAGAACCATGTACACCAAAGCACAACCTGTACACAACAGAAAGAACCAACAGCCAGAACCGTACACCAACAGACAGAACCCAGTACACCAACAGACAGAACCAGTACACCAACAGACAGAACGCACTGTACACCAACAGACAGAACCCAGTACACCAACAGCCAGAACCATGTACACCAACAGACAGAAACCCAGTACACCAACAGACAGAACCATGTAAAACACAGAACAGAACAGAACCCAGTACACCAACAGACAGAACCCAGTAACCAACAGACAGAACCCAGTACACCAACAGACAGAACCATGAACACCAACAGACAGAACCCTGTACACCAACAGACAGAACCAGTAACCAACAGACGACAGCACACCAACAGACAGAACCCAGTACACCAACAGACAGAACCCAGTACACCAACAGACAGAAAAAAGCCCAGTACACACAACAGACAGAACCCTTACACCAACAAACAGAACCCAGTACACCAACAGACAGAACCCAGCACACCAACAGACAGAACCCAGTACAACCAACAGAACAGAACCACGAACCAACAGACAGAACCCAGCACACCAACAGACAGAACCCAGTACACCAACAGCGAACAGACACCATCAGAACGACCAACAGACAGAACCCAGTACACCAACAACAGAACCCAGTAACCAACAGACAGAACCCAGCACACCAACAGACAGAACCCAGTACACCAACAACAGAACCCAGTACACCAACAGACAGAACCCTGTAACCACAACAAACAGAACCCAGCACACCAACAGACAGAACCCAGTACACCAACAGACAGAACCCAGTACACCAACAAACAGAACCCAGCACACCAACAACAGAACCCAGTACACACAACAGACAGAACCCAGTACACCAACAACAGAACCCAGCACACCAACAAACAGAACCCAGCACACCAACATACAGAACCCAGTACACCAACAGAACAGAACCCAGTACACCAACAGACAGAACCCAGTACACCAACAGAACAGAACCCAGTACACACAACAGACAGAACCAGTACACCAACAGACAGAACCAGTACACCAACA
>CM060306.1:11972648-11977648 GCA_030674185.1 Monoplex corrugatus | reverse complement strand
AAAGAAGAAGTGACTGCGAGTATCAGGCATTTGAAAACAGGAAAGAGCGCAGGACCAGATCAAATAATCAGCGAAATGTTAAAACATGCAAATGCTAATGTAATTGATTTCCTTGTCCATTTATGTAACAAGCTTTTTGATAATGGCATTTTTCCGTCAGAATGGGCAAAGTCCATAATAATCCCAATTCATAAAAAAGGAGATGTGAATAATCCAGATAATTATAGAGGAGTCGCTCTAACAAGTATAGTGAGTAAAGTTTATACATATATTTTGAATAAGAGATTAACAAAGTGGGCAGAAAAAGAAGAGAAAATAGTTGAAGAACAAGCTGGATTTAGAGCAAAATACAGTACAATTGATCATATTTTCACACTTTACTCCCTTGTGCAGAAGCATTTACTTTTAAATAAGAAACTTTATGTTGCATTTGTGGATTTTAGGAAGGCATTCGATTCTGTGAATCGTAATAATCTTTGGAATATATTACGTAAAAGTGGTGTGAATGGAAAATTATATATGGCCCTAAGAGGAGTTTATGACTCAGTGTTTGCATGCGTGCGTGAGAAGTGTGTATATTCAGATTATTTTGAATGCCCTAAAGGAGTGAAACAGGGGTGTCAATTGAGTCCTCAATTGTTTTCATTTTTCATTAATGAATTAGCAGTGGAACTGTCAAGAAAAGGCAGGCATGGCATTCAAATTATCCCTGGGGTTATTGAGATATCCCTATTGCTGTTTGCAGACGATGTTATTCTTCTCTCTGGTACAGTCAAAGGCTTACAAAACCAGTTAAATGTCTTAAAGGAAGAATCGGATCGACTAGCTTTAACAGTTAACATGGATAAAACTAATATGATTTTCAGGAAGGGTGGACATTTATCAAAACACGAAAAATGGTTCTACGGAATTAACGAGGTTAAAGTTGTTAATTCTTATAAATACTTAGGAATAATATTTTCGACAAAATTAAGTTTAAATTATGCATGGGAAGAATCTTGTAATAAAGGGAAAAAAGGTGTTATTGAAATTCTAAAATCCTTACGGAAGCTCAATTCTATTGATTGTAATTTATATTGGAAAATGTTTGATACACAGATAGAACCTTTACTTACATATGCAGCTGAAGTATGGGGTCTTACTGTAAATCCACATATGG
The DNA here is from genome assembly GCA_030674185.1 of Monoplex corrugatus. Classification (NCBI taxonomy): domain Eukaryota; kingdom Metazoa; phylum Mollusca; class Gastropoda; order Littorinimorpha; family Ranellidae; genus Monoplex; species Monoplex corrugatus. The sequence goes on along the minus strand of CM060306.1, from coordinate 11,976,489 downwards.
AAAAAGTGCATACATATGCTATAAAACGTTTTTTGGCTGTACCAATTCACTCTTCTAATACTGTTTTATATGGAGAAACTGGAAGATATCCTTTATACATTAGAACCTTTGTGAAGAGTATTAAATACTGGTTGAAATTGTTAAGGCTTCCACAATCTCGGTTATGTAAACAGGCATATGAAATGATGGTTACTCAAATGGAAATAGGAAAACAGAACTGGGCCTATCAGGTAAAAAAGGCTTTATCAGAACTTGGGTTTGGAATCGTGTGGTTGTCCCAGGGAGTAGGAAATGAGTGTCAGTTTATTAATGAATTTAAAGACAGGCTTATTTGTTCGTTTAAACAAAATTGGCACTCAGATATGGAAAACAAAGAAAAATATAGTTGATTCTTCTCATTTAAAGATGTTTTTCAAACCGAAAAATATCTCAGTGTTGTTACGGATAAATGGCAAAGAACTAATTACGCAAGATTTAGATTAAGAACACTTGGTTTCAATGCAAATAAAAATTGGTTTCAACCTGGGACGTCCACAGTATATCCTTGCCCCTTATGTGGAAACAATGTCGATAATGAAAAACACTTTTTATTCCAATGCCAAATTTTTGACACAATACGTGGAAAATGCAAAGTTTTTGAATCCGACATGGCCAAAAGACAAGATGTTGTATCTATTTTGTCATCTGATGACGAAGTCATAATCAAATCAGTGGCACTATACATTGCGGAAGCACAAAAAATAAGACATAAACACTTACAAGCCCGACAATAGTGCTAGACAATATCATACTGGGATTAATTTAATCTCTTTTGACTGATGTGGGCTATATCACGTTAACTCCAAAAGAAGCCGCTTTATTATAGACTCTGTTTTGTAAAGAGCTGTTTTCATTTGCTTTATTTTGCTTTGTTTGCCGATAATTTAAGAGTAGCTAATAATATGAAAATAATGGTATATTTGTAGAATATGTTAGAAGTGGATATTGAAAGGGTATATAGACACTTAAGGGTCTACTATACATGTTAACAAAAACAAAAAAAAACAAACAAACCAAAAAACAAATAAATAAAAGGCATAGTGATGTCCCTTGTTAACATAGTATTTTGGGCAGTTATGTGAAGATTATATTATTATCACTAAATGTAAGGTTTGGGTAGTCTAGCCCAGATGTTTCATCATATTACGTTTTTGATGTGTGTGTGTGTGCGCACGAACGCGCGCCCGCGTGTGAGCGTATATGGATGCGTGTGAGTGTGTGTGGGTGTGGGTGTGTGAAAAAGATTTTGGTTTGTCTAAACCTAGACAAATTATTGGCCTGAATGTGGGAACACTGTTCTGATATTTTTTGTTGTTGTTTTCTTTGCATTATGTAGTAGTGGTAAAATGGATGATTGTTCATTATATATGATTTGAATATGTTCGACTGTTCAAGGAATGGATGTTCGATATTTTTTATTGATTATGTGTGAAGAATTTGCGCACATACAAAGAGTGGATTATGTGTCGCACTACTGGAAAATTGTTATCCCCCTTGTCAAAAGACCTTTTCGGGTAATGACAATAAACAGTTTCAGTTTCAGTTTCTCTCTCTCTCTCTATCTCTCTCTGTCTCTCTCTCTTTCTCTCTCTCTTTCTCTCTCTCTCATATACTCTCTCACTATATCTGCCTCTGTGCCTCTCTGTCTCTGCGTACAGGATGTATGTAAGGCGTTCGGTATAATTATCATAACCAATAAACCAAATAGCTAATATATATATATATATATATATATATATATATATATATATATATATGTCCACGCCTACAGGATATATATATATATATATATATATATATATATATATATATATATATACTGATAGTCGATATTATTATCAGAAAGAATAAACCAAACAACTAATATACATGTCATGACTACAAGATATCTTCAAATATTATGGCAGTGGATTGTATTATCATAACCACTAAACCAAACAACGAATATACATGTCATGACTACAGAATATCTGCAAGCATTGGAAATTCCTTATGTTTTCTCTACCACCAGGCAGGAAGCTACAGTGGAATCCTCCTATCAGTTATTCTGACTCTCCAGCACTTACCCATTTATCAGTGCTTGTACCAGAGCCAGGAATTCCACAAGGCACTATAAATGTCTAGTCAACTTGAGGTCAACCGCCTGTTCTACTGCTGCTACTTTTTTATTTCTTTCAGTATCAACAGCGTCCATTGTCAAAGCATTCAGTGAACATCATTTACATTATGCTCTAAGACGGCGAGCGGGTTTTGTTTATTACAAAAAAAAGTGAATATGGATATAAATTTGAAGAGATGGAGGAGGGACGGGCGCCGCCCTCGTGGTTCTGGCCTCGGGAAAAGCTGAAGTCTCTGCAACTTTACTCCCCTACGACCCCATGGTTATGGAACTATCTAGGTAGGACGTCGGGACCTGGTCAGCTCGTGGGTTTATGTGCTGGCTTAAGGCTTACGCTGTGATCATTCAAGATCTTCCCCATTACATGGTACCTGTGACGTTAGTGTATATGGGATTCATTCCAAGTACGGTGACGTCATCTTGAGAAATTGAAACCCAAACTATTATTTTTTGTTTTATTTGTTTACTTGTTTGTTTGTTTGTTTGTTTGTTTTGTTTGTTTGTTTTTCGTAATTGAAATAGTCGTGGTGATAGGAGCAAGAACAACTATCCATGGTAAGGGTCATTTTGTTTTATATTATGTAGGTCAACGATGCTTGCAGCTGTTACATGTTTCGGTGAAGATCACGAGTTGTTTGCTTCTTTTCACATTTCGTTGTTAATGTAGTTATTGGTGTTGTAGTGATTCGTTCAGACGTTTTCTCGTTTGATACAATTCTAGCTGTGTCTCTATATGACTGATCTGTGCAACCCTCGTTCTTTTCATCTCTCCATTGCTCCCTTCCCCCAACTCTCTCTCTCCTCTCTCTCTCTCTCTCTCTCTCTCCTCTCTCTCTCTCTCTCTCTCTTCTCCTCTTCTCCCTTTCTCTCTCTCTCTCTCTCTCTCTCTCTCACACACACACACACACACACACACACACACACTCACACCAAGAAAACTAAAACATACATAATGGAACTTAAAAAGAGAGTGCCGGAGGATCACATAAAATTACCTCCATCTTACACAAAAAAAGGTTTTCCAACACATCACTACGTCTTTGGATTCCTCTAAATAAATCCAGTTTTATAGACGGTATCCACCATCGGAAAAAGCACTGAAGCAATAGAAACAAATGCAAAAACAAATAAAAAAACAAAAACAAAAAACAAAAAACAAAGAGCAGCAATTGTTATATAATCACAGAGAGAGAGAGAACGAGAGAGAGACAGAGAGAGAGAGAGAAAGAGAGAGACAGAGACAGAGAAAGAGAGAGAGAGAGAGAGAAAGAGAGAGAGAGAGAAAGAGAGAGAGAGAGAGAGAGAGCGAGAGAGAGAGAGAGAGAGAGAGAGAGAATGTGTATATCAGCCTTGTCTTTCAAGCAATACTTTGCCATATCAAGACATTTCTAATTCTAATGCATTCTTCCCCTTTCTTCACAAATATAGTACAACAAGCAGCGATTTGTATCCTGTTTCTAGTGTTTCTTTACAAACAAATCCTGCAAATAACGAAAAGCGAAAGGTAGTGACCTCTGGTTAAAATTAGTGATCACATTTACAGTTTTAGCTTGTCAAACAAGCTGCAAGGACAAAATCCCAGACTGAGTATGGCTCAAGAAGTCCCTAAGGATCCAATCAAACAGAATAAAGACGACAACTAAATATCCCCAAGCCAGTCACTACCCCCACCCCATCCCTATA
>CM060306.1:11955148-11960148 GCA_030674185.1 Monoplex corrugatus | reverse complement strand
ACATTATGTTTCAATAACGTATTTTGTCAATAACCAGACGGGCTTTGGGAATAAATTTTAAAGAAAACAACTTAGAGTCTGGTTTGGTTTCTTGAATAAAATAGTCAAAGTTGTATGTAAAGCATGTCTAAAACTTCTCAAATATACTTACACAAGAATGTTTAGAATATTTTATAGGTATCCATTTGATAGTAGTGTCAGTTTAGATTTTTATTAGAGTCCAGTCATTTAGCTAATTTCTAACTAAAAAATATGTAAAGACGATAATGGTTTAAACGACACACCACCGAAATAGAATTAAACCCTACATTATGTTTTACATCAGCCTGAAACATCCAACGTTCTTCTTGAAACAAAAAGTCAAGTCCATCAGTTCCGAGATTCTGACATACCAACGTCAGACCTGAACTTAATTTCTGGAACACATAATTACCACCAACACAGGACCAGAATTTAAGAGTGAGAGACAGAGAGAGAGAGAGAGAGAGAGGAGATAGAGAGAGAGAGAGAGAGAGAGAGAGAGGGAGAGAGAGAGAGAGAAAGAGAGAAGGAGGAAGAACGAAAGAGAAAGAAAGAGAGAGAGAGAACAAGAGAGAGAGAGAGAGAAACTGAAACTGAAACTGAAAATGGTTTATTGCCATTGACATTTTTGTCCTTGTGGCAAGGAGCATAAAACAAAGTCATTAAATTTTTCGGCGACGTTTTCTCGAAACAAAGATTTATAAATATAGTCATGGCTGACAATACATCCATTTGAATTTTTTCCCTAAAGATGAAGAAAAAATTGAACGGAAAAAGTTGAACAAAATGTTGAACAAAAGTTGAAGAAACAGTTGACCACCCAACGTAATTAGTCATTTAGGTAAGAGGAAGACCCAAATCCGCCAAATAAACATAAGAACAGTATATAGTGATATCTTCACTGAATATAAACTTACATTAATTTAAAAGTTGAACAAAAAGTTAAATAGTTAACCACCTGACATAACTAGTCATATAAGAGGAAGACCCAAATCCAGAAAAACACACAAAAAAAAACAATATAACGTAACATCTTCACTGGAGATAAACGTACATTAATCTAAAAAGTTGAACAAGAAGTTGAAGAAACAGTTGACCACCCGACGTAATTAGTCATATAAGTAAAAGGAAGACCTAAATCCGGCAAATAAACATAAGAACAGTATAAAGTGATATATTCACTGGAGATAAACTTACATTAATTTATTACTGTGTTGTTTTCTTTCTCCGACTTTCCCAAGCAAGGGCGATAAATTTCGCGAGGGATTTTTGATAGTTTTCATCTTCAGTCATGAGTATTCTGGTATTGAGAGAGAGAGAGAGACTGAGAGAGAGAGAGGGAGAGAGAGAGAGAGACAGATAGATAGATAGAGAGAGATAGATAGAGAGAGAGAAAGAAAGAGAGAGAGAGAGAGAGAGAGAGAGAGAGAGAGAGAGAGAGAGAGATAACTAAGAAGACATGGGTAGATGATATATGGAGATATAGATGACACATAGCATGTCTCTTCTTCAAGACTTCCATCACTCTGCGACACTCGTGATATTTACAAATAAAAGAACAAGAGGATTCAGCAGAACGGAGGTCTGTTTCAGCAAAGTCAGCGTGTTTGTTCTATCAGATGGCTACTGAAAGATTTTGCTTAGGGACAAAAGAGTTGTGTAGAGACTTTGGGATTTTTTGTTTGTTTGTTTACTTGATTATCAAATTCATTTCTGTTTACGTTGACGCAACTTTAGGCGAAATGTCCTTCAATGGTAACAATTCTTAGGATGTGTGTGGGGATTGGGCGAGATTACGTAATGTTATAATAGCATACCGTATTGACAGCAGCCTAGGATAAGCAGTGGCAAGTTTGGTACAGCACTGCGTGGGCCTGTGCTGTCAACAGCTGGCACGGAAGTCTGACACCACCTTAGGATTATTTGCTTTACGCATGACATTTTGACCCCACATATGCACTGGAATCTAAACCACCTTTTGAATATCGCAGTCTTTCTTCATAGCAATATAGCTTCTCTGACTAGTGAATTCAGTTTTTATTCGATGGTTTCTAGAAAACAAATTTACAACATCGAAAAAAAATACAATGCACGCATGGACTACCTTTTTGCATGTAGTGTGAATGAAACAGCTGATTTGACCTTGAACGTGTTGTCTTTCGTTATTCTGAGTCTTTGAATTTATTCCATTATTCTCAGCTACAAAACTGAGCAGTGTCATTCATAGAAATATGATATCAGTTCAGACAGTTTTTGTTTCTTTCTGCAAACATTCATCAAGAGATGGTATTGACAGGATTCATTAACTTTTGTTGTTGTTGATGTTGTTAGTAGGGACTTTTCCGAAATATTGTTTTTTTTTTACTGAACCCTTCTTGGAAACACACACACACACACACACACACACACACACAACACACACACACACACACACACACACACACACACACACACACACACACACACACACACACACGCTCACACACGCTCACATATACACACACACACACACACACACACACACACACACACACACACACACACACACACACACATACAGAAAAAAGACATAAAAAAACCACACACACACACACACACACACACACACACACACACACACACACACACACACACACACACACACACACACACACACACACACACACACCACACACACACACACAAAACATTGTTTTCACATTTCAGCTTTTCGTTGCTATGAGCGTGAGCAAGTCCACAGGGTTTCCTATTTTTTGCCTTTCATTTGCATATTCCATTGCCATTTTTGTGGAGCACTTGGCGTCTCTGGACAGCCCTGGAGAGCTGGCATTCCTTCGGAAAGAAACGCAGCACTGGTGCCCACTGTTGCCACAGTAACACGCTACAAAATAAACGAATGCCTTCTTGATTCCATCTTTATTCTGTAGATACGAATTACTGCCACATTTGAACCCGGTGAAGAGAATTATTTAGCGGGAGGGGGGGGGGGGATTTTTAAAAGCTTATTTGTGACAACTTTTAAAGGGAAAAGTATGTTGAAATTTGATCAGAGAGAAAGAGAGGGGGAGAGAGATTGAGAGAGAGAGGGAGAGAGAGAGAGAGAGAGAGAGAGAGAGAGAGAGAGAGAGAGAGAGAGAGAGAGAGGCAGAGAGAGACAAAGACATGGACAGACAGACAGAGAGAGAGACGGGAGAGAGAGAGAGAGAGAGAGAGAGAGAGAGGAGAGAGAGAGAGAGAGAGAGAGAGAGAGAGAGAGAGGCAGAGAGAGAGAGAGTTTAAAAGGAGATAACTGCTTACTTATTCATCACCTGCAAGCTACTTTACTTAACTCCCTGTGCTCCCTACTTCTACAATGACAACAACAGCAATGAGACAGACGATGATTTTATATCTGACAGTATATTAGATTTCAGTATGTCTCAAGCAAAAAGTATGTGTTTATAAACGAAAACAATACTGATATCATACCACTTTCAATCAATTGAGGAGATATTCTAAAGCTGTTTCCTTCCTTCCTTCCTGTCCCTTAACCCTACCCAGGGTCGTGGGGGCTCCACATGGATGAACGTCGCACCGTCTGTCTCCACCTCTGTCTGTCATGAGCAAGGGTCTGGGTCGTGGCAAAGCTTTTTCTTGTCCATTCGTCAATATTGTCCATCCACCTTTTTCTCTGTCTGCCTCTTTTTCTTCCCCCCTGAACTGTTCCTTGGAGTATTGTTTTTGATAGTCCGTTAGTTCTTGTCACGTGACCATACCACCGAAGTTTCCTTTTTCTTACTGTTGTCAGAAGGTTTTCATAGTTTTTGACATGCTGTGAAATTGTTCTTCGTACTTCCTCATTGGTAATGTGGTCTTTGTATGAGATGCCAAGCACTCTTCTAAAGCATCTCATTTCTACTGCCAGGATCTTCTTTTGCAGTTCTGCTGTTAGTGTCCATGACTCGCACGCGTAGAGAAAGATTGACAGGACCAATGCGTGCATTAGCTTCAGTTTGGAAGTGAGGGCGATGTTTTTGTCCCTCCAGATGAGCTTCAGCTTGGCTAGTGCTGCTGTTGTCTGTGCTGCTCTTGCAAGAACTTCGGTTTTCGATCCGTGTTCACTGATAATGGCTCCGAGATATTTGAACTGAGCCACGGTTTCCAGCTCACTCCCGCTGACTGTAATCTTCTTTTCTATTGGTTTTGTGCTGTTTGTCATCAACTTTGTCTTTTCGGCACTGATCTCCATGCCATATCTGGATGATGTCTCGTCCAGGTGTTTCACCAGGTTGGCAAGTTCGTCTTCATTTCCAGCCAACCCATCGATGTCGTCGGCAAATCTCAAGTTGGTGATTGTTCTTCCTCCAATACTAACTGAGCCGTGATGGTTTTCAAGGGCATCCGTCATAATGCGCTCAAGGAAGATGTTGAACAAGGTTGGAGAGAGGAGACAGCCCTGGCGAACTCCAACTGATGTGTGAAACCAGTCCCCCACTGTGCCCCCAACAAGCATTGCGCTGCTCGCTTTTGCGTATAGCTGTGTGATGGTGTCAATAAGCTTCCTTCCCATGTTGTACTTCCTCATGGTGGCCCACAGTGCTTCATGCCATACTCTGTCAAATGCCTTTTTGAAGTCGATAAAAACGTGGTAGATGTCCTGTTGGTGTTGGCTGTATTTTTCGCATAGGACTCTGAGATTGAATATTTGTTCTGTTGTGCTTCTACCACTGCGAAATCCCGCTTGTTCTTCGGCAATGATCTCCTCTGCCTGTGGTTTCAGTCTGTTCAAAATGACTTTCAGCATCACTTTGCTAGCATGGCTGATAAGGCTGATCGTTCTGTAATTCTGGCATAGTTGTAAATTGCCTTTCTTGGAAAGTGTGATGATTAGTGACTGGGTCCAAGGTGTCGGCCATTCTCCCGTCTGCCAGATTTTGTTGCAGATTTTCCAGAGGATGTCAGTCACTGCCTCCCCTCCATGCTTGATCAGTTCTGCTGGG
>CM060306.1:11935148-11940148 GCA_030674185.1 Monoplex corrugatus | reverse complement strand
GAAGGACTTTTCCCCATAGTTTTACTTACATTTTTGTTCTACTTTTCAATAGTAGCCTAAGTAATTAATGGTTTCTTTCTGGCCATTTTTATCGTACATAGAAAACCAAAGTCTTCGTGATTATCAAACAAATAACCAATAATTTAACATAAGAGACTAGCCAACAATGAAATTGCGCCAACAATCACAAATCAAAATTTTGCAGTGGAATTGTAGATCGATTTCCACCAATTCCGCATACCTGGAACATTTTCTCTCATCAAATCAGTGTGAAGTTTTAATTTTGCAGTCGCTTAATGTTATCCCAACCAAACTTCCCAATTTCCAAAATTATTATTATCCTCCGATATATGACTTGGGAAATCCTGGGAAGAAGGTAGCCACTGCGATATATATACTTAAAGAGTTGCAGTATCACATATTTAATTTCCCAGTTTTTACATCAACTGAAGACTTACACGCTTGTGCCGCCACAGTACAATTCAGTAATTCTTTCATCCTGAACGTTTTGTCAGTTTACCTGCCAGCAGGTCCAAATGACCACAACACAGAATGGCTGCATACGATTCCGGATCTGCAGCACGGTAGATGGCTAATAGGTGGAGACTTTAATTCCCACTCCCCGTTTTGGGAAAAAGATTGTTGTACTGTTACAAGCAATCGTTTAGTAGAAAATATAGTTGACAGTGCGCTTTACCTTTTGAATGATGGGAGTGTCACTAGAATTCCTGATGTTTCCAAACACCGGGCAACAGCCATCGATCTGTCACTAATATCACCAGAATTAGTACCATGCTGTACCTGGGACACTCACAAAGATACTTTGGGAAGTGATCACTTACCTATCATCATAACAATAACTTATGACAACATCAGGATGAAAGACAGCACTCCTGACATCATACCAAAATATAATTACGTGCGCGCTGATTGGTCCTTGTTTCGGACTGCTCTTGCTAATCAAGAATATAAGCATTATGAAAGTGAAAATGTAGACGTTATGTTTTCAAAGTTCCAGGAATCAGTTCTAGCTGCTGCAGACCTCTCCATCCCGAAACTCAAAACTTATAAGTCCAATAATCGTATGGGTAATGTTTGGTGGACAGAGGAATGTGAGAAAGCAGTTCAGTATAAAAAAGATAAATTCAAAATCTACATCAAAAGCAGAAAATCCGACGATCACATGGAAATGAAAAAAGCTAACATCCAGTGTAATAAAATCATTGCTGAAGCAAAGAAAGATTATTGGGCATCATACTGCACCAAAGAAATTTCTGATTTTAAGGATTTCCATAAAATCTGGACAAAAATGAATCAAATGAAAAACGGGGCCAATTTACCCACGTGTCCAATACTGATTGATACATGTCACAAATTTCCTTCTGACATGGACAAAGCTGAAACTTTTGTAGAACTCTTTGCTGAAAATAGTACAGTAGACGGGTTGTCTCCTAACAGCAAACACTACAGAGAAATGGCAGCTAACAACCCTATCTTCATTGATCCAATACCTCAGAATGATCGATGGTTTAATTCTCCGATCACCTTAGAAGAGCTAAAAAAACACTATCTTGTCTCTACACAACAAAAGGAGTTCGGTAGGTGTCGATGCAGTTTCAAATGAAATGATTAAGCATCTTCCAGAAAATTATATTATTTTCTTACATAAAATTTTTCAGAAGTGCTGGGTAAGTGGAACTGTACCACAGGTATGGCAAAAGTCTGTTGTTATACCCATATTAAAAGCAGGAAAGCCTAAAAAACAATAAAAACAGTTACAGACCTATTGCTTTGACATCCCATACAAACAAACTAATGGAAAGATTGATCCTAAACAGACTTATACATTACTGTGATAGAAAATAACGTTATTCCGGTAAACCAGGCAGGTTTCAGAAAAAGGAGATCCACAGTTGAGCACCTGGTTAAACTTACAACTCAGATAAAACAACAATTTGCCCGTAGAAAAAGTCTTTTAGCAACATTTTTTGATGTGAAAAAAGCTTATGATCAAGTTTGGCATAAACGTTTATTGTACAAGCTGAAATCTATTGGTCTATCTGGCAATATGTATAATTATATTAAGTCCTGTCTAGCCAATAGAACAATTCAAGCAAGAGTGGGAACAAGTTATTCTTCTTCACGATCTCTTGACATGGGAATTCCTCAAGGTTCAGTGATAGCACCTATTTTATTTAATATCCTTATATATGATCTTCCTAGAGTACTCTCAAATCGTGTTATTTTGGTACAGTACGCTGATGATATATGCATCTGGATGAATATTACTTTAAAAAAGACAACTCCCCAGAGAGCGCAGAATTACATCAGGAAGTTGTATCAATCTGATCTAGATAGTCTTGGAAACTACATGTTAGAAAATGGTCTGTCGTTGTCAGCAGAAAAAAACTAACATGATGCTCTTTAATCCTGGTGGTACTTTAAATAACTTGCCTACTTTCAGGCTGCATGGTGAAGCGATCCATTACAAACAGGTTGTACAATTTCTGGGAGTCTTTGTAACATCGAAATTAAACTGGAATGTCCATTTTGATTATATTTTAACAAAAGCAAGAAAAGCCTTAAATTTTTTAAAGATAATAAGTAGATTACCCTGGGGAATGGATACAAACGTACTTCTCCATCTACCAACAGCACTTGTAAGATCTAAATTATCTTATGCACAAGAAGTGTTCTTCAGTGCACCCAAATATTTACTAAAGAAGATTCAAAGTTTAGACTGCAAAAGTCTTAAAATTGCACTAGGTGTACCAGCCCATGCTTCAAATCTGGAAACGTACAAAGTTGCTGGAATTCTGTCTCTGAACAGCTATCGTGAGCTAGCGACAGCAAAGTTTGCAATCAGAACTACTTCACAAACGGACAATTTTGTGAGCAAGGAAATTAAACTAAGGTCTGATGTTGACTTTCCAAAACGAGCAAGCAACATTTCATCACAAATGACTGTTGCAACTTACGTATCTGACTTAGTCAAACAGTCTAACATAAGTTTGGATGAAATAGCTGAGACACCATCCACAACGCCTATCCCTACATGGGAAATGCTTAAAGCCACTTTTGATATTGATTATACAGATGCTAAGAAATATGAAAACATTAACATTTCGATATGCACAGCAAGAGAACACATCGATGAAAAATACCGTACCCACCTCCATATTTTTACCGATGGTCAGTCTTAGAAAATAAATCTGCTGGAGCAGCGTATTATGTTCCAAAATCTAAAATACAAAAGTCATTTTTCCTTGGGCCAAATATATCTATATTTACAGCGGAATTAGTCGCTATTACACAAGCGTTGCATTATTTAGTAGACCTTAAACCTGTCTTTTTTAAAGTGGTTCTCCTTGTTGATTCAAAATCTGTATTATATGCCTTACAGTCATTTAATACAGACACAAGGCCTGACTTAATTACTGAGGCAAATCATCTTATACATCGTTTAAGGACAAAAGGTATAGATATCAGTTTATGCTGGTGCCTTCTCACGTTGGTCTTCATGGCAACGAAGTAGTAGACAGAGCAGCTAAACAAGGTGCACACAACACTGATAATACTATAGAATTACGTATTAAAACTTCCGTAAAAGAAGCTTGCAACTTGCTAGAATCAGCCTCATGGATTCGATTTCATGAACATTTCAATGAAAAGTTTGTGACACAACAAATGATAAAACTTTCATTACAAAATGTATGTAAAAAATTGCAGTATTCTTCCATATATCATTCAAGATCGATTGTTGCTGTTCATTTTCGTATTCAACTAAACGCGTTGAAAACAAAATATTGTAAAAATATCAAGTGTATTTGCGGAGAACAATTCACACTGTTTCACAGTTTATTTTACTGCAAAATGCTACGTTCTTTTTTACCAAAATTATTTACACAAGAAAACTATTCAGAAACTCATTTTAAAGAAGTAACTTCTGATCAGTCTTTATCAGTTAAAATTTCAGAATCATTGGTTCACAGTCCTGTTAATGTATTGCTTTAAGTTTCTGAAGTTAGTATTCTAGCGTTAAATTTTTCCTTCACATTGTTAATGTTAATTGTTAGTGTTAAGATCTTGTTCCATTTTTCTATTTACCCATTTATTTATGTCTTTTACTTTGTCTCCCCTCCTCCCCACAATGCAACTCGCCCACCTCTTATCTTCCATCCCCCCCCCCCCCCTGTCTAATATCACTCATAGTGAACAGACGTTAAATTAAAGAACGAACGAACACACACACACACACACACACACACACACACACGCGCGCACGCGCGCGCACGCGCGCGCACGCACGCACGCACGCACACACTACAACACACGAACACACTAAAACACACACTAAAACAAGACTTATTTATTTGTAAAAAGTTCATACAATACCAAACATAGAAGGAAAACAAAGACGTGGATGGACAAAAGACAAACAATATTATAACAAACACAGACATGATCTGAATCAATACAGACTGTAATATCTTAGACAGGGATCCCTCAATTTACTGAGGTCATGCCCACTGTGTTTGTGTGGTCAATACTCATATCTCTGAAATATTGCCACATATGCCTGATACATCTTTACTTTAAAATGTAGGTACACTATAGATACACACTGACAAGGACACACACGGACAACACACGCATACACATATGCATACAAGTCAAACACCACACACACGCACATAAATCATATATACACACGTTAATGCACGCAACTTAAAAAAATAATCAACCCACTCACACTCACACATTCACACACACGTTCACATACACAGACCATATGTATGCATACATGCATACATACATGCATATATACCATCATACATACATACACACATTATAACATACATATACATATACATACATGCATACATAACATACATACATACACATATAAACACATACATATATAGATACACACATACATACATACATACATGTACATACATACATACATACATACAATACATACATACATACATACATAC
>CM060306.1:11922648-11930148 GCA_030674185.1 Monoplex corrugatus | reverse complement strand
AGGAAATCCTACACACTAATATTGACAGAAGTGCAAGTTGATGGGCAAATGGCTCTGTATTAAACAACACGCAAACTGAACAAAAAAAAACAAACAAACAAACAAACAAACAAAACAAACCAAAAGGAAACAATCATAGTTTGTAATAAAGGGGGGAAAGGAACATATCCCAAACGTTGGAAAGCCCTGAGGGTCATAAACCAAGTTTTTTACAACCAGTATTGACAATATTTGGATGTGGAAAAAAAAGTTTATTTCTGACGTCGAAAAGACAAAAAAGACTGATGACAAAACTATGCTTAAAGATAAAAAGACAATGTCAGTTAAAGGTAAAAGAGAAATTCAAAGAGAGAGAGACAATGAGAGAGATACAGAGACAGAAGACAGACAGACGGACAGACAGACAGAGACACAAGAGAGAGAGATGGATGGATGGATGCATGGACAAAATGTGCTTTTTTGTTTTTTTGTTTTTTCTTTGTTTGATATTTTACATGCAGTTAAATGGACAGAACTAGTTAGAGACAGAGGCAGAGAGGGAAAGAGTGATACAGAGCCAAAGAGAGAGAGGAGAGAGAGAGAGGGAGAGAGAAAGAGAGAGAGAGGAGAGAGAGAGAGAGAGAGAGAGAGAGAGAAGAGAGAGAGAGAGAGTGAGAGAGAGAGAGAGAGCATTGCTTTGTTTCCCTATGTACATGGTTTCAATAATTGTATCCTCTTCAACGTCGTGAGCAAACAACTTAATTAAGGAGGATCTGTCTTCGACATGTGTCAATTAACCACAAGAAGTGATTTGTTATGCTCTGTGGTAATTTAAAATATTAGTATCGTCTTGAGTGTTCTTAGGATCTGTGTTCTCTCTTTTTTTTTTTACACCCATATGCCATATTATTCATTGGCTTTCCTATTCACCAGTTCGTCAAGAATTCAAACAAACCAAACGAAATACCCGCACGAAGACAAGATGGACACACACACACACACACACACACACAACACACACACACACACACACACACACACACAATAAACTATATATATATATATATATATATATATATATATATGTATATATATACATACACATATATATTGACACAATATAATAAGAAACCAGCATTCATAAACATTGGTTAATGTCAAAGCAGCAAACCCAAGGGACATTAACTCGTAGAATGGCGAAGTAAAGGAATATCTCATGCCAAGAGGTTTAGAATGCATCCAGCATGACGATAAACAAGATCAGAAAAACATAACTGGCAGCTTTTAATCTCAATCAGACAAAACTCTTCGTGATAAATCAAGATGCATTGTAATCAAAGGCAAAATTGCAACGTCAAAAGTGAAATTGCTGTTGGGCGACAACCCCAAACTTAGATACATCTTCTGTTTAATATTCCTCGATACAGACGCAAGACCCAAGCTTTCCGATCTTTTGCCCATTTTTGAACCTTTTCCTGGGGAAATATTTTACCATTTGATCTGATAAATTTGCCTAACCTTTCCTCTTATTTAGACCCAACTTAATTGAATCGTTCTGTTTAAATCGGTTGCGTTATTTTGTCCTTATCCTATTCTATGATAGTGCGTTCTTGTGGAGTATTACATAGCCTGTTATTGAAATGTGTGCACTTGTTCAATGGGTAAAAGTAGTGAATGTGTTTTACATGTACTAATATATTTCTTTTTTGTATTGTAGAATTTGCAAAGCGCCTAGAGCACTATTAGGTGCACAATAAATGCACATTATAAAATATGCATCCTAGAAAATTTGGATCGGCAGAAAGAGGGAAAAAAAAGTCGAATGTAAACAAAAGAAGAATAGGCATGGCTTGACAGTCCGTACAAATCAAAAATGGCAGAAGGAAGAATGCTGTGTAACGTCAAACAGCTGCAAAGTAGTGAAGACGGACATCTCAACTGATGGTAAATACACCGCCTTACAGGACAGGGGGGTTGTGGTAATGACACAAAGAACAACGACGAAGGATTTACAGAAAGAAAAAACAATCACAGCTTCTGATTCAGTGAACAAAATAAACGGATCTCAGAATCAGAGAGAACAATGCTAATTGACATGTTTTGGTGTTGTTGTATTGACGATGTGTGGAAAGGAAAGGAGACAAAAGTAGGAGAGAGAGAAGGGTGGGGGTGGGGAAAGAGAGAGGGAGACAGATAGACGGATAGACAGACAGACAGACAGACAGAAAGGGACAGAATGAGAGAGACAGAGAGACAGAAAGACATGACAGAGAAAGAGAGAGATAGATAGATAGAGAGAGAGAGAGAGGGGGGGGGGCTTTCTTTGTATGTTTTCTTCTCCAATACTTAAATTTCAACAATTGTTTCGTCTTTTTGTCATAAGCAAATAACTTGTTGAGTATTTTCAGATTCTCAGTATAACACTAAAGTGGGGGTTATGAACTCCAATCCAAACTAGTATTGTTCTTGATGCTTTTAGTATTGCTTTCTGTCTTTTTAGATATCGCATGCCAGTTTATTTTACTGTGTTACTTTATTCTATTGTCTGTCCTCTTCACAGTTCCTCATAAATTACAAACAAACAACGATCAAAACAGCAGCTACAAAAATATGTAATGAACAAATGTAAACAAAACAAAAGGTAGAAAAGAGAAACTCTCACAAACAAACAATCAAACAATGAATCATGCTAACACAAATGACACAGACCTGAGCAAACACGCAAACAAACAGAAACTAGCTTGTTTGGGGATTGTGACGAATATAATAAGAGCTGAGCCTTCTTATGCACTACGTAATGCCAGAGAAGCGAACCTTCACGTCGTTATTCGACGAATGGCGAAGTAAATGAACACCGTATGTCAGAGGGTTCAGAATGCATCCAGCACGAGATAAACAAGATACACAAATCTGTTGTCGATTGCTGTCAGTTTTAAATTTCAAATCAGACACAAGTCTGATCAGAAAGCAAGTTCCACCGTAATTAAAGCGAAAATAAAATATAACAGACACACACAATCTATGCGCACACAACACCGACAAAGCACCACCACACTAAACAACACACACACTACACACAACCACAACCAGACCACACACACACACACACCACACACACACACACACATACTACATCACTACACAACAATACATACATCAAACACACAAATATCACTATATATATATATATATATATTAATATATTATATATATATAAATATAAATGAACATAACATCACTAGGAAAGCGTCGATAAGTAAATACGCCCACCAAGTGGAAGTTCACGACCATGATGGTAGAGGCCTCTTTCTGACCAGGTCTGTTCACCATCAAGTCTTTGTCAACTGAACAGCACTGCATTTGTCTCCGGTTCAAGCAGCCATGGGTAAGTTTTGCCATGATAAAAACAGAACAGATGGGCATGGCAGTCGAGCACGTAAACGTCAGAATTGTAATCAGAATTTCATGGGTTTCATCCACATGCCAAAAATATACCAAACATTGCACATTACAGATCCTCTGTGTACAGAATATCAAACATGCACGTTACAGATCCATATGTGTACGAATACCAAACATGCACGTTACAGATCCTCTGTGTGCAGAATATCAAACATGCACGTTACAGATCATTTGTGTACAGAATATCAAACATACACGTTACAGATCTTCTGTGTACATAATATCAAACATGCACGTTACAGATCCTCTGTGTACAGAATATCAAACATGCACGTTACAGATCCTTGTGTACAGAATATCAAACATCACGTTACAGATCCTCTGTGTACAGAATATCAAACATGCACGTTACAGATCCTCTGTGTACAGAATATCAAACATGCACGTTACAGATCCTCTTGTACAGAATACAAACATGCACGTTACAGATCATCTGTGTACAGAATATCAAACATGCACGTTACAGATCTATGTGTACAGAATATCAAACATGCACGTTACAGATCCTCTGTGTGCAGGATACAAACATGCACGTTACAGATCCTTGTGTGCAGAAATGTCAAACATGCACGTTACAGATCCATATGTGTACAGAATATCAAACATGCACGTTACAGATCCTTGTGTGCAGGAATATCAAACATGCACGTTACAGATCCTATGTGTACAGAATATCAAACATGCACGTTACAGATCCTCTGTGTACAGAATACAAACATGCACGTTACAGATCATATGTGTACAGAATATCAAACATTCACGTTACAGATCTCTGTGTGCAGGATATCAAACATGCACGTTACAGATCCTCTGTGTGCAGAATGCCAAACATGCACGTTACAGATCCTCCGTGTGCAGGATATCAAACATGCACGTTACAGATAATATTGTGTACAAATATCCAAACATACACGTTACAGATCCTCTGTGTGCAGGATATCAAACATGCACGTTACAGATCCTACTGTGTACAGAATATCAAACATGCACGTTATAGATATATGTGTGCAGAATATCCAAACATGCACGTTATAGATAATATGTGTGCAGAATACAAACATGCACGTTACAGATCCTCTGTGTACAGAATTCAAACATGCACGTTACAGATCCTCTGTGTACAGAATATCAAACATGCACGTTACAGATCATCTGTGTACAATATCAAACATGCACGTTACAGATCATATGTGTGCAGGATATGAAACATGCACGTTACAGATCCTCTGTGTGCAGGATATGAAACATGCACGTTACAGATCCTCTGTGTGCAGGATATCAAACATGCACGTTACAGATCCTCTGTGTACAGAATATCAAACATGCACGTTACAGATCCTCTGTGTACAGAATATCAAACATGCACGTTACAGATCCTCTCTGTACAGAATATCAAACATGCACGTTATAGATAATATGTGTGCAGAATATCAAACATGCACGTTACAGATCCTCTGTGTACAGAATATCAAACATGCACGTTACAGATCCTCTGTGTACAGAATATCAAACATGCACGTTACAGATCATATGTGTACAGAATATAAAACATGCACGTTACAGATCATATGTGTGCAGGATATCAAACATGCACGTTACAGATCCTCTGTGTGCAGGATATGAAACATGCACGTTACAGATCCTCTGTGTGTAGGATATCAAACATGCACGTTACAGATCCTATGTGTGCAGGATATCAAACATGCACGTTACAGATCCTATGTGTGCAGGATACCAAACATGCACGTTACAGATCCTTTGTGTGCAGGATATCAAACATGCACGTTACAGATCCTCTGTGTGCAGGATATCAAACATGCACGTTACAGATCATCTGTGTGCAGGATATCAAACATACACGTTACAGATCCTCTCTGTACAGATTATCAAACATACACGTTACAGATCCTATGTGTGCAGAATACCAAACATGCACGTTACAGATCATATGCGTGCAGAATGTCAAACATGCACGTTACAGATCCTATGTGTGCAGAATGTCAAACATGCACGTTATAGATCATCTGTGTGCAGAATGTCAAACATGCACGTTGCAGGTCATCTGTGTGCAGCATGTCAAACATACACGTTACAGATCCTATGTGTGCAGAATGTCAAACATGCACGTTACAGATCATCTGTGTGCAGAATGTCAAACATGCACGTTACAGATCATCTGTGTGCAGAATGTCAAACATACACGTTACAGATCCTATGTGTGCAGAATGTCAAACATACACGTTACAGATCCTATGTGTGCAGAATGTCAAACATGCACGTTACAGATCATATGTGTGCAGAATGTCAAATATGCACGTTACAGATCATCTGTGTGCAGCATGTCAAACATGCACGTTACATATCCTATGTGTGCATAATTTCAAACATGCACGTTACAGATCCTATGTGTGCAGAATGTCAAACATGCACGTTATAGATCATCTGTGTGCAGCATGTCAAACATGCACGTTACAGATCCTCTGTGTGCAGGATATCAAACATGCACGTTACAGATCCTCTGTGTACAGAATATCAAACATGCACGTTACAGATCCTCTGTGTACAGAATATCAAACATGCACGTTACAGATCCTCTGTGTACAGAATATCAAACATGCACGTTACAGATCCTCTGTGTGCAGGATATCAAACATGCACGTTACAGATCCTCTGTGTGCAGAATGTCAAACATGCACGTTACAGATCCTCCGTGTGCAGGATATCAAACATGCACGTTACAGATAATATGTGTACATAATATCAAACATACACGTTACAGATCCTCTGTGTGCAGGATATCAAACATGCACGTTACAGATCCTCTGTGTACAGAATATCAAACATGCACGTTACAGATCCTCTGTGTACAGAATATCAAACATGCACGTTACAGATCCTCTCTGTACAGAATATCAAACATGCACGTTATAGATAATATGTGTGCAGAATATCAAACATGCACGTTACAGATCCTCTGTGTACAGAATATCAAACATGCACGTTACAGATCCTCTGTGTACAGAATATCAAACATGCACGTTACAGATCATATGTGTACAGAATATCAAACATGCACGTTACAGATCATATGTGTGCAGGATATGAAACATGCACGTTACAGATCCTCTGTGTGCAGGATATGAAACATGCACGTTACAGATCCTCTGTGTGCAGGATATCAAACATGCACGTTACAGATCCTCTGTGTACAGAATATCAAACATGCACGTTACAGATCATATGTGTACAGAATATCAAACATGCACGTTACAGATCCTCTCTGTACAGAATATCAAACATGCACGTTATAGATAATATGTGTGCAGAATATCAAACATGCACGTTACAGATCCTCTGTGTACAGAATATCAAACATGCACGTTACAGATCCTCTGTGTACAGAATATCAAACATGCACGTTACAGATCATATGTGTACAGAATATAAAACATGCACGTTACAGATCATATGTGTGCAGGATATCAAACATGCACGTTACAGATCCTCTGTGTGCATGATATCAAACATGCACGTTACAGATCCTCTGTGTGCAGGATATCAAACATGCACGTTACAGATCCTATGTGTGCAGGATATCAAACATGCACGTTACAGATCCTATGTGTGCAGGATATCAAACATGCACGTTACAGATCCTTTGTGTGCAGGATATCAAACATGCACGTTACAGATCCTCTGTGTGCAGGATATCAAACATGCACGTTACAGATCATCTGTGTGAAGGATATCAAACATACACGTTACAGATCCTCTCTGTACAGAATATCAAACATACACGTTACAGATCCTATGTGTGCAGAATACCAAACATGCACGTTACAGATCATATGCGTGCAGCATGTCAAACATACACGTTACAGATCCTATGTGTGCAGAATGTCAAACATGCACGTTACAGATCATCTGTGTGCAGAATGTCAAACATACACGTTACAGATCATCTGTGTGCAGAATGTCAAACATACACGTTACAGATCCTATGTGTGCAGAATGTCAAACATACACGTTACAGATCCTATGTGTGCAGAATGTCAAACA
>CM060306.1:11910148-11912648 GCA_030674185.1 Monoplex corrugatus | reverse complement strand
GCTGTACTTGTTACTGTAAACAAATGTCATGTGTATAGAATAGCAACGGCAAGTTTGACAAATGACTTCTAGCCAATAATGTTACCGTTGGAAAATAAAGCATCATTATCATTGTCATTGCCATTGTGTTTTACTAGACTGGAGTGCAAGCTATTTCACATTGACATCATCCAAATGTACGCACCAATATCCACAAATATTGAAGAAGAATTCGACAAATTTTATATATAATTAGAGACATCCAAGGCTCAAAACAAATCGCAGGATATTAAAACAATAATCGGTGATTGTAATGCTAAAATGGGGCACGAAAAGGTACATGACTTTTTTTTTAACTCATGGCATTGGTGCGCGAAATGAAAGAGGAGTAAAACCTATTGGTTATTGGGCACAAGTAAATGAACAGATATAAGGAAACACTTGGTTTGAGCAACCAACAGAAAGAAAATGGATGATCCCGGGAAACAACACAAGAAATAAAACTGATTACATCCTGAGACACCGAATGCGCCATGTGAAAATGCATAGACGAAGTTTAAATGCACCAACTCTATGCACCATGTGAAAATGCATAGACGAAGTTTAAATGCACCAACTCTATGAACCATGTGAAAATGCATAGACGAAGTTTAAATGCACCAACTCTATGCACCATGTGAAAATGCATAGACGAAGTTTAAATGCACCAACTCTATGAACCATGTGAAAATGCATAGACGAAGTTTAAATGCACCAACTCTATGCACCATGTGAAAATGCATAGACGAAGTTTAAATGCACCAACTCTATGAACCATGTGAAAATGCACAGACCAAGTTTAAATGCACCAACTCTATGAACCATGTGAAAATGCATAGACGAAGTTTAAATGCACCAACTCTATGCACCATGTGAAAATGCATAGACGAAGTTTAAATGCACCAACTCTATGCACCATGTGAAAATGCATAGACGAAGTTTAAATGCACCAACTCTATGCACCATGTGAAAATGCATAGACGAAGTTTAAATGCACCAACTCTATGCACCATGTGAAAATGCATAGACGAAGTTTAAATGCACCAACTCTATGCACCATGTGAAAATGCATAGACGAAGTTTAAATGCACCAACTCTATGCACCATGTGAAAATGCACAGACCAAGTTTAAATGCACCAACTCTATGAACCATGTGAAAATGCATAGACGAAGTTTAAATGCACCAACTCTATGCACCATGTGAAAATGCATAGACGAAGTTTAAATGCACCAACTCTATGCACCATGTGAAAATGCATAGACCAAGTTTAAATGCACCAACTCTATGCACCATGTGAAAATGCACAGACCAAGTTTAAATGCACCAACTCTATGAACCATGTGAAAATGCATAGACGAAGTTTAAATGCACCAACTCTATGCACCATGTGAAAATGCATAGACCAAGTTTAAATGCACCAACTCTATGCACCATGTGAAAATGCATAGACCAAGTTTAAATGCACCAACTCTATGAACCATGTGAAAATGCATAGACGAAGTTTAAATGCACCAACTCTATGCACCATGTGAAAATGCATAGACGAAGTTTAAATGCACCAACTCTATGAACCATGTGAAAATGCACAGACCAAGTTTAAATGCACCAACTCTATGAACCATGTGAAAATGCATAGACGAAGTTTAATGCACCAACTCTATGCACCATGTGAAAATGCATAGACGAAGTTTAAATGCACCAACTCTATGCACCATGTGAAAATGCATAGACGAAGTTTAAATGCACCAACTCTATGCACCATGTGAAAATGCATAGACGAAGTTTAAATGCACCAACTCTATGCACCATGTGAAAATGCATAGACGAAGTTTAAATGCACCAACTCTATGCACCATGTGAAAATGCATAGACGAAGTTTAAATGCACCAACTCTATGCACCATGTGAAAATGCACAGACCAAGTTTAAATGCACCAACTCTATGAACCATGTGAAAATGCATAGACGAAGTTTAAATGCACCAACTCTCTGCACCATGTGAAAATGCATAGACGAAGTTTAAATGCACCAACTCTATGCACCATGTGAAAATGCATAGACCAAGTTTAAATGCACCAACTCTATGCACCATGTGAAAATGCACAGACCAAGTTTAAATGCACCAACTCTATGAACCATGTGAAAATGCATAGACGAAGTTTAAATGCACCAACTCTATGCACCATGTGAAAATGCATAGAGAAGTTTAAATGCACCAACTCTATGACCATGTGAAATGCATAGACGAAGTTTAAATGCACCAACTCTATGCACATGTGAAATGCATAGACGAAGTTTAAATGCACCAACTCTATGACCATGTGAAAATGCAAGACAAGTTTAAATGCACCAACTCTATGACCATGTGAAAATGCAAGACCAAGTTTAAATGCACCAACTCTATGAACCATGTGAAAATGCAAGACGAAGTTTAAATGCACCAACTCTATGCACCATGTGAAAATGCATAGACAAGTTTAA
>CM060306.1:11887648-11902648 GCA_030674185.1 Monoplex corrugatus | reverse complement strand
GAAATTTTAACTGACAAAAAATTGATCGGAAGTTACTTCTTTAAAATGAGTTTCAGAATAATTTTCTTGTGTAAACATTTTTGGTAAAAAAGAACGTAGCATTTTGCAGTAAAATAGACAGTGAAACAGTGTGAATTGTTCGCCGCAAATACACTTGACATTGTGTGTGTGTGTGTGTGTGTGTGTGTGTGTGTGTGTTGTGTGTGTGTGTGTGTGTGTGTATGTGTGTGTGTGTGTGTGTATGTGTGTGTGGTGGTGTGTGTGTGTGTGTGTGTGTGTGTGTGTGTGTGTGTGTGTGTTGGGGGGGGGTCACAGTGGGAGATGATTGTCCGGAAAGCGGCGGGGCATTGGTGCTCTGGGTTCACGTCCGCACTCTCAAGGTGCTTCTTGTTAACTGAAACTTCAGAAAATGTGCACGCTTCCGGAGGTAAGGGGCGAGGGGAGGGGAGTCACTGTAGCCTTGGGAAGCACTTGCAACCTGCACTGTTCTGAGTTATATATATATATATATATTCATGACTTGTCTCTGCTGCTGCTGCTGTTGATGTTGTTGTTGCTATAGCAATAGAACAGTGTACTGGTTTATGTTGAATGTTGAGCAGTCCGCTGATTATGCCTCTGTTTTTACTTTTACTTATCATCTAGGAAATTGTATATTTTGAGATCATCCCCTTTGTATTTGGTTAGTAGAGAAATAGGAATGTTTTATTCACAACAACAACAAAAAACAAAACAAAACAAAAAACCTTCGCACAAAAGTCAATCTTTTGGATAAACTGGAGTCACGTACGTAAATAATCCATCCCAAAACACCCGTGACATGCTTACTTTTACTTGTTCACATGGTAGCCACAATACAATGTAAGCAACATTGAAATCGGTAATGTCACAAAGTAGAAAAAAATTCGGACATTCCAGTTGAACGTGCATCTCATCAGATACCGTTTTCAGATTTCAAAATGTCGTGATGTTTCAGGGATAAATGCAGCGCCAGAGAATCGGAAGAAAAACATGCATCTGGTTACACGACTGTCAATATTCTAGAGGGATGAGATAATATTTTCTTGCTTTTATTGCATGCTTCAGAACTATGAACACCGACGAATATTTCCTTGCTAGCTCATAGCTCATAGAGCATACAAGCAGAGCGCAAGCGCGCGTTTGCCCCCCCCCCCCCCCCACACACACACCCGACATGGTTTTCAAAATATTTGATACTAAAATAAAGCCCATTCTGTTATATGGCTCAGAAATTTGGGGATTTCAGAAATATGACGCTATAGAAAAAGTGCATGTTAAGATATGTAAAATGATACTCGGTGTAGGTAGGGATGTGAAAAATGATGTAGCTTTAGGTGAATGTGGAAGATTTCCTATTTTGATAGATACTCAAACTCGACTCATCAAATACTGGTGCAGACTTATTAACATGCCGAGCAACAGGTACCCCAAACAGTGTTATAATATGCTGCATGCACACGACTCAGCTGGCAGAAAGAACTGGGCATCAGAAATAAGACTTCTGCTATGCAAGTGTGGATTTGGTCAGGTCTGGGCATTGCAAAACCCTGGAGATAGTAAATTATTTCTAGAAGACTTTAGTTTAGAAACAGACTGAAAGATATGTCACAACAAATTTGGCAAGATTCCATATCTCAGGAAGAGGATTACAGTTTATACCAGCCAGAAATCATAAGAGCTAACTACATTACAAGTTTAGATTTAGTAGCACATAGAAGAGCCATTTGCCTGCTAAGAAGTAACAGATTACATCTAAATGGTATTCCCCGTTTTGGTTATTTAAGAAATGACCCTGAATGCAAACAATGCAGTGGAAATCACATTGAGGATATTGTACATTTTCTTTTTATTTGCCCAAAGTACTTGCACCTTCGAAATAAATACCTCCCTGTGTATTATTGTCGCTTTCCTAACACATTAAAAGTTCAATTGCTATGTAGAAACCTTAAAGGAAATCTTGCATTCAAAACTGCTATGGTCCACGAGCCTTCTCTGTTTCTGGTCCGCTCTCCTGGAACAAACTTTCTCTCTCAGTCCGTCAGCAACCTACTTTTGTCTCCTTCAAGTCCGCTCTCAAAACTCACCTTTTCTCCTCTGCATAAAATCCTGACCTCACTCAATCCCCTCTGCAGCCTGTCTCCGCTCGGAGGGGAATCACATTGCAATATATATAATTGTATATAATATGCTCTCTATAATTTTCCATTGTTTTTATTCTTTCTCCCCATTTATAGCCGTGTGTGTGTGTGTGTGTGTATGTGTATGTGTGTATGTGTGTGTGTGTGTGTGTGTGTGTGTGTGTGTGTGTGTATGTGTGTGTGTGTGTGTGTGCGTGGGTGCGTGTGTGTGCGTCCGTGCGTGCGTGTGTGTGCGTGCGTGCGTGTGTGTGTGTTTCAGCACTTAGATTTTATTTTATCAAGATTTTGCGCTATATAAATATTGTAATTAAATTAAATGAAAGTTTAAAATTGAGATGTTGAAAATACAGGATATTGTACATTACGTGTTATTTAACAGGGAATGTTGTCCAATATTTGCTATGGTTGAATGTAAATCTCCTTGTCAATATGGGCCAAATGGCCTGCAAAGACTGAATAAAATGTATTGTTGTTATTGTTATTGTTACAACACACACACACACACACACACACACACACACAAATAAAATATAATATATAATAATATATATATATATATATATATATATATATATATATATATGCATGAGTGTGTGTGCGTGTGTGTGTGTGTGTGGTGTGCGTGTGTGTGTGTGGTGTGCGTGTGTGTGTGTGTGAGAGAGAGGAGAGAGAGGAGAGAGAGAGAGAGAGAGAGAGAGAGAGAGAGAGAAAGAGAGTTAGCTAGAGAGATAGTAGTGATATATATATAATATATAATTATATATATATATATAATATATATGCATGAGTGTGTGTGCGTGTGGTGTGGTGTGGTGGGGTGTGTGTGTGTGTGGTGTGCGTGTGTGTGTGTGTGTGGAGAGAGAGAGAGAGAGAGAGAGAGAGAGAGAGAGAGAGATAAAGAGAGTTAGCTAGTAGAGATAGTAGTGAATAATATATGATATATATATATATATATATATATATAATAATACCACACAACACATCACACACATATATATATATATATTATTATAATATATATATATATATATATAATATATATATAATAATGCATACACATTTAGTACATGTATATATTGATTGTATGCATGTATGTATGTATGTATATAGATAGAGAAGAGATAGACAGTCAGATAATGATAATATAATTATATTATTATAGATAGATAGATATGATATAGAATATATAATAGATAGATAGAAGATAGATAGATAGTAATAGATAGATAATAATAGATAGATATAGATAAAGATAGATAGATAGAATAGATAGATAGATAGATAGATAGATAGATAGATAGATAGATAAATAGATAGATAGATAGATAGATAGATAGATAGATATAGATAGATAGATAGATAAGATAGATAGATAGATAGATAGATAGATAGATATAGATAGATGATAGAAGATGATGGAATGATGTATGGATGATGGTGGACAGACGGACGGACGGACGGGAGGACGGGCGGTCGGGCAGGCGGGCAGACAGACAGACAGTTAGACAGACAGACAGACAGACAGATATGGATAAAACACACACATGCACACACAAACACGCATGTATACGTAGAATGCTCTCTATCTCTCTCTGTGCCTGTCTGTCTGTATGTATGTATGTTTTACTCTCTCTCTCTCTCTCTCTCTCTCTCTCTCTCTCTCTCTCTCTTTCTCCCTCTATGTGTGTGTCTCTCTTTCTCTTTTCTCTCTCTCTCTCTCTCTCTCTCTCTCTCTCTCTCTCTCTCTCTCTCCCTTTGTGTCTCCCTCTTTCTCTCTCTCTCTCTCCCTCCCCCCTCTCTCTCTCTCTTTCTCTATGCCTGTCTGTCTGTATGTCTGTTTTACACACAGACACTTTCTCATTTCTTTCTCTCTCACTCTCTCTCTCTCTCTCTCTCTCTCTCTCTCTCTCTCTCTCTTCTTCTTTCTTTCTTGGCCTGTCTGTATGTGTGTCTGTTTTAATTTCTTTCTCTCTCTGTCTCCGTCTCTCTTGTGTTTTCTCCTTTCTCTCTCTTCTCTCTGTCTGTCTCTCTCTCTCCCTGTCTCTCTATGCTTCTGTCTCTGTCTGCCTGTCTGCTGTCTGTCTGCCTGTCTGCCTATCTGTATGTCTGTCGTGTCTGTCTGTCTCTCTTCTCTCTCTCTCTCTCTCTCTCTCTCTCTCATGCCACTGTAAGACACGATGATGAATCGGTCATTAAAAGAGGATCCATCATTTTACAGCAACACAGCGAGAAACAGGATGCACGGTGGTGTTGGAAGAAATAAAAATGTAGTTAAGAGCGACCCACACGCACGCACGCACGCTCACACACAACACACACACACACACACACACACACACACACACACACACACACACACACACGCACGCACGCCGCGCCACACACACACACACACACACACACACGCACGCACGCACACACAACACACAACACACACACACACACACACACACACACACACACACACACACACACACACACACACACACACACACACACACCACTTATATAGCCATAAAAGAAAGATAGATTAGGTATCACCAGCTCACAATCTTCTCCTGTAATTTACATTCTAAGAAGTACGAACTGTGAAGACCCTAACTATGCGAGAAAAAAACACCCAAGAAAAAGTGTTAACACAACAATCAACCAATCAATGAGACCAGAAATACTGACTGTACGTACATACAGCCGACTCATAATAAACAACATAGTCAAACATCCCAAACAATCTTCCACAATAGAAGAAAACCTAGCAAAACATAAAGAAAATCACTGAAAAAAGAATGAGAACGGACGAAGAAGAAGAAGAAGAAGAAGAAGAAGAAGAAGAAAAAGAAGAAGAAGAAGAAGAATTGCAAAAGAAGAAGAAGAAAGAAGAAGAATTGCAAAGAAGAAGAAGAAGAAGAAGAATTGCAAGAAGAAGAATAATTGCAAAGAAGAGAATTGCAAAGAAGAAGAAGAAGAAGAAGAAGAAGAAGAAGAAGAAGAAGAAGAAAGAAGAAAAAAACACCAAGAAAAAGGTTAACACAACAAAAGAATCAAGTGAGACAGAAAAGATGACGACAAAGCGACTAATAAAAAAAAGTCAAACATCCAAACAATCTCACAATAGAAGAAAAAGCAAAACATAAGAAAATACTGAAAAAAGAAGAGAAGTACGAAGAAGAAGAAGAAGAAGAAGAAGAAAAGAAGAAGAAAGAAGGAAGAAGAAGGAGGAGAAGAGAGAAGAAGAAGAAGAAGAAGAAGAAGAAGAAGAAGAAGAAGAAGAAGAAGAAGAAGAAGAAGAAGAAGAGAGAACAAGAAGAAGGAGAAGAAGAGAAGAAGGAAGAAGAAGAAGAAAAGGAAGAAGAAGAAGAAGAAGAAGATCTAAGAAGAAGAAGAAGAAGAAAAGGAAGAAGAGGAAGAAAAGAAGAGAATGAGAGAGGGGGAGAAAGAGAGAGAAATAGCGAGGCAGAGACAGAGACAGAGAACAGAAAGGTAGAGGGAGAGATATAGATATATCGACGGATACAAAGACAGAGAGAGAGAGAGAGACAGGAGACAGATAAAATATTTCATGCACAAATCTTTGCGCATCTAATCTTATTACAGAAACAACATAAAGACTGCTGCTTCTTATCCTCCCACTTAGAGAAAAAGTTAAGAACTTAACCGTTTGATCTTAATACTGCAACAACCATGTAAAACAACAAACACAACAAAAACAACAACAGCACATCATCAACAGCAAAAACTCATGTGAAAAAAAGCCAAAAGGTTCGAACCAGATATGTTCAAAGTACAGCATTCCTTTTATAGCAATTAATTCACTGTCGTCTCTCGGTTGACACATGATTAAAAGGTGAGTCAACAGATTTATGCCAAGGTAAAATGACATCAATGATGGCACATAGACATATAATAGAAGACACACACTCAATGACTCAAAGAAAATAGCAACAGGTGCAGGCACACACATATCGCGACATCATCACATTTCACACTAATGTTAACTTACCGGCGTTGTCGACTTTTTAAATCGAAGACAAAAAATCACAATTGTGTCTGTGTTCTGCGTTGTGTGTGTGAAGTGTCTGTTGTTGGTGTGGTGTGTAGATGTTGTGCCGGGTAAGTGACATCAATGTGGTGTGTGTGTGATGTATTAAGTGTGTGTAAGTTGTGTGTTGTGAATGTTACTGTGTGTGTGTGATCACATTTGCTGATCTTACTTTTCACTATTAATAGTTATTTTACGGAGTGTGTGTGTGTTGAGTTGTAATGTGTGTGTGTGTGTGTGTGTGTGTGTGTGTGTGTGTGTGTGTGTGTGTGTGTGTGTGTGTGTGTGTGTGTGTGTGTGTGTGTGTGTGTGTATTATTTGTATTTGTTGTGTTGTGTTATGTATGTATTTTTGTATTTTTTGTTCTTTGTTGTGGAGTGGATATGTATGTGTGTGTTAGATGTTGTTTTCTTTTATACGCTACGGAGCTTGTGTATGATTTGGGGGTGGTGTGGGTGGGTCGTGTGATGGAGTTTGTGTGTTGTAGTTGTATTTTGTTGTGTTGTTTTGTTGTTTTGTTGTTTTGTTTTGTTGTTTTGTGTTGTGTTTGTGTGTTGTTGTGTTTGTGTTATTGTGTGTTGTTGTTATTTATTTTATTTCTATTTCTTACTTTGTTTATTTTCTGTTTATTCCTTTTTGTATTTTTTCTTTTTTCTTTCTTTCCCCCGTTTCCGATTGGAAGTGGACAAATATAGATATGCTTGTGTATAAAGAATGCTTGTTTTCTTTTACTGACAGGAAGGAGGCTTTGTGTATTGATTTGGGGGTAGGGGTGGGGGGTGGGTCTGTGATATGAGACAAGTTTATAGTTATAGACGTTGTATTTTGATTCAGACCTGTTTTTTGTTTTTTTTGTTTTGTTTTTTGTTTATTTGTTTGTTTTTGTTTGTTTGTTTGTTTATTTTTGTTTGTTTGTATTTAATCATTTATTTCTATTTCATTATCATTTATTTATTTTGCCTGTTTATTTCTTTTATTTATTTATTTATTATTTTCTTTGAAGATATGATACACAGACACACACAGAATTGTTCCGATGGTAGACTGATACAATACTAGTATAAGATAGAAAGTCAACAGGCTAGGTAGGTCCTCGGGACTTTGCCAGCTCATGGGTTTTATATGCAGACTTAAAGCTTGTACCGTGATCATTCTGGATCTTCTCTATCACACTGCACTTGTTGGCGTTAGTGTAAATGGAATTCACTCCGCGCTCGGAGACGTTTTGAGAAAATGAAACTGAAAGCTGTTTTTTCCTAATATCGATACATTTTTTTCAACACCATCTCAGTGATATAACCCCATTTCACGCCTTGTGTTTTCCAACACAACATCGGATACAGATTCCAGGTTTCCTCTCTCATGGTGCCAATGCCAAGAAGCGTAGAGAAGTTCTGATATGAAAAAGAGATTTTACACTGATCTTGGGCTTTAAAGAAAGTCAGTGTGTCTGTTCTTATCTACACATTAAGGACATTATCCTCGAACCCCTTCTGCTGGTGTAAATGACAGTCACAAAGCTAGACAGAGTAATCAGTCCTCGCTCCAGATTCATCTACATTTTCTGGCATTGTGGCTGAAAATACCCCCCCCCCCCCCCGACGCTGTTAGGTCCATCATGACCACTGATACTAAGACTTGTTTTCCCACGTATTGTTGAAACAGAGGAAACTGTGGCTGAGGTCACCATGAAACAAATCAGCTATAAGGGTATGAAGAACATCAACAATGATAACAAAAACACTGTGATTGAGCTTTGGGTCTCTATCTGATAAACATGTCATGTCTGCCATAACGTTACTGTTTGCTAAGCCCCTACAGATTTCAGATTTTTTAAAAAAAATGGGATATATTTTTTTTGTGCTTGATGACAGCACCAATTACGATCTTGACGACTGAATTTAGATCATGTTTTCTTTATAAAAAAAAGATTGATGTATAGGCAGGAAGACTGAAGTCGTGTTGATCAGTAAAAAACATGAAACCCCCTCATGCAAAACAACAGCAAATGGCACAACCTTGACACAGGTTAATAAGTTCAAATACCTGGGAACGGTCATTTCATCAGACGGCAGATGCACATCGGAAATAGCTGGCAGAATCGGCCAAGCCAAAACAGCATTCAAGAAGATGACAAGCATTCTTACCAACAAATGCCTATCAATTAACATCAGAAATAGAGTCCTTGAATGTTATATAAACCAATACTGTTGTACGGATGCGAGGCGTGGACAGTCAGCAAGCAAAGTCAGAGCAGGATCGAGGCAGCCGAGATGTGGTTTCTCAGAAGAATGTTGAGAGTTCCATGAAACAGCAAAGAAATAACAAACAGAGACAGTCTTGATGGAGGCAGACACAAGTATATCACTCATAAGGAAGATTAGGAAAAGACAAGCAACATTTAAGGCCATTTTATGAGGAAGGGGGATTTGGAGCACCTGGTCACAACGGGAAAGCTGGAGGGAAAGAGAGCACCGGGTAGA
Source organism: Monoplex corrugatus (assembly GCA_030674185.1). NCBI lineage: Eukaryota > Metazoa > Mollusca > Gastropoda > Littorinimorpha > Ranellidae > Monoplex > Monoplex corrugatus. The sequence goes on along the minus strand of CM060306.1, from coordinate 11,893,967 downwards.
CCCAGGGAGAAAATGCTGGACGGACTTGCAGAGTGGCTGGGGATGGGGAGGGTGGGGGAGATGCTGGGGGCAACGAGAGATAGTGATGGTTGGAAGTCCATGGTCGCCAATGCCATGCGGCAGGACAACCTGATGATGATGATGATGATGATGATGATGATGATGATATGTATGATGATGATGATGATGATGATGTATAGGCTGTAGTCTTTTTATAAATGACACGATTTGTCTCTTTGTCATCGCAATATTCATACACTTGGTTCTTCTCAGATACATGACAAGAGAAGATCCAGTGTTGTTGTAACTAAGGTAGCTTTTCATGAGACAATGATACTTTCTCTCAGTCTGTTCAAAGAGATCCTGGAGACAATATTGTTGATATGTTGACAGTATGTTAGAGAAATATATCATCTAGCGAAATCGATGACAGAGGCAGACTAATCTGTACATGTACTAGTACATGATCGTACTACTGAGAAGCACAAGTCTAATACAAGATTGGTATCAACACGCTAAATAGTATACCATACCCACTTCTGTATCATTATCATCATCAGGTGTCTTGCCGCATGCGCTGGCGATCATGGACTTCCATCAGTTTCTATCGTTTGTTGTGTCAAGCATCTCTTCCACCCTCCTTGTCTTCAGCCATTCTGCAAGTCCGTCTACTATCTTCTCCCTGGGTCTACCGCCGTTGTGACCAGATGCTCCAATTCTCCTTTCCTCATAAAATGGCCTATAAATGTTGCCGTCTTTTCCTAATTTTCCTTATGAATGATCTTCTTGTGTCTGCCTCCATCAAGACTGCTCGTTTGTTTTCTTTGCTGTCCATGGAACTCTCAACATTCTTTTTAGAAACCACATCTCGGCTGCCTCAATCTTGTTCTGGCTTTGCTTGTTGACTGTCAACGCCTCAATACCGTATAACAGTACTGGTTCTATATAACATTCAAGAACTCTGTATAAAGGGCTTTAAATGGGCTACAAGCGCCCACTATATTCCACATATCTCTATTCCATAGCATTACAGTGATACACAATGCATTCTGTTAACATCAAATGAAAGTCGTTTGTCAAATCACCTAAACAGAGAACCGAACTTCTACTGGACACATTACGTTTACATTCGTGCTTTTGTTCCATCGAGATGGCTCTACCTGAATCAAATAAATAATGTCCTCGTATTACATGGTTAAGGACAGTCAAAAATGTGACCTTGACCTCTTGACACGCTTCTAAAGATCTGATGAAAACCCCCACTTGAACCATTTCGAGAGAATATGCTAACGTAGTTAAACATAACTTTACATTGATATTGATGTCATTCTTCAAGCTGGGAAGTAATTGTCGCGCAAACACTATTAGCTTAGCAGCATGAATACACCCACATAAATGATTGTCACACAAACATTATTAGCCAACGTAAGTACACCCACAGAAATAATTGTCACACAAACTCTATTAGCCAACATAAGTACACCCACAGAAATGATTGTCACACAGAACATATTAGCCAACATAAGTACTCTCACAGAATAATTTACATAATATTAGCCAACTAAGTACTCGAAATAATTGTCCCAGACATTATTAGCCACATAATACCCACAGAAATAATTGTCACACAAACACTATTAGCCAACATAAGTACACCCACAGAAATAATTGTCACAAAACTCTATTAGCCAACATAAGTACACCCACAAAATGATTGTCACACAAACATTATTAGCCAACATAAGTACTCCCACAGAAATAATTGTCACACAGACATTATTAGCCAACATAAGTACACCCACAGAAATAATTGTCACACAAACACTATTAGCCAACATAAGTACACCCACAGAAATAATTGTCACACAAACATATTAGCCAACATAAGTACACCCACAGAAATAATTGTCACACAAACACTATTAGCCAACATAAGTACACCCACAGAAATAATTGTCACACAAACACTATTAGCCAAATAAGTACACCCACAAAATAATTGTCACACAAACATTATTAGCCAATATAAGTACACCCACAAAATAATTGTCACACAAACATTATTAGCCAACATAAGTACACCCACAGAAATAATTGTCACACAAACACTATTAGCCAATATAAGTACACCCACATAAATAATTGTCACACAAACATTATTAGCCAACATAAGTACTCCCACAGAAATAATTGTCACACAAACATTATTAGCCAACATAAGTACTACCCACAAAATAATTGTCACACAGAACATTATTAGCCAACATAAGTACACCCACAGAAATAATTGTCACACAAACACTATTACCCAACATAAGTACACCCACAGAAATAATTGTCACACAAACATTATTAGCCAACATAAGTACATCCCACAGAAATAATTGTCACACAAACACTATTAGCCAACATAAGTACACCCACAGTAAATAATTGTCACACAAACATCATTAGCCAACGTTAGTACACCCACAGAAATAAATTGTCCACAAAATTATTAGCCAACATAATACTCCCACAGAAATAATTGTCCACAAACATTATTAGCCAACATAATACACCCACAGAAATAATTGTCACATAAACATTATTAGCCAACATAAGTACACTCTCATAATTCACTGTAATGACTGAAATCTGATGGAATTACGAAAGCAGTCTGGAATGGATAAACAGGAAGAAAATGACACCTCAGCCAGACAACACACAAAAACACCAACATATACACATACAGAGATACCAGACAGATACACGGAGGGAAAGATGAACACCATAGCAGCAAGCAATCATCGGTATGCGTTGTCTTTCATTGCGTATAGAAGTCCGCTCCTCTCGCTCATACACCAAAGCACAAGTCGTCAAGGGAGTTCATCCGTGGTTCTGGTTGTCTCCCTGAAACTAGTCAAATCACTTGTCCCAAGTGACATTGACCAAAGAGAGGGTGTGAATATTTCATCAGGATTTTCTTGGCGATGTCTGTCACGTCCTCAGTTTCGACAGGCTGACGTGTCACATCATATATGCTACTACGTCTAAAGAATCATGTTATATTTTGTATGGTAATTTTGATTCGTAAATATTTTTTCTTTTTTTTTTTTAAAGAAAGACAATTATGCACAAGTAGCAACTCGAAATGCGTGTTAAGATTTTATAAAGATATTCGACAGTAGCATTAATTTATTGACATTATGATTTATATACATTATGATTTACATTATGTGTTTGATTAATGTATGGATACTGTACATTTTGTGTGACTAAAACAACAGAGAATGGACAAATGATTTAGCAACCACAGCAGAATCAAAATTTTAATTCTATCAAACAAAGACTTGCATAAAGCAAAAATTGTGAAGAAACTATAATGTAATGTTGCTGTATGTTACTACTTATCTTCTTTTGTTGGCAGAGTGTTAACTCCACACCAGTTCCTTTTCCGAACCTGTTTATTGTTGTGCATTTAATTCTTTGTCTTTTGTGTAAACTTGAAAAAAATGTCAATTGGTTGAAAATTTGCGCCTGTCTTTATACAACATATCATATATATATAAATATATATATATATATATATATATATTATATATATATATATGTGTGTGTGTTGTGTGTGTGTGTATGTATGTATGTACATGCGTTCTAGTTTATTTATGTGTTTTTTTTTTTTTTTCTGTCCAGCATTGCATGTCACATTCCATCTGTCAAAACGGTTAACAATAAGAAGCAGGAAAAGTGGCAGTTTTGTTCATTGTTGCTCTTTACTTGGATAGCGCATGTTTTGTGTATGTATTTGTGTGGTGTAGATTATTTTTACATTACAGAATATAGACAAATACGTTTAAGCACGACTGCATTTTACAGTGAAAAGTTGGATTTTTCCCGCTTTTTCTTCAGTCGTTAATCTCATTGTTATATTGTTGTAGTCGCTATTGTTATTGTTATTATCGTTGTTGTTATTGTATACTCAACTTTGAGTAAGATAAGACCATATGAATTCTAGCAGTAAAAAGTGCCTGGGACACTTTTCGTGTGTACTGAAAACTACTAATGCAAAAAGCTACCAGAATCTAACCTAGCTGGTGAGAATGTTGACGTGTTTCAGTGAGACACAAATACAGGAGATAAATCTGGTTGTCAGATTGTCTGAGAGGCTGATTCGGATAAAGGATGAGGTAGTGGCCAGGGCAGAGACAACTCCTAGTAGAGTCATGTTGTGTGTGCTGCGGTTTCTTGACCAGTAGCAATACGTAACAAAATTATATGGTGATTTTTTTGGTCTTTTTTGTCTTGCGAAATGTACTCAGTCATACTGACTGCTGGGTCAATTGGGTGACTGATGGTGCTGAGATGTGAATGAGGCAGAGGTTGTATGATCAAATGGTGTTTTTTGTTCTGTGTGCTCTGTTTGATCAAGTTCTATATCGTTTGTATATCTCTCTCCTTTTTTAACTGAATGAATAATAACATGAAAATAATAAACCCATTATTTTCGCTGATAAATGATAACACAGTCTTTTATGTGTACATCTATCTATCTATCTATCTATCTATCTATATCTATCTATCTATCTATCTATCTATCTATCTATATATCTATCTATCTATCTATCTATCTATCTACTCTATCTCTATCTATCTATTCTATCTATCTTATATATCTATCTATCTATCTATCTGTTCTCTCTATCTATCTATATATTTATCTATCTATCTATCTATCTATCTATTATCTATCTATCTATCTATCTATCTATTATCTATCTATCTATCTATTATCTATCTATCTATCTATATCTATATATCTATCTATCTATCTATCTATCTATCTATCTATCTATCTATCTATCTATCTATCTATCTATCTATATCTATCTATCTATCTATCTATTATCTATCTATTATCTATCTATCTTATCTATTCTATCTATTACTATATATATTATATATATTATTATATATATATCATACTAAATTACTATCTATGACGATACACACACACACACACACACACAACACACACACACCACACCACACACACGCACAACACGCACACACGCACACACACGCACACACACGCACATACACCACACACAAAAACACACTACACACATCATCATCATCATCATCATCATCATCATCATCATCATAATCAGGTGCCCTGCCGTATGGCGTTGGCGATCATGGACTCCCATCTGTCTTTATTTCTTGTTGCCCCAAGTATCTCCTCCACCCTCCTCGTCTTCAGCCACTCCGCACGTTCGTCTAGCATTTCTCCGTAGGTCTACCTGGTGCTCTCTTTTCCTCCAGCTTTCCCGTTGTGACCAGGGGCTCCAAACCCCCCTTCCTCATAAAATTGCCTATACATGTTGCCTGTCTTTTCCTAATCTTCCTTATGAGTGATCTACTTGTGTCTGCCTCCATCAAGTCTGACTCGTTTGTTTTCTTTGCTGTCCATGGAACTCTCACACATATGTATATGTATATGTATATGTATATGTATATGTATATGTATATGTATATGTATTTGTATATGTATATGTATATGTATATGTATATATATATATATATATAGATATACATATATATATATATATACATACATATATACATCAGACAGAGAGAGAGAAAGAGAGAGAGAGAGAGAGAAAGAGAGAGAGAGAGAGAGGGAGAGAGGGAGAGAGAGAGAGAGAGAGAGAGAGAGAGAGAGAGAGAGAGAGAAAGAGAGAGAGAGAGAGAGACTGACGTTGCCAATTAAAAATGCTGGTTTTTTGTTGTTGTTTTTGTTGTTGTTTTTTTGTTTTTTTTTGCCCAGTAATTTTATTAAAATAGATGTTGATATGATTCCTTAACTCATCACGACATATGTTCTTCTGTATGACAAGATGATACGCCAAATGCAACGTACTACGCTGTTATGCATTATACATGATAGATAAGCTGCAATGCGATACACAAGAACTCGGTGATAAATCACTCCACATTAAACTATTGCTAACCAGTGCAATGCGATTTAATACGAGGACACTCAGCGCAGTGTAATGCGGTCAATTGCATTACCATAGGACACACAGCACAAGGCAGCACAGGGCTGATCCTCACACTGCGATGAAGGATAACATGCACTACATGACAATATAAGACAATTAATTGCAACACAAAACAGTACAATACACGGTGGAATAGCATGCATCACATGACAATATAAGACAGTTAAATGCAACTCAAAACAGTGCAATACATAGCAGATTAACATGCATTACATGGCACTATAAGACAGTGCATTCCAACACAAAACATTACAATACACGGTGGAATGGGCATG